>CAVLGL010000115.1:48115305-48495305 GCA_963668995.1 Parnassius mnemosyne
AAAACAACAATATTTTAAGACAATAGAATAATTAAATTGTTTATCCCAAATAAACTACAATTTTATATCTATTTCTAAATAAATTTTAATAGGGGCGAGTGTAACCAGGCTACGGTTGGGAAATACCCTAGGCCCTAGGAGATTATTTAATATTCTTGAGGTAATTTTATTTCGCAAAATATAGCTCAATTCCAGGTAAGTAAAGACTTATATGCCTTTTGATAAGCAAAGACCTATTCTGACCCTTACACCATTGCAATTCCATAAAAAAAACTTAGCACAATTTTCGAATAACAAACAAAAATTACGTAACTCGAAGTGATATTTAAATTTAGCAACGATCATATATTAATTTAACATAATCCCTACATTTAGGCTATTAGACAAAGATAAAATAATACCGTTATCTACTTATAGAATTTACAGTTCTAATGGGAGCAATGTTTTCAACCGAATATAACCCTTGTCAAGTCTTCGTGGCTCATTAAAAACGAATTTACATTACATAATTTAAACAAATTAAATGATACTCATAAAAATACATATAAACGGGCCGCTTTGTTAGTTTATAAATAACAACTTTGGTGGCTACTAGCAGATATCCGTATATATCAGAGATTTAAAATATACTATATACATATATAATAAATCTATGGTATATTTTGTTTGCAGCAGTTTTCTTCTTATTTTCCATGTGTTTCTGATGTGTGGTTCAGACAGAAGGACATTACTTTTAAAGATCCTTTAAATAAGATGCCATAAATATGTATATGTAGATTAATTTCTTTTAATTCGTGAAATAACGAAAAAAAAAGAGATTGAATGTTTGGAAAAACTGACTAAAATTATTTTTAACCGATTTTTTAACTTTACTTAATCTTGTATACGTGTATGTACGTAAAACAATTAATGGATTAATTCACATAATAATATTTGAATTTCTAAGCAAATGTTTATGCAATCATTATTATAACAGAAATGCAGATATTTCATAATTATTGATTTACTTTCCCATATTTCTTACTACTATACGCTTAAAACTAATAGTAAATACTACTTTACTACACACATACTCCACAAAAGATCTATGGCATATTATTATATTACAATATGGCAGCCTGATAGCTGGTAAAATATATTGACAGAGAAGTGAAGTCTTACAAATCTATATTAAATTATAAAATCATTCAGAAAATATTAAATACTAGTTTTTTTGGGAAAACCTAATTCATAATTATTTTTTCAAGATACGTCAATAATGATTTCAATATCAATCATTTTCAATCAGTGTCTCAAATTTGAGAATTTACCGAAGCATGGAGAAATATGATACACTGGGTCAAACTTTGATAAATATGTTAACATGCATAATTACGTGGAATGAAAGGAATAAAGCTGTTTCAGAGAGGCTTTGTAGTTTGGGTTTGCCGATTAGGGTAGTTGTTTAAATTATTCTCTTAAATGCTTCTGCTTCTCGCATTGGCTGCATATTCCGCTCAGATCAGAGTACATTTTCACACAATACAAATTACCGCTCAACTGGTTCTTACGTTAAAAGAGACAGTATAGTAGATATGAAAGCCAAAGTATTAAACATTTTTGTAACTGTCACTAATGTCTTTATGTGACTGGTTATTAAAAAGGAGTGTCACTTTCATCTCCAGACTACAATTTTTTTTTTCGTGTTGTTGCTCAGTTTAGGACTAAAAAGAACTTAACTTTAAGAGAACATATGGAAATAAATAATTTCATCTTTAAGTGTACCTGCGTAAACCAGCCCCCAATATGCACTTATGTTTAAGCTAAATGCCAATACCTGTAATCATGGCCATAATGTTTTTTCATCATGACATATCCACCATATTATAATATTAAATGACTAATGCAGTAAAAACTATATTCTAATACTTTATCAACATTCATCAAAATTTTGATCATGCTATAAAAATATTTTAGTAAATTATATACTAAAAACGCCAATTTTCCTTGCCTTGATGCATATCAAATGTAATAATATAACTTTTATAAAATAATATAGTAAGAGTTTCTCTAATTATATCTCCATGTTTAAAAATGAATGTTAAATAATGAATATAAATAACTCATTTATAGCATGAAAATGTAATAAAAAACTACATACCCCTTATTCAAGATATGATATAGTTAACTAAAAACATGATTTTTTTAACTGAAATGAACCACGGAAAAGGACCATCTAAAAAGCTAGGTACTTCACGTTAGGATAATTTGTTTGATGGTGTGAAGAAAATTATACAATCATTTTTAAACTTCGGTACATATAACGTAATTATATATTACAATCAAACTAAAAATATAAGTCAAACTTATATATAACACCTACATGTTTACACATTCATAATTGTCATACACTCATTTATATTTATAATATTCTAAAACTAGAAATAGACAGACTCATCAATGGAAAGTACATGCCCTCAACAACCTTCCTTCAAAGATTATAATTAATCTGCAGTGTATAAAAAAAACACGAGAAGCACTTTGACAATATTACCAGCTTTGGTCGACGCAATTACTAAGTTGAATAATAATTGCAGATTCCCTATAACAAGCATATATCTAGGCTATGTATCATTTTTATTTATTCAGGTATACAAAAAAAAAATCAGCTACTATTAAATTTGACACTTAAATTACATTAATCATGCTTCTGTTGTATTCACTTCAATCATTCAATCATCAATTGTTATAACAGTTACGACTTCTTCACCATCCAAAGTGTCATCATCTGACAAATTAACAACTTCATTAGCAGGATCGAGTTGCTTGTCTTCCTTCTTTTGATAAAGCGACAACACATCTGATATAATTGGCGTATGGACCATCATATGTAAGTTTGCATCCGATGAGTTCTGACTCTCTTCATCCTGTGTTGTGTATTCATTATCTCGAATATCTTTTTCAGGTTCCTCTTCTACTTCGTCTTCATCGTCAGTATGCCCATAAAATTTCTCATCATCCTTCTCGTCTTTAGGTGTGTAAGCATTAATCAAATTTACTAGATCTTTATCACACGTGAAAACTTTTGTTGGGTCAGAATCTTCTTTATCACACTGATGCATCGAAAATAGTTTATATGACGTGAAGTATTTGTGACATGATTGACACTGGTTCTGCAAATGGGCTCGATAGTGGTTATGGAGATTTGGGAATTCATCGCCGCAAACAACACAGAGCTCTGGCTTTACCATGGTTCTATAATGTAATTTCTGAGTTGACTTATGAGCAGATTTCATGTGCTTCATGAAGGGGCCATAGCGCACAAACTTCTCACCACACTTTCGACATTTAATCGGCTTTTTATTATACTTCCTGCTACGGTGGGAGAACGCATGAATATTAAATGCATCAATAGTTTTAAATTTGAGATGGCAAAATCGGCACGAAATCGAACCAGAAACTCTATGTATGTGATCATGCAAACGGTGCGAGTTCTTCTTAGTTATAGGCTTGAAGCAAAAAGCACACTCTTCATATTTTGGTCGTAAATCGTTCTCATTATTCTCGTCAACTTCTTCATCGCTTTCTATGGCACAAAGATGATTATCGAAGTCAATTTGTGAATAGAAATATTCCGCGCATTTTTTGCACCTATTCTCTTCATGATAAGTCAAATGTTTATGGAGGTTAAAGAATATTTTGTTACAAATGGGGCACTTCTCCTCTATGGACTCCTTAGGCATTACAATCCACTCTTTGTTGTCACCGTGGACGTCCCTCATATGATATATCATCTCTCGGAATGCAACAAACTTCTCATCGCAGTGCTCACATTTTGTTGGGTTATCGACGTTAAGTTGTGATAAATGATGGTTCTTGTGTTTTTTGTACAGAGTTATGGTGTTAAACTTTCGATTGCAATATAAGCAGCCGTAATATCCTATAGTGCGATGGTAAATCTTGTGGGTGCTCAAAGCATACTCATTCTCAAATACTCGGAAGCAGTAATCACAGACAATCTCCTTCTTGCCTTCGGATGCTTCTTTAGAAACTTTGATATTATGCTGTGTGCGTAGATGACAGTCTAACTTCACTTGCAGGTGGAAAGCTTTGTAACATATGTGACATTTTACCTTTTTGGGATACACTTCAGTGTCCCCTATCAATTTCTTTTTCTCACAGCTGAATGCAAGGTGCCCCTCCAAGAACCTCAAGGAGCTGAAGTAGTCAAAGCAGTAATTACACCTTAGCGAGTTGTGATAGTCGATATGGCGTTCAAAGTTGCCCTTACTTGCAAGGATCTTAAGGCAGATTGAGCATTGCAATTCCTTCAATGGTCCATTTAAAGTCTTCTCCGTTCTCTCAGCAATCCATGTTTCATTAATATCATGCACATCGCGTAAGTGATGGTGCAAGTCATACCCTCTTGTAAAGATTTCATCACAATGCATACATTTCAGGGGCTCATCAATATATTTTTGTGTTAAGTGGGCCTTAATATGAATTCTATGATTCTTCAAGGAGATAGTTTTTTTGCCACAGAATTTGCATTTAAAGAACTCTGGCTTTCTCAAATGAGCCTCCTCATGGTGCTGCAATCGTCGCTCATCTAAGAATACTTTAGCACACAGTTTGCACGAGAAGTAATTCTGGGCAGGTGCATCTGGATCGGACTTAATCATTTTGCTCTCAGGATGCGTTCTTCTTAAATGGCGTATGAGTTTCACCAAGTCTGGATAGAAACGAGCACAAATTGGGCACTTTACTTTATCCTTCCTGAGGTTCGCGATCCTAGCCTTATGTGATTGGTGATCGAAATTGTGTCCTTTCACATGTCTCCTGTGGAAATCCTCGTCGATAAACCCTTTGCCACATATGGGACACTTGTATGGGCCATTGTCGTCCTCGTAATGAGTTCTGATGTGGAGCTCTAATCTCCTCTTATTGGTGAATTGGATATGGCAAATGTGACATTCGTGGCGAGCACCAAAGAGCGAAGTTTTAGATTTGTGCCAAATGATATGGTGCTTTAATGAGGTCTCCGAATCGCACACTTTCCCGCAATGATGGCAGGTATATTTGCCATCGAATACCGTTTTATCAGCGGTATTCGGCAGCTCGACACCCACAACAGTGTTCACACTCTCGCCACGTTTATAATGTATTGCCATGTGCGACAAGTAGACTTTTCTAAACTGGAATATTCTCTTGCATATGGAACACTGGTAGTCTTTGTTCTTGAAGCGTGTTTGCTTGTGGAAGTTCATATGGGCCTTAGCAGCACGCAGATGCTTGCTCTTGCGGTTGCAAATGGAGCAAGTCAGCAGCTTTGGGTCCAGGTTGGGGTCGTTATAGTGCTCGCGCATATGCAGCCGGTAGTGGCATTGGAATCTAAATTTCTGCAAATGAAAAGAATATAAATAGAAATTAATTTTGCTTCTTTTTAACACAGCACTCAAAAATCATCAAAAAAAGATTGAAACATGGAATATAAAATACATTTTCGCCTATTGCCAAGGCAATACAATCTGTTTATCAACGATTGTTATCTGTGGTAGCTGAATAATGGTGGAAAATCCATCCTAACATAGCAAACTCAAATCTAAAAAGACCGGTGACGGGTTTTTGGTGTCTTTAGTGACGGTTTGACAATAACGCGAGGCTATCAACTGCGCTCACCAAATCCACCTGCCGAGCGTGGTTAGTCTTCCGAGAATTACTTCATTTTAAAAATCTTATAAAAGCCTTGCGTTTAATAGAGGTCTAAAAAAAAGGCTGATAATAAAGAACATCTAGAAGTATAAAATCTGATTTAAGTAACAACCTACATAGTACATATGCACATATTTCATTACTGAATACAGGCTCCCTCCCAATTATAATGCAAGGACACGCAAAATACGCGCTTTGACGTTATTGAGGAAAACAGCCCGTCGTTATCTATGGTGCAAAATATAGACTACACAGTTGGTTCGTAATGTATAATGATGAATTAAAACTCAATTAACAAGAGTGATAGTGACCACATTAATAAGAGACGAATATGGCTTGCATAAAAGTATACATATGAGGCATGAGCACGGACAACAGTAGTCAAGACAAGTTCGCAATTGTACAGCACGCAAATCACACATGAGTATCTAATAGACGACGATGATCGTCTAAAGAACCAATCGCGGTAATAGTAGGGGAGCCCAAGCGGGGATTTTGGGATTTACTCAAGCGCGACAGAATTTCACTAGAGGTGAAACCTTGCACCCTGTTGAGTACTCCCACCGCACCTCAACCCTTTATATAGGGTAGAGCGTCTAGGGCAGCCGATCAGAATAGTAAAAAAAAACGATCGTTAGAAAAACTCAAGCGCGTCAGCTTAAAGCAAATTACATGTAGATAAATGTGCATTTCAACAATCTGACAATTTGAGCGTGACATAAGGAAATGTAAGGTCACAAAAAAAAAAAAATCTCGAGCGCGGTTTACTTTATTTTTATTTTGAGGGAAATTAGTGACAGATCACGGAAATAACAATCTGACAATTTGCACAAGCCGACGTAGCAACAATCATCAATAAAGTGTGGTGCATGCAGCTCCTGCTGCTGAGAGCTATGTATTTCCCACTTCGCGCCACTCTGCCCTTCTCACTCTTTCTCTATGTCTCACTCTCTCGCACCGTCCCCATAATGCCAACACAGCTGATCACAACCACGGAGTATCAATCACAACCACGCGTGCATGTACAACGTTTTCGTTTTTTATTATTTTTAAAAAAACATTTATTGTATTCAGTGCAGTAAGTTTGATATATTATGTTACAAGAATGAGTGACAATAGTTCGAATTGTGTATTTTGTGGACAAAAACATTTGAAAAAATAATAAAATTTACGTCAGAAACATAAAATAAATGCGAGACGGTTTTAGAGTATCGTCGAAGTCGAAGAAATATATATTTCTATATATATATTTCTTCTATATTTTATATTGTACTTCTATTATATTTTTATTTATATTGTAAAAAATTCAAACCGTCAGATTAAGGAAACTCCTCCACATAATTGTTAGATTATAGGTCAGTACGACAAGGACATCAAGATGAAGCGTTCGTATCTCGATTATATACGTTCGTATCTAACGCGCTCGAGTATTTCAATGCCTCGATGTATTTTTGCATTTTCAAAAATCTGCATAGACTTTTAGTCGCGTCCAAATCGTCAGTCTTTTGAATAGGACTACCACTTGAGAGTTCTCTGAACATCCCTTCCAATATCTGACGCGCTTGAATAAATTTTTTTTCCTATTTTCTACCCCTTCGTACGGCCACCCCCACCATGCAAACCGCCAAATTAATATTTCTCCGTTATCAGAAGCACATGGGGCGCATACACTATCAATATCTGAAATATTTGGAATTGTTTTTTTTTTACATTTTTGAAAACCTGTACATGCTCCCACCACTAGTGAAAGGGCACATCATAAAACTTTTTTTTCTTTTTAGCATCTAATCTTCACAATCCAATAGATCCCCACGACGCTCGAGTAAATTCTTATTTAGCCTCTTGGACTCCCCCACTATAAGTATTGTCCCAGTGTTGCACCCTTGTACTGTATCACCTTACTAAAATAGTCATTATTTTCACTTTGATGACAATTATCACAATTTTTTTTAATAGAATATGGTGACAAACGAGCACACAATCCACCTCATGGTTTATCCTCGATTAAGAATCAAAATGCAGATGCAAAAATAATAAAGATTGATGTCAAAAAACCTGCATAATTACATTGAGAATTAAGTATTACTTTTTAGGACATGAAAAAAGTTCAAAATTAAATTAATGACGAAGTTTATAGTTTAAAAAGTAACTCCAAACTTACCTCTTTGCAAACAAAACACTCCAACTTCTTCTCAATGTTGTTACCAACGTTAGAATGCCAGTTCACATGTCTCTTCAGCGAAATCAATGTAGGCATCTGCTTACTACATATTGGGCAAGTGAATCCGCTCAAATTAACAAGCGGACTGCCATCCTGATTCGACGGAACCATCCCAAAGTCGTTGTGACTCTGGTTTGACACCAGGGGTTCCGCCTTGGTCACAACGACTTCACAAAAATCCGCCAAGTCTGCTCCCTCTAACTTGGGCTGCTGGGGCTGCTTCAGCCTGTGCACTAGTTTGATGTGATTTGCCAGCGAGCTACAACTCTTAAATTTCTCGGAGCATTCTGCACACGTGTAGAGATTCCTCGGCTTTATGTTTACAGATGTGTGTTTTTGGTTGTGCTCATTTATTGCACTAACTTTCATCTCCAAGTCGCAGATGAGACAGCGGACGGTGCAATCTTTAAGGTTAATTTTCGCTCGCTTGGTGCCTGAGCTCATGTTGTGCTTGGTCCGTTTGTGATGAATTAGGAGACGTTTATAGGAGAACTGCTTCTCACAAATGTCGCACGTATTATCATCCCCTTCCTCCTGACTAGAATCTGACTCTGACTGACGGAAAGTCTCGCTTAGCAAACTGCTAGACGTATTCTTATCAGGTGGCTCTGTCTTTATCTGCAACTCTCCGGAGAGATGTCTCTGTTCATGACTCAGGAGCGCTTTCTTATACGTGAATCGTTTCTCGCACATGCTGCATTTTAATGGCCCGCTGGGTACATGCGCATTACTGTAGCTAGATGTTACCGAAGTATCGTCTTCTGCATGACTCATGCTGTAAATAAATAAGACTTGTGAGAATCATCTAGTAGAAAACGAAAACTATTCAAGCAGTTATACCTTCAGAAGAATTACCTGTGAGGAAATTACTAATTTATTATAAATAAAAATGGAAATGCGATTCTGCTAGCGAGTTTTAAATAGCTTAACCCATGCCCTAAGGCCTAAGGCAATTGAACTATGAATGGGGTAATTAGAAACAGAAACTATTTTATTCAATATACATTATATATAATACTTACTTAATACTTAAGTAAGTATTATTACATAAGTATTGTGTAGTAAGTGAACGGAAATAAAAAAGGAAGCATTCCTAGCTCCGAAAATGACCTAACACTAATTGAGCTGTGATAGGCGTGGCTTATCAATAGTGCTGCGAACAATGAAACACCCTATAAATTCTCCTATGCACAGAAAATATAATGTTTCATTAGCTCATTCATTACAGGCGACAGTTGTCCTGCAGCAATTTATTTAGATTGAATAAATACACCAAGTAATTTTTTTTTATAGCCGGTCTTAATTTTCTTTCTTAAAAGTCAAAGCAATGACTCTCGAAAAAGGTTGGTCTGTCGGAATAAGTAGAAAAATATACTTATTTTCTGGGTATTAGCAGGCCTGTCTCACTCCTCGCTTTAGGCATGAAAATATACTTACGCTGCGCGGTCGCCTACAAGAGGCTAATTAAGTGAGGTTGTCAAGCGCGCGCTCTAATTGACGCGCACATTACATTAACAAAAAAGTATTTTTCTCTTATAAGTATTTAGGCACTTGATATTTATTTTTGAGTTTTTATTCAAGAATGGCCACTCAAACAGCCTGCATAACATATGGATGCTTAAATAACAATAGGAATGTTGAGTTTTCATACTTTACTGTTCTTAAGGATATCGAAAGGATAAGATATTATTATTTATAGGTAGATCTAGATAATTAGGTACCTAGTTACTGACGCCATAGTTACAGATTTATTATTTGATTAGCAATCCAACCGATTTTTTCGCGTATAATGTCTGTTTACACTGAAAAATAGTTCAGTGTAAATAGATCTCCCAGTACTAGTGACATCCTACAACACAAGATCAGCATATTATACTGGTTTGGGGAACAATAGATAATATTACATATTATTAGTTAAACACTTACTTGGTCCATAAAAGAAAGATATTGAAAATAGGAGCACTTCTCATTGCCACTCTTTCATTGATAATGCTGTCGCGTGTCGCACGTTTGTAAATAGCAAAAAATGTGAAACACACAAGGGAGGGCTTCGTGGCGCTGTGGCTTATCAATGAATTGCAGCGCTAAGGGCCGCGGGTTCGAATTCTGCACGGAACAAGTATTTGTATGACCTACAAATAATTGTTCTGGTTCTGGATGTTTGTAATTGAAAAATCTATGTATGTAAACTACCCCCGCAATACAGGAGAAAATCCTAGTGGAGGTAACGTTTTTTAAAAAAAGAGGAATAAATAAATAAATTAATGAAATAAAATAATTATACAACCGACTTCAATATTAATACGCATTATTAAAGATAACTCCAAAACTACTGGTCAGATAGTGATAAATTCATATGGGATATATATTGGGATTCCAGATGTGGAGGATCATACACCTTCCCTGTTGGACCTTCTGCTGACCTCTCATCCGGACGGATATCAGGTTTCCGTCGATGCCCCATTCGGCTCTTCGGACCATTGTCTGATCCGGAGTGTGGTGCCACTCACGCTCTCCTCGTGGTTGCGTTCTGTAGGCTGCCGCCGTGTTTGGCATTACAGGTCGGCAGATTGGGACGGAATGCGGTCTTTCTTTGCATCCTACCCATGGGGCCGGGTTTGTTTTTTGCCGAATGATCCCAGCGCTGTTGCTGACTTTGTCACTGATGTAGTGCTACAGGGAATAATGGAACTATTTATTCCATCACCTGTGGTACCCATCGGAACCAGATCTCAGCCTTGGTTTGGTCACTCGTGTAAGACTGAATTACGCTGTAAGCAGGAGTGTTATCGAGCCTGGGAGGAGGCTTCGGCGGCTCGGGATGTGAACACCAGCATGCTTAAAAAGAAGATAAGAAGTAACTTCGCCTCCAGGTCCTTCGAAAGAATAATTGCTAAGGCAAAGTATGAGCACATTTACACAATTGGCGAGAAATTAGTGAAAACCTGTGCATTCTGGTCTCTCGCCAAGGCTGTTCAAGGGAATTTCTGTAAGTCGTCACTACCATTTCTGCACAGGGAGGACGACTCACTGGCCCACGCCGCAAAAGAGAAATCCGATCTTTTAGGCTCCCTTTTTGCGTTCAACTTGACTCTCGATGACGGGGGGAAGGGAAACACACCGCCGACCATCCCGCAGTGCTCTATGCCTGATGTGCGATTTACACAGTGCACAGTACGCAAAGCTCTCTTTTTCCTGGACATACACAAGTCGAATGGGCCTGACGGAATCCCGCCAATTGTGCTGAGAACGTGCGCTCCAGAGTTGGCACCGGTTCTAACGCGTTTTTTCCGGTACTCCTACTCTCTAGGCGTTGTACCGAATTCATGGAAGACAGCTTTCGTGCACCCACTCCCTAAAAAAGGTAACCAGTCTGATCCATACAACTACAGGCCTATCGCCATCACCTGCTTGTTCTCAAAAATAATGGGGTCCATTATTAACTGCCAGCTCATGCAGCACCTTGAGGAGCACCAGCTGATTAGTGACCGCCAGTACGGTTTCCGTCGGGGTCGCTCAGCTGGTGATCTTATTGTTTACCTAATACATAGACGGGCGCAGGCGATCGAGGCCTAGGGGAGCACATCGCGACAAAACTCGCGATACCATCCATACCATCTGGATGATTGACGGTCCACCACTTTGCGATTTAGAATATGTTTTCTTCCTCGCACAACTTCCTTGTGGAATCGATTACCATCAGCGATTTTTCCGGACCGATACGACTTAAGGACCTTCAAGAAAAGAGCCTACTACTACTTTTTAAAGGCCGGCAACACATTTGCAATTCCCCTGGTGTTGCAGTTGTCCATGGGCGGCGGTAATTACCTACCATCAGGGGAGTCGCATGCTCGTTTGCCCCCTCTCCTATAAAAAGATGTTTAACAGTGGTCAGAACTGAGTCCACATTGGTTAAAGCTTACATTTTCAACAGTTAATTTAATGCAAGGACTTAAAGTTTTATTATTAAAAAGTTAATCTCACATCACGACAAGCCAGTTTATTATTATTGTTATTGAGTAGTTATCAGGAAGATGCTGCTGCCAATTCTGTTTCAGTTTCCCTCTGTCGCCTCTTACGGTATAATATGGGGTGGTGAGTGTTCCTACGCCGCTACTACATGAGAATTGAAACAATATACGTTATTAAATATAAACAAACATACCGAGAGCCATCGTCAGCGCCATCTTCGTTATCGTTTATATTAGACATGTGTGCAGCAAGGTGCGTGATTAGTTGGTCTTGTGATGCCAACTTCTTACTGCATATGCGGCACTCAAACGGCTGTTTGGAGCCCTCTTCACGGTTGCCGAGGCGAGGTTCGAAATGCATAGCTTTTAAATGTATGAAGTACGAGTTCTTCCTTGTCATCACCTTCTGGCATATGGGGCAAGTGAAGTTAACAGAATCGTCCTTTTTGGAGCAGGTTTCAAAGTGCGCGGCGTGGAGGTAGTAATCGTCAAAATGTTGTCCACAGTAGAAGCAGGGAACGCTCACCTTTCCGTTCTCGTTCTGTTCGTATTTATTACGATTGAGGACGGCCGCGTGAACTACCCTCATATGCTTCTCTAAATTGTCTATCGTCTTAAATTTTGTAGTGCACATTTCGCAGTCAATTTTATTCGACTGAGCCGGGCCCGCGTCGATTGGCTCTAACGACACCAGTAGCTCTTTCATCGGCGACTTTGACGGTGTCTTGTCACAGGTCTCTAGATGACGCTTCAACATTATTTTCAATTTAAATGTCTTGTCGCATTTCTCGCACGTTAGCTTATCATCGACGTCGTTAGCGTCTTCCGTACTCTCATTGGTGACTGTCGGTTTGGGTATGTCCACTAATGCATTCTGTTTCAGAGATTTTCTAAAATGCACTTTGGTGTGTGCAAGCACGCTCATTTTTGAGAGGAATTCTTTACCACAGATTTTACACTTATGTTCACTTTTCAATAGTGGCTCATCCGAGTCGGTTTCGACAGAGAAATGGGAGACGCTGTTATCATCAAAATCGGAATCAACGTAAGATGCGTTTTGTGATCTTCTCGGCCTTTTCTGTGAGGTACGGAGCTCCTCGACTCGCTTGGTGGAACTCGGTCGGTAGTCATGAGACTGGCTGCTGGATGAAGCATTGTCGACGCTTTCCCGACTGCGTTTACGGCTCCGACTAGGTGTGACCTTGCTTTCAATGGGTGAAGCTGTAGGCTTGTTGTTGCTGGATACGTCAGTGTTGTTTGAGAAAGCCGAGTCGCTGCTCTGCCTGTTTGGTGGGGAAGGTGCGGTACTGAAACCTATAATAATAAAAGAATATTTTCTAAAAGAGCAAAAATGTACAAAGGGATTTTTTCTGATGGATAAATAAGGCAGTTTTACAACAATTTATTGCAATAATGATAATTTTTACTAAACTATAATTAATATAAAATAAGAAACTGATGAGTTGTCTAAACTTCGCAAAGGAACAGGGCCATATTATTTATTTGTATAATATATGCAAATAAAACCGAGAAATGAAAGAGCGAAATTACCCGGTGGCGGCACATAGTTGCGTCGTAGCTCCTGATCCGATCTCTCGCACTGCTGCTTAAATATGTGCGCGCTGCTGAGTTTCTGTATGCACTCCGAACATATCTTATCTGGCAGTCCATCTCCTTCATATATCTGCGAATAAAGATGACCATTGAGTGCATGATCAAAATTAATACTACTCCTACTAATATATATATACTTGTATCTAATTTTTAAAATGGCAATCTAAAACAACATGAAGAAAAGAAACAGCGATATTTTTTTCTTGCTTTATTTTTACAAGCCCAACACAAACATTGACAAAATCATGATTGTGTACATATTTCTCAGTTTTCATACAAAGTTGCATCACCTGCACTTTAGACATTTTCTTTTTCTACGATATACGGTTTGACTTTGACAGTTTTTCAGTACATTCTCAATAATTAGCGTGTTATTTTCTTGGTTGTTTATAAATTTTCTCTTCTCAATCAACAAAGAAGTTCCTCAATGAGGGCTAATAATTTTCTAATCACCAGATGTCGCTAGTAGACACTGGGGTAAAGTATTTTTGTTACACAATGTCATTTAATTGAGAAATTAGTATTTAATAAAAGTTTTAGTTTTAGTATTAGTTTCTAGAGTATTATTACTAAATAACACAAATAACAATTTATACACAAAGCCTCAGTGGTTTGATCTTCAATTTTTTTGCACATTTTTAACTTTTCTATATTTTTCTACTTCTAAGAATATCTGTGGCTTGGTTTATTTATTTTTAATCTTATTAATATAAAATATAGCTAATATTACAGAAAGAAACAATAACCTTTACATTGTCCGAACAAATTAACTTCCCCGCTATGAAATTTGTCAAATATTATATAACACGCGTCACGTAAAAAGAACGCTGGCGGTCAAGCTGCGCATAGGCGATTTATCGGTCTACTTGGTGGTATGAGGTAGGGCGCGGGGCGGGTGAGCCACGCGCCGCATGTTTACCGATGCGCTATTGGTTCATCAGTTGAGCTTTGCTTCCCGCGTATATCCACGTTACGTTCCTTTTAAAAATACCATCGCGCACAAAAGTTTTAAATTACGAAATGGTTTTACATAGAGAAGTGAGAAAAATGATTTATGACGTATACTGTTTTATGAAGAGGGAAGCTGATAATAATGTAGTTAATAATTTACCTCACTTTTAAGTGGCGCCGCCCTGGTGGCAGAAAATTCGTTAATGACCTCATTTATCTTTGGTTGATTGGTTTATTTTTTGTGTCCATTTATACTCAGTTCATGACTCATGCCACCAATAAGACGCGGGCGGAGTAATTTACTCAGCAACGTGAAGAGTGAAATGAAATTGAAAGGATTCGGATATCACAAACTTTTGCAGCGCATCATTCAGCTAATAATCAAGTTTGAGCATGCTGCTTTCAGTTACGATGTTTCAATTGACTACAGTGCCTACCAATGAGTTGCTATTGGATCTATGAACTCAGTTTGCCCATATTTTAAAGCATTGATATACAAAAATGAAGCCACTGGATTGTGGTGCGCAAATTGAAGAGTGAAATTAGTGCCATTGGTTCTGCAACCAGAGCCATTGTACTCATAGGTTTTTTTTATAGGATAAAGGTGACAAACGAGCACACAGTCCACCTGATAGTAAGTGGTTGCTGTGGCCCATAGACATCTACATCTGTCCTCGATTACGAATCAAAATGCAGATGCGTCGTCACCCGTGAGGACTAAGATGGAATGCCTCTTTTCCAGTAAAAAGGGTCTCCAGTTCTCTACACTCACCATACGAAACACAGCAGTGTTAAGCTGCTATTTGTCGCTGGTATTCTGTGAGAGCGTGGTCCTTCCCCGGTCGAGCCGACCCATTCGTGCTACAACTATACCAGTAATTTAGCAGCAGCATGGTTCTACCAAGTAAAGAAAGGTTTCGGGAACAGGAACGGATTCTATACATTTCCTTACAAATATCCAAAAATATAACAATTGCATTCAAATTACTTCATTCCATTTTCAGACAATTTCATGCAAACTTTCAAGGTAACACCTATCATTTATTCTGTGGTAACACTACAAATTCCTGCAAATTTATTTCATGGGCAATTCAACACAATAAATTGATCTGCTTTGTGCACGTAACGATTAATTGCAGAGGTCTATTGTAGAAGAATTACAAACTTTCTAAAGATCTCAAGCCAACTGATAATCACAAAATTGTAATCAGAGCTGATAAAACTGCTGTGGACCAACATGCAAGACGTTTCAATGCAACAACAATTGATGAAGTTGCCATTGTTATAGTTTTAACAACAATATTACAGGCTTCCAAATTGTAGAAAATTTGAAGTACGTAATATAAACAATATTATTCGCGAGTGATGTTACAACGTGTGTACGAAACACATCGCTCATATGATGCACTGGCGCATATCCTATCACATTTTGGCAAGGTGAAGATGATTATCACTTCTCATTTAAGATGATAAATCTTCTTAAAAATAATAAAAATGTGTGTTAGCAATGGTGAATTTGTATCAGCTACTACGTGTATTGTATGCAAGTTTAATCACTGTCGTTAAAACAATAATATTTTATTTAGAGATGCCGAAACCAACAATAAAAGTCAGTTCAATGAACTATTATTCATACCACCTGATGGTTCGTGAAAATGAAGGCAATCAGATCTTGAAATGTCGACGATTATTTCACGAATATGATGTTGATACTATGTATGTCAAAAAAAAAGGTTGAACAAAACTAAACTCCATTCTAAAGGGTATATTCACCTTCGAGAAATGCAAAGAATATCGGCCGGATGACAATTCTTCCAGCAACATACATCGGCAGTCCTCGACATATGCATAAATATGCTCAAGATACCATGTCGTACGTCTGCCATGCCGTGTAGTGGCGGTTAAGAATATCCACTACCCCATATCTTCCCGTGGGTGTCGTAAAAGGCGACAAAGGGAAACAGGCAGGAGATGGGCAGCAGCATCTTCCAGATAACAACAAACTTACAATAAAAATACTGCGGTTGCCAACCCGCTCGCCAAGCGTGTCAACTATGGCAAATACCCCCCAATATGATGAGAGTAACAAAGAAACGGCCCCCAGTCCCCGGCGGCCCCGCTATTCCTGGCTACGGTGGCGACCATGGTAACGGCGGGGCAGGGGGTGCTAAGAATCTCCTGAAGACGAAGACCTGGCAACATACAACGCACGCACCCAGGACTGACGAGAAGATCGTGGAGCTGAAAGAAGAGATAGAACAAGTTACGCTAGCATATTATAGGATTATCCGAAGTCCGAAGAGAAGGGGAGGACACGGTAATCCTCGAATCCGGCAACTTGTTCTATCACCGGGAGGGCGACCATCTGTCCCAAGGAGGTGTCGGATTTATCGTCCACAAGTCTCTCGTTAACAACGTTGTAAAGATCGGGAGTGTGTCGACGAGGGTTGCGTACCTTATACTCAGAATCACCAAACGGTATTCGCTGAAGGTCATACAGGTTTACGCACCAACCTCGGCACACCCCGATGAGGAGGTGGAGGAAATGTATGAGGATATCTCTAGAGCCATGCATTCCTCCAAAACCCACTATACGATGTTAATGGGAGACTTCAACGCAAAACTAAGCACAAGAGAGAACGGTGAGCTGAAAGTAGAGAAATTCGGAATAGGGCAACAGAACCAAAGGGACCAGCAGCTGGCCGACTTCATGGAGAAAGAGGGACTCTTTATGATGAACTCTTTCTTCCAGAAGCGGCCCCACGGGAAGTGGACCTGGTCGTGTAACGATCCAAGAGCGAGTCTTATCCGACACCATTCCGAAGATATCCTGGACGTCAGTCTGAGCGAGATTAGAATGGCTCTCCAGCACCTTAAAAACGGCAAGGCCCCAGACGAGGATGGAATTACAGCGTAGCTTCTGAAAGCGGGTGGAAAACCGGTACTTGAAGTCCTTCAGAAGCTCTTTGATTCCGTCCTCCATGGTGGCGTTACACCGGAGGCATGGAGCAGAAGTGCGATGGTCTTGTTCTTCAAGAAAGGTGACAACACTCTCTTGAAGAACTAGAGACCGATTTCCCTTCTGAGCCGCGTCTACGTGCTGTTTTCGAGAGTCATTACGAATCGTCTCGCGCGCAGTCTTCACGATTTCCAGCCTCCCGAACAAGCCGGTTTCCGAAAGGGCTTTAGCACCATAGACCACATACATACCCTTCGGCAAATTGTACAGAAGTCCGAGGAGTACAATTTGCCACTATGTCTGGCGTGTGTGGACTATGAGAAAGCCTTTGATTCCGTCGAAATTTGGGGGGTTCTGCAGTCCCTTCAGCAGTGCCAAGTTGACTGTCGGTATATCGAAGTGCTGAAGTGTTTGTACAGTAGAGCTACGATGACTATCCGAGTACAGAACCAGAGTACGAAACCTATCCAATTGCAGAGAGGTGTAAGACGGGGTGATGTTATATCCCCGAAACGCTTCACCGCTGCATTGGAAGACGTTTTCAAGATTCTGGACTGGAAAGGATACGGTATTAACATCAATGGCGAGTACATCACTCACCTTCGATTTGCCGACGATATAGTCCTTATGGCAGAATCGCTGGAGGACCTAAGCACCAAGCTCAATGACCTCAATAGTGTCTCCCAACGAATAGGTCTTAGGATGAACATGGACAAAACAAAGATCATGTTTAATGTCCATGTCACACCTATGCCGGTAGTTGTTGGGGGCACTAAGCTCGAAGTTGTTGACGAGTATGTTTATCTGGGACAAATAGTCCGACTAGGTAAGTCCAACTTCGACCGAGGTCAATCGACGGATTCAACTCGGCTGGGCAGCGTTCGGGAAACTACGACACATCTTCTCGTCAGACATACCTCAAAACCTTAAAACGAAATTGTACAACCAGTGCGTGTTGCCAGTGATGACTTACGGTTCTGAGACGTGGTCCTTCACTGCTGGCCGTATGAGGAAGTTCAAGGTCGCTCAGCGAGCTATGGAGAGGGCTATGCTCGGGGTTTCACTGCGTGATAAACTTAGAAATGAGTATATCCGCAGTAGAACCAGACTAACCGACATAGTCCAACGGAATAGTAAGCTGAAGTGGCAGTGGGCCTGCCATATAGCTCGAAGAACTGACAACCGATGGGAAAGAAAGGTTCTTGAGTGGCAGCCTCGTACCGGTAGGCGAAGAGTGTAGGGCGACCCCCCGCGAGATGGGAGTGACGACCTGGTAAGACATGCAGGAAGTCGATGGATGCAGGTGGCTCAGGACCGTGCTTTGTGGCATTCCTTGGGGGAGGCCTATGTTCAGCATTGGACTTATGAAAGGCTGTAATGATGATGATGATGATGTCTGCCATTATGACACAACAGATTTATTAATAACATTCACATGCAATATGCAGTGGATAGGATTCCAACTTCAGTTATTCCTTAGCCAATCACCCATTTATCGCCATGACATTACGACAAGACGCTTCAAAAGAAAGTTGAAATCTTTAATGGATTTTATCGTGAAACATAGCGTATTTGGCGAGACGCGCTGTTTGATGTGTTCTGTGGAGTAGCAGAAACGTGGATTGTCTCATGCACATAATATTCTGTCTGAAGTTGATAAAGTGATATGAGCTGAAATCCTTGACATACAAGTAGATCCAGGCTTGCATGAGATAGTTATTAAAACATGATTCATGGTCATGGTCCCTGTAGAACTCTTAATAAGAATTCACCGTGCATGGTGGACGGTAAACGTTCGAAGCGTTATCAGTGACAGAAACTATTACCGGAAGTGATGGTTATCCACTTTATCATCACCGTTCGACAACAGACAACGGAAGATTAACAAATGCCGAAGTGAATCAACAACACATTGAAATGGATAATCATTGGATTGTTCCATATTCACCGATCCTTTCAAAGACTTTCAAAGCGCCGATGTGCGATGCGATGACGAATGTTGAATCTTGTAATTTCATGAAATCTACCAAATACATTTGTAAATTATGTAACCAAAGGAAGAAATGGAAATAAAAGAAAAGAAATGGCCGTGATTCGAATTGGTGCAGACAATTCCAATGACGAAGTTACCCAATACCAAATGGAACAACTATTATATACTATTTTGACCCAACTGTTTACAATTTCGTTTTACTCATACAATTAGAAAGTCGTCGAAGAGTATATTTCACGGCACAGAACGCATTACAACGAGCAGTTCAACCACCATCACCTTGACCAGTTTTTTTAAATGTGTCAGTATGATGATTTCGCGCAAACACTGCTATACTCTTAAAATATTTTACTTAGAATCTATCCTCAAAGAAATTTCAACGACGGAAAAAAGGAAAACCTGTTCCAGGTTACCCAAATGTATATTCGACTGATGCAATAGTTCGAATTTATTGAGTCCATCCAAGCAACGACGAGTGTTTTTCTTTTCGATAGCTATTAGTCAATGTTCGAGACCTAACATCGTTCCAACATTTACAAACTGTTAATGGTGAATTGTGTGGCTCTTACAGAGAGGCCTATCAACATTTGCAACTTTTAAAAAATGACGCTCGTTGGGATCAAACTCTCCATGATACTGTAATTACTTCACAAGCTCATTAAATGCAAACCATTGTTTTATATAATAATATCAACATGCTACCCAACAAAATCAATTGATTTATGGGTCAAATACAAAGATGACATGTGTGACGATATCTTGCATCAGATGCGCATTAGAACAGGAAATTAAAATTTACAAGATAATGAAGAAATTTACAACTAGGCGTTAATATTAATTGATAAAATGTGCTGATAATGTCAAACAAAGTATTACCTCAATCGGCCGATGCACGACGCTTTTAATCAACAGTTGCAATGCGAAAAAATTTACAATATAGATGCTTTAAGAGAATCAATTCGAATAAATCTTCCTGTGTTGAACCAACAACAAAAGTATGTATTTGATACTCTTATAAAATTATAAATGATGGACCTAGAGAAATTTACTTCTTAGACGCTCTCAGTGGTACAGGAAATTCTTTTTTGATTTAATTGGTTTTAGCAAAAAAATTATAAATGATGGACCTAGAGAAATTTACTTCTTAGACGCTCTCAGTGGTACAGGAAAATCTTTTTTGATTTAATTGGTTTTAGCAAAAATTCGCTCACACGATGTAATTGCACTTGCACTTGTTTCATCAGGCAATGCAGCTACATTGTTGGAAGGCGGTCGAACAGCCCATTCGCGCTAAAATTGCCGTTGAATATGCAAAGAAACGAAACTCCGATCTGCAACATTTCGAAGAACTCTGCAATGGCAAAGGTTTGGCAGCAATGTAAATTGATAGTTTGGGATGAATGGACGATGGCACATGTAAAGTTTTTTGAGGCATTATACAGAACTGTGCAAGATCTGCAGAACAATCAAAACTGATTTGGTGGTGCGATGATTTTGTTAGCAGGAGATTTTCGTCAAACATTGCCATTGATTCTACAGTCAACGCCAGCTCATAAACCTACTGCATGTTTAAAGTTCTACATTTTGTGGAAATATGCGTAAGTATCGGGTTAATAATATTTTCAAAACAACTCATTGACTTAGATAATGGCAAATTCTCTTTAGATGTTTTGACTGACTGTATAATAACCTTTCCTAACAATTTTTGTCAGTTAACTGAATCAAAAATTTCTTTGCTTCCTACCCATGAGGGCGGGTTTGCTTCTCGCCGGATGATCCCAGCGCTGTTGCTGACTCTGTCACTGATGTGGTGCTACAGGGAATGGAACTATTTATTCCATCATCTGTGGTACCCATCGGAGGCATATCTCAGCCTTGGTTTGGTCGCTCCTGTAAGACTGCATTACGCAGTAAGCAGGAGTGTTATCAAGCCTGGGCTGCGGCTTCGGCGACTCGGAATGTAAACACCAGCATACTTAAAAATAAGTATAACTTCGCCTCCAGGTCCTTCAAAAGAGTTATTGCCAAGACAAAGTCAGAGCACATAGGCAGAATTGGCGAGAAACTAGTTCGCCTTCCTTCGGGAACCCGTGCATTCTGGTCTCTCGCCAAGGCTGTCCAAGGGAATTTCTGTAAGCCATCACTACCATCTCTGCACAGGGATGACGACTCACTGGCCCACGACGCAAAAGAGAAAGCCGACCTTTTAGGCTCCCTCTTTGCGTCCAACTCGACTGTTGATGACGGGGGAACACACCGCCGACCATCCCGCGGTGTGAGTGCTCCATGCCGGATGTGCGGTTCTCACAGCGCTCAGTTCGCAGAGCACTCGTCTCCCTTGACATCCACAAGTCGAGTGGGCCTGACGGAATCCCCCAATTGTGCTGAGGACGTGTGCTCCGGAGTTGGCACCGGTTCTAACGCGTCTTTTCCGGTACTCCTACTCCCTAGGCGTAGTCCCGAAATCATGGATGACAGCTTTTGTCCACCCGATCCCTAAAAAAGGCGACCGCTCAGACCCGTCCAACTACAGGCCTATCGCCATCACCCCCTTGTTCTCCAAAATAATGGAATCCATTATAAACTGCCACCTCATGCGGTACCTTGAGGATCACCAGCTGATTAGTGACCGCCAGTACGGTTTTCGTCGGGGTCGATCAGCTGGTGATCTTCTGATCTACTTAACTCATAGATGGGCGGAGGCAGTAGAGTCCAAGGGGGTGGCATTAGTCGTTAGTTTGGACATTGCGAAGGCCTTCGATCGGGTTTGGCACAAAGCGCTTCTTTCGAAGCTCCCTTCTTATGGGCTTCCCGAGAAATTATGCAATTGGATCACCAGCTTTCTTGCAGATCGGAGCATCAAGGTCGTTGTAGACGGTGCATGCTCCGACTACAAGCCTATTAACGCTGGTGTTCCACAAGGCTGCGTGCTATCACCAACGCTGTTTCTTCTGCATATCAATGATATGTTGCAAGCCGGTAGCATTCATTGCTATGCGGATGACAGCACTGGTGATGCTCTATACACCGGCCGTGCCAATATTTCTCGGGAAAACGTCACCGAGTACCGGAACAAACTTGTGTCTGAAGTCGAGTCTTTGCTGGACGAAGTTTCGGCTTGGGGCGACTAAATCTAGTCCAGTTTAATCCTCAGAAGACACAAGTTTGCGCGTTTACCGCTAAAAAGAACCCCTTTGTCGTATCTCCTCAGTTTCAAGGTACTCCCCTTGTTGCCTCAGCCAGTATCGGAATCCTCGGCGTCGACATATCGAATGACGTGCAGTTACGTGGTCACTTGGAAGAGAAGGCCAAATTGGCCTCTGAAAAGCTTGGCGTGCTCAGCAGAGCGGGACAGTATTTCATGCCGGCTCAACGCCTGCAACTTTACAAGCCGCAGGTTCGGCCTCACATGGAATACTGTTCCCATCTCTGGGCTGGGGTCCCCAGTGCCAACTCCTTCCACTTGACCGCATCCAGCGCAGAGCGGCTCGAATCGTCGACGACCGAGTCTTTTCCGATCGGCTCGACTCATTGGCGCTGCGAAGAGATGTTGCATCTCTTTGCATTTTCTTTCGCATTTACCACGGGGAGTGCTCTGAGGAATTGTTCGGATTAATCCCACCTGCCAAATTTCACGAACGCACATCGCGGCAGAACTCCCCATACCATCCACACCATTTGGATGATTGGTGGTCCACCACTGTGCGATTTAGAAGATGTTTTCTTCCTCGCACAACTTCCTTGTAGAATAGTTTACCACCAGCGATTTTTCCGGACCGATACGACTTAGGGACCTTCAAGAAAAGAGCCTACTCCGTTTTAAAAGGCCGGCAACGCTTCTGCAATTCCCCTGATGCTGCGGTTGTTCGTGGGCGGCGGTAGTCACTTACCATCACGTGAGCCGCAGGTTCGTTTGCCCCCTCTCCTATAAAAAAAAACCGAACTCATTCAAAAGGTGTCTGCAAATGTTGCTCAAAATTACAGAGGCCACATTTGGTTGAGCAAACGAGCTATATATAGGGCCTGCGCTCACAGATGGCTAGGCATGGCACAGCGTGATAAGCCACACTTCGACATGCCGAACGATCCTGTGTCGTCTCGCGTCATGTCGAAGGATCATGTGGCATTCCGCGTCATGCCGAAGGATCCTGTGACATCCTGTGGCAGAATAAAATCAAACAAAATAAATTGTGCCGGGCGCTCGCGTGAGTCGCTGAGATCGCCGCCGCAACATTCCTTTAACAACATGAAGTAGCCTATACATTTCACGTGATTGCCGAATCACAGTCTTCAATTAAAAGCAGGATCGGTGATCATAGTATTGCGAAATATCAACCAATCGCGTCTTTGTAACGGCACACGGCTAGCGGTGAAAAAATTACTGAACAACGTGATTGAAGCAACCAGTCTATAGGGAAAGTATACAGGTGAAGACGTTTTGATACCACGTATCCCAATGATTTCGACTGACATACCATTTGAATTTAAACAACTGCAGTTTCCAGTACGGCTTGCTTTCGCTATGACCATAAATAAATTCCAGGGGAAGTAATTTAATGTTTCCGGTATTAATCTTGTAAACCCAGGTTTCTCGCATGGCCAATTGTACGTTGGCTGTCCACGTGTTGGGAAAACCATCAGCATTGTTTACGCGAAAGGTAATCAAACAAATCATATTGTATACCATAAAGCATTACAATGAAAATGTTATTTAAGACAATGTTACTAAAGTATTGCAGTGTATGAAATGGAAAGAGTGAATTTCCTAAGTACCTAGTCATTGTTTATGATTATGACATTAATAACTTAAATTGGAAATTTTAAAAAGCTCACAAACAAAAGACCTAATGATCTTCAAACGACTGAAATTTTTTTCTTGAATCATAGCTAAATCTAGCCAATGGCCATGTTAATCTAACCCCAGCAATACATGTTGGTCAAGCTTCAGTCAACGCAAGCGTAGACAAATTGATACAAGGCGAGTGTTACAGTCTACATGTTGGTCAAGCTCAAATGAGACCAAAGCCAACTGCCAATGTTCATGAGTTTTTGTGGGACTATCCCCATGTTGGCCGTAATTAATTTTCATTGAGAATTGGAACAATATGGACGACGTAGAAATTATTGCAGCTTTTGCTATTAATTTAATTAGTGTATATAATTATCATGTCAGTGTACTCCGCAGTAAAGTTGTAAAAACACTTTTAACAACTTTAACAGTGGTAGAGCCACGCGGCAGCTTTTGCTGTTGCACGGATGGGCCGGCTCGAACCGGGGTGGTACCAGGACCTCACAGAAAACCAGCGTGAAGTAGAGGTTTACCTCTGCGTTTCGCTTGGTGAGTACAGGTGGCCGGAGGCCCTTTTTACTGGAAATGAGGCATTCCATCTTAGTCCTCACGGGTGACAACGCATCTACATTTTGATTTGTAAAAGAGGATAGATGTAGATGTCTATGGACCACAGCAACCACTTACCATCAGGTGGACTGTGTGCTCGTTTGTCACCCTTATCCTATAAAAAAAAAAAGAAGCTTTGACATTGTGGAAATTATTTTGAAGTTGCAACTTAATTATATACACACACATAACACAACATAACATTTCACCGGGACAGATGCCAACCTGTACTGTAACTGACATGGCCAACTAACATGTGGACGCGACTTGCCGACTGTAGGCGAGCGCCTTTGATTTGTGGAGAAAAACCGACACTGTTCCGAAGTGGACGAATCATATAGCGAGCGATCACGAGTGGCGGCAAGGCACGCAAAACGAACCGTATACACGTTGGCGCTCGCCTGCACTCGACCAGCTAGACGGACGTCGACGGCGTCGAGTCGCTAGGCAATGGCGAGGCTAGACGAATGGGCTGTCTATACATTGGTGCTCGCCTTCGTTCGGCCAACATGTATAGCCGTCATAACAAAACTATCTAAAAACCTTCTCATGCCTAATGTAATGATTATGTAATAACTTAGAGCAATGCAATGTCAGAAACACTAAATAAAGAGAACAAGTGAATAAGCAAACACGAAATAAGTGAAAGAACAATGTTGTGTTATTTCACAATTCGTAACTACAAACTTATTTTAATTTCATTGTGTTCATTGATATATAGTGTTAATTGTATACCTATATTCATACAATGCACCTAATACTCCATTCAGGCCTTATAATAACGAAATGTGAAAACCACTCACTTTCCACAAGTTAAACTGTAACAGATATTAGTTCACATAACAATGAAGTAAATAGCAAAGTTACAGCCTATATATGCCTCACTGCCAGCTGAGGCTGCAAAGCAGTCTCTCAATTCTGAGCGAGTTTTTGGAGATGGAAGTATCTACAGTGCCCAATATAAGTTGATTTAACATGTCCTTGAAATATTTTTTATTTACTCAGAGATCCCCATAATATTTTCCTTTACTGTAGAGCATGATTTAAATCAGTACTTTAAATGGTCAACAGTCGACAACTTCGACTAAACATTACTGCCGGCTGAAATTTTCAGCAAGTTCTTAGCCCCTGAGTTACCATGGTTCAACACTAATACAGAATGATTAAAGAAATCAGTAGTGCAAGCTATTATACTTTAAAAAGTAAATAGTTTCAACCTACTATTCTAATAAATGAGTGTGAAATCCGATTTCAAACTATGTTGGAACGTACAATGGTGGCACTTGGCTTTCATATTTTTGTTTTATACTAAGGTAACACATACAGTAGTGCATAAGGTTATAAATACAGTTTTAATTATTTTTGTTTACTAATCAATAGATGATTTTTAATAGCATTTAAAACATTTGCTAATGATGATGCCATATCATGTATAGAAAAACTTAATGATTTAAATTGATGACATGTTTACATTAACCGAAAGAAAAACTTGTTTTCACATATTTTTTCATGATTAGATGAAACTAGTCTATGAGTAAGAGGTTGATTTAAAATAAGTTCTATAAATATTTGTACTTATATTCTTAAATTTTTCTGTCAAAATGGGAGATACACCTCATCTATTTAATACAGCTCATATGTATTAAATAGATGAGGTGTTATGTTTCTTTGAATATAGTCTCATATGTTTTTTTGAATATAGTTAAAAGTAAAGAGTAACTTTTTGTAATTTTATCCCAGTTACTATTAAATATAAGACATGATTTTATATATTACAGAAATAACACATTATATTCTGCATATTAATGTATTTGTTTGCATTATAAATCATACATTTTAACAGAATTACTACCTAAATGTCAAAAACTCTGACTTTAGATAGTCTGGTAGTAATACTGTTAAACATTATGATTTAAAAGGTAAACAAATCGAAAGTTTGACATACGAAAGTACAGCAAGTCATCATTCTCCAGTTCGGTAACTAGTGTATGGTATTCTTCAAACTCCTCTCTGTTTATTCATTTTATGAACCCACAATATTTTTGGGTTTTTTAATAAAATGTTAAGTTGCCAAGTTATTGGCTTTGTAAAAGAAAAATTTTTTTCTCTGCGACTTTTCTGATCTTGATGATGATTGTGATACTTTGAATTGATCGTGACTATTTAACTTTCAGTGTTCGGCCTTGACTTCAGAGTTGTTCACCTTAAAGATGTCATCGACCTCATTATTGTTTGAAAATAAGTTTAGGCCCATCACATGACTCTATCCACAATTCCACCAACCCCGAAAGAAACTTTTGGCAATTTTTTTCTCAGCACCTATGG
Organism: Parnassius mnemosyne; assembly: GCA_963668995.1. Classification (NCBI taxonomy): domain Eukaryota; kingdom Metazoa; phylum Arthropoda; class Insecta; order Lepidoptera; family Papilionidae; genus Parnassius; species Parnassius mnemosyne. The sequence goes on from CAVLGL010000115.1 coordinate 48,142,429, forward strand.
ACTTGCTCAACTAGCTGATTTCAAAATTACATTGAAAAGGGTCTATTTTACCAAAAGAAAATTGCTGCTGTAAAAAGCAGTGGAAACTATTGCAAAGCGCTTCCCCCAAAACCTCACTACCCCTGGATTTTTTAAAATTTGAATTCCATTAATTGAAAATTGCTCATGAAAGTTTTCAACAAATCACCTAGTACAACTTTATTGCAACATTTATTTTAAAACTTTTTAAATAATAACAACAGAAAACAATTGCAGTACTATAATAGACAGTTCTGATTTGCAGCTTCTCGATTAAGAATTTTTTATGAATATTGCAGAATATAATTTAAAAAGTATGTTAACATTACATAAACAATACAGTTAACAAATTAATGAATGCTATGTGGATATAAAATTTAAAACTGTCAGTTTATAACAAAAATTTAATGTGTAATAAAATAAGTAGCAATACACCTTAAGTGTAAGCTTAAACAAAAAATTAACTATGAATAAAACATATCCATATCAAAACAAAATTTTGTTTATTTGTGCTTGGTTTTGTATCTACGGATTTTTTTAAATTTAAAAACAAAACCGAATAAAAATGTTTAAAACTGATATAAAAAATATACACTTAAGAAATATTACACCTTTGGATTAGATGAATTGGTATTAATACAGAAATCCTCAGTTTATACTTTTACCTTCACTCGGGCGCATTCCATAACCATCTCGGCAAGCTGTAGATTGTTATCCATCGTGAAGATGGAATAAAAGTCGCCGAGTTTAAGGCAAAGCCTACATTTTCCGAGCTTGAGGGCCATATTGATTTCTTCTCACTAATCTTCATGACACTACAAAATCTTATCTGCCAAACAACGCGTTTATTATTCTCTATTATTGTGGAACTAAACGTATATCTTCATTATTTTTAAACTAAAAACACGAAACAAACGGTAATTTGTTCACTAAATAAATTAAAACAAGATACCTGACTTGCCGGCATACTCCATTATTAGTACGATGATCGGCCTTATAGAGTGTAGAGATGCGCAAGTGCTACTAAATATATTAAGCTAATATTTATTAGTGATATTAATTAATGTGGTAAATTAAAAAGCTGTTTTTGCCTAAGAGATAATGAAAATAATAAATTAGGTAGATAAAATTGAATTATTTTTTATATAAAATAGCAAAACGAAATACAATACACAAAAATGAACAAAATTGAAACTCGCTAGAAACGTTATAACGTATAGACAGTTATGGAAAACGTCTATTTTCTTTATAACGTGTAGATGTTTAACTCTCATATCTGTCTATTTCTTATTACGATCCGTAACGTTGCAACGTTGAGTTTGATGGAACGTGTCGGATCGTGATATTATTATCACATCCCATTTTGGTTTTATGTAAACTTAGTTTAATTTCAAAACCATCATCATCATCATTAAAATCTCGAACTTTTAAGGGCCTACGCCTGATTAGCTCAGCAAATCCTGAGGGAAAGTACGAAGGAAAGTTAATTTCAGCAGCTAAATTTGTTTAAATATCTTAATATCTATATTAGATATATTAGATTTATATCACGAAACGGAAATAGTTGTGGTGATAACTGTTCTATGACTAGTTGCTGTCAAGTTGCCGTTACATGGAAAATAGACACTTATGAAATACTGATAGTTATGATAATGTTATCCGTTGTACAATAACAATAACGGTACGTTATTTATAAAACATATAACGACTCACCGCTAGTGAAAAAGGAATATTTTTTCACACCTTTCATAACAGCCAGCTACATACCTATTAATCTGTGCTTTAACCATGCTTGGCAGGTGAATTGAGACCCAAGTTTAATTTCTCTAGTACATATATGCCATAACCTGAATTTGGTGCAAAACTCACTGACTATAATACTCTTTGACAAATGATGGCTGGAGAACTGCACCAAAAAAAATCAAAGCGACTAATAAGTCAGCAGACTACCTTATTAGTGAAGCTAGAGGAAGAAACGGAAAATAGGTAAAGAATATAGTGAAAGAGGATAACGTGTCTAATTATATAATATTTAAAATTGGCAATAAGATTTGATTTTGATGCTGAAACTTACCGTTTATACAATTAAATTATTTAATTCAGAATATTTACTTCAAAAGCATTTCGTAGATGGTCACTGCTGCACATGAGGTTCCCCTGTTGTACGTATTGTCTTAATTGTCACGCTTTGAAGGCGGATTGTGCCCGCAGTAATAATTCTGTTATTAAGTAATTATTCGGTTATAATAAAGTCTCTGTGAAAAATATTGCATATATGTAGCGAATTCACAAATTTAATCTTTTTATTTGAAGTTCATTATCTCTAAATTTTACAATTTATACGAAATAGGTTTTAATTAGGCATATAAAATGTAGCTACTTTTAAACAACTACAACGTCATGTCGTTAATTATTTTACACTGCTACATATCATACATCTATCATTATATCATATCGTGTATGATAAATCACGCCCTAATATTGCCTAATATATTGTACATGTGACGATTATTGTGACCGTGGTGATATTATTTGTGTTACATACCTCAGTGATAGTGACTCAATCTCGTTTCAGAGCTAAACTCACTATCATCGATTTGTTGGAGTAAAGTATTTTCATAGAATTATTACGCATAGAATACTAGTACGCGCACCAAAAGTGAAGCAAGTAAAACTAACTCGAAACCGCGTTAGTTGACTCAGCGACGCGTCAGTGCGCAACGTCACGTCTTACGGAGAAGAGCTCGCGAAAAATTGTAAAAATTACCGTTTGTGTTGTAAAATATTGTCACAACGGTGATGATAAACATAAAAGAAGTAATGGTATTACATTTCACATGTAAGTTTATACATTTAATTCATTATAAGTACGTAAAACTAAAAAAATACTTACCTAAGCTCTCATAATACAAATGTTGCTAGTTGTGGGGAAAAAATTACAATTTTCTTTTAAAAATATTTATTTTCTATTTGTGTTTAAAACGTTTAATCGCAACGCTCTGTGTAAAACTCAAATCTTTATATATAGATACCTACTTCTCTAAGTGTTAACATTATATTAACAATGGGTGTCTATTTAAAATTAATACGGAATGATCAGTTAATCGCGATTCGTCGACGCCATTTTAACGCGACTATTTTATTTTAATTTGATTTTTTAATGACTAAGGTTACGTTTTAGGGTATAGAATAAAAACTTTTTTATTTACAACATCATGAGATTATTAATAAGAACGCCTTTACTAACCAGATGTCACTTTACACCCAAACATTAAACAGATGTTACGTTAGACCCAAACATAGCCTATTTTAACCGACTCCCAAAAAGAAAGGTTATCAATATGTATGTACACTGATTTCTAAGCTTGATCAATTCGTATAATACAAGCAATACATGCTGAAATTTTAGTGGTTGTTGTCCCGCAGCCAAATTATACTGTCTCGATAGTAGTCAATTTATTAAATTAAAAAATATTACAATTAAAAAAGGGCAGATTTACTATAGTAATACCTCACAAGCTATTCGGGCGTCCAAACTAGTTTATGTCGTATCACTACGCTTGAGAATTCATGTTATGAACATTTATTAGTGGTCCTTCACTTTGTAGGAAGCGCGCGGTAGCACGGGCGATAGATGTAACACTACATAACGTCCAGCGAATTTTTTTCAGACTTTATTATAGTAATTCGGTATAAGCTAGCCTGTACGCCCGACCTACTTGCGAGATATTGCTTACTGGTTTGAGATCGCATTCGAGTATTGTTTTTCTCGATTGTAAATCTGCCATTTTTACATCTATTCTATTGTACTACTAAGGCAAAGTCATTTTACTTCGGGAAAACAACCATTAAAATTTCAGCGTGTGTATTGGATCAATCTGTGTGTATATCCTTTCAAAAAAATCTAAATTGGTTTAGAAATTGTAGAATTAAAAAACATTAAAAAATACACCGAATTGATAACCTCCTCCCTTTTTGAAGTCGGTTAAAATTAAACATTACACGATGTGCTTATTGTATTCGAGCAAATTAATTGTGTTTAATAATATTCTTAAATTTTATTACGTATGCATTTTTTACCATTAATATATGTATAATAAAGTTATATTAGTAACATCATTATTGTGTTTATTTTATTCCATTTTATATTCTCATAAAATACTTCTACTAAATAATCTTCGTACATAATACGTAATCTTTATTATATCGATTTTTTAAAATTAACCAAAAAATAGTGATTTGCACAATTTGATTGCAAACGCCAGAAACTGGTATCACTGAATGGCGTGTATGTGTGCGTGTGACGAGCGTAGGCACATTCGACTCGCGCCCACTAACATAATGACTTTGCATCATTTTAACGCTCGTGTTTTGTACTGGACTGCGTTTCTATGCGTAATAATTCTATGAGTATTTTATTTTTTCGTAATAGATTCTATTGACGATATGTCAAAAGCAGTGCCATCAACTTATTCGTTCAGTTCTCAGAACAATAACTAAAGCTTTAGTTATTGTTCTGATTCTGAGGTTCAGTTGACAGAGGCGCTAGTGGAGTGCTTACTATTGCCATTTAAGAAATGTACCGAGGGAATAGGTCACTACATATTCATTATGTGTAATGTAAAATAAAACAAATTCCGAGTTAATATATTAACATTAGTGAAAATTTGTGTTATTATATATATTATTTGACTGCCTTGTTGGTATAGTGGTTGTAGTAGTGCGACTGCTAATCATGAGGTCCCGGGTTCGAATCCCGGGTCGGGCCACAAAAAAATCAGTTATTGAGTTTTTCCATCAAGAAATTGTCAGTAGCTGCCCGGAGTCAGGAAGTTGGCGGTGTCTCACCCCCGTACCTCGGGAAGAACGTAAAGCCGTTGGTCCTGCGCCTGATCTCTCTCCGGTCGTGTCGATTTACCGTCCCATCGGACTTTGAGAGTGAGGGAATAGCGAGTGCACAAGTGCTTGCACATACACTTGGGCACTATAATCTTGCCCTGCGCCGATGGCTAGTCTCCGTTGAGACATTATATATTATAAAAATAATTATTGTAGTCGTGATCTCGGAGTTCAAGCGGCCGAACTCCATGAACTCCTGTTTTAAATGACGTACCGTCGGCGTCTTCTGAGTCACTGAAATCACTTTCACTATCGCTCTGCAACTCTATAATAAAGGGTATATCTAAATAAGCGTCTTTTTGTCTGTATTCACTTTTAATTTTTTTCACATGTTTACAAATGTTTTTCCACTCTCCGGGTATAAATTTATTGAATGCATCTTCAATTAATTGGGGCATTTAAACATAAGTTTCCAAACATTTATGTCTGCTACGTTCTTTATCATAGAACTCCATATCATTTCAATTGCGTTCAAGTCTCAGTGACCAGGTGGTAATCTAAGAATATAATGGACATGACTTTTCATCAGGTTATCAATTTCACAATCCGGAGAAGGTCTATTTCTCTTTACAAACTCATAAAGCTTAGGTTTTGTCATTTGTTCATTGAAATACACATTTTTTTCTAATAGCCACTTCTGCATATAAGCCTTGCTGTGGTATAGCGTATTATCCATCACAATGAGTGAAGGTTCATGCAGTTTAGGTAGTAACTTTTCATAAACCCATTTTTTGAAATTAGTGCTATACATTTCATCATGGACTGCTATGCCCCATCTTTTGTGTTCGTTTTAAATACGAGAAGGGCATTCTCCACAAAACCTTTATCTCCGCCTGAATGGATTATGATCCACCTTGGATCAGGACCTTGCCAACATTTCCCAGTTGAGTGAGACGAGTGTATGTATGTTTCATCGAAATAAATAATAGATATTTTTTCACCACACTAATTTTCTTTAATTTTTTGCAGGTAGGTTGCCCTTCATGCACCTTCGTCGTTAGGTTCACACAACACTTTTCTTTTTGATTTCGTTTTCTTATAACGAAAACCTATTTTGTGAAGCAATTTTTGAAGAGTTACACGTTCTGATTTAAAATCAATAAATTTCTTTAAATTACTCAGTAATTACGGTATGATAGGAATTTCTTTTCTCAATTAATAAAATTTGTGAATTTTTCTTCGTATTTTCGGTTTTGCTTTTCCTTTTTTTTGCAAGGGGTAGAAATTTTAGAATTGGATTCTTCAGCGTGTTTTACTTCATTCACGAGTTTGTGTACTAATCACTCAGAAACACCTGTAACAAAACGACAAATAATTATTGTATTATTTGTCGTTTTGTTACATATTGTACAAATATGTATTGTAATTAAATAAAAATAAGCCTGTAAATATGCCCACACTAAAGCTACTTCACAGACCACAAACAACAAACCCTGGTATTTTAAATGAATTCCAGTAAATTGAAATAATTTTATTACTATGTTTCACGAGTACACTATTTGGTGATTTTAATTTTCAATATCTGGCAAGACTAAACTGTCGCAGAAGCGACGCCATAGAGAAAGCCACGCGTTCATAGTTCATACAGTAGGCATGGGTAAAAAATATCGATATATCGAAATACCGATATTTTTTAATAAATATATCGACGATTTTAAATCGCTATATATCGACATACCGATATTTATTTTAGAGTATCGAATTCGTATCAATTTCGATATATTTTAAAATGTTTTATCGTTTTTTCGTTGTCCAACGGTCAGTAGATAAAATTTTGGACTTTATCTTTACATCATTCAAATGATGACGATATATCGATATTTATCACGCGATATATATCGATACTGTTTAAAAATATAGATTCGATATATATCGATATATTTTTCCCTTTGCCCATCCCTATCATACAGCTTTTCAAGGTAATATTGGAGGCTTATAAACTCTTCTTTCATAAAAGATAAAACTTTTAGGATAATCTGCGACGCATCATATTTAAGAATTTTAGGCATTTTATTTGCACTTTTAAAAACATTCTCAATAAAAGCTAACTAACAGCGAAATGCCATTTACAAAAAAAATTACAAAATGGTGGTCTTAGTTCCAACATAGACTTTGTTCTACGAGTTCCAATGAGTGCCGCCAGGCTGGTGCAACTTCCATAGTAAAAATTACATGTACTACAGGGGTCAAATTTTAATGACGGTTACTCTTCTTTATGCTTTTCGTGATATGTCTATTAACGACATTGTCAAATGAAATAGGTTCAAATGTCAAATCAAACAATTATATTTGTATATATTTTATTAACTAAGATTGCTTTTAATTTTGCTATAGGAGCCGTTGTTTATTTACAGAATTGTTAAGAAATTAAATATGCATTATAAAACTTTCCAATTAAATGGTGCAAGAAGCGGAAAAAATGATAACAAGAAAAGGCTATTCGTAACAATATTTCCCTTAGATGATGAAAGGTATGTGGTGATTTCAACTTTAATAGTAATATGATATTCAACACGAGTATATTTTTGGACTAGCCATCTATGTAGGACATGTTTTTATAATGTACGATTGTGTGCACAAATACAAACACACTATTTCCTAAATCTGATAGTTCGATGGTTTGGCAATCCGAAACGAACTATACTTAGAAACTACAAGTCAATTCTGACTGCTAACATTCTATTTGTTCAATAATAATGTGATTTTATTTATATTATTTTTTCAGATGCAAGCAATGCGTGAAATAGATGGCACATATTTGTGACAAACATTGAATATGAACCCAACGAAAACGAACTTTTATTTCTTTAGTGGACTTACTTTAAACTTCCACAATTTATGTGTATGTTAATTAGGTTTCATTTACATGTAGCAAAATAATATCCCTCTAAAGTACCATTTTGGCAAGAATTAGATTATATAACTAAATCATTATTTTATACATCAATAAACATTAGTTATAATGAGCACTTATTTTGAAAGTGATAATTAGTAAACGATCTCTGCGAATGGTATGTACCTCTGGTAGGTGCCTCTGTGAAGAAGCCTAGCGATTTGTACATAGTATTTGTTACACATAAAAGCAATTTAATCCAATCAGTATTAAAAACCCAATATTTTTACCCTTAAAAAAACTAACGTTGAAAACAAGCATCCAGACGCAGACTATTTATTTTACAGCATAGCAACAATTGTTCAGTGCGGGAAGGAAGCCTCGGTCCTGCAATGCCGCAGCCAAACGCTTAGCCACTGCGCTACGGAGTCGTCATTTATTTTTTACTTAATTAATTACTAGTATAAAAGTGCGTTTTTTATTTTATATTTTCTTTATACATACTTTTGTACCTAATTGTAGAGATATAAATACAAATTGCTGTGTAAAATACATTGATTTCTTATCCTCATCGGCATTTTTACTCAATCCACACGTTAAAAAATTTATTTCTCATAAATAATTCAGTATAGAGATCTAACTTTTCTTATATAAAAATATCGATAAACAATATATCGATAAAGGTTATATCGATAAAATTATTCGAGGATAGACATTTGCAGCACTATTGTAATTCGTCAATGTTGTCAGCACTGTTTCTCAAAACTAAATGTCATATCTTGATGTTGGTAGAGTAACTTGGCGTAATTTCATGCAATTATTTTTACTATGGAAGTCCCGCCTCTTAAACGTAGTGATTATATTCTCTTTGAGTGCCGCCCTCATCCACGAATTTTTCTGCCAAGTATGCATACAGTAATCTATGTTTTCTGCCATGAGGACGGCGCCACTTAAAAGTGAAGTATAAAATATAATATTTGACAGATTTTATAGCGGGGAAGCTAATTTGTTATTTGTAATTATTATTGTCTCTCGCTAATTTATTGTGGTTTCATGATGTATTCTTATTTCAACATTCTGTGAATGTCAATATAAGGAAATCTTTATTGATGAGATCAATCGAGTTAAGTAGATTGCTATCCTCTTCGTTATCAAGAACTTTGGCCTTAAACTCTTTAAGAATTTGCCAATTTTATTTTTAGACACCTTGTTTTCTGACAAAGAGCGCGCACCATTCTCAACCTCTTCTCCGACAGATTTTCCTACTGTTTCGATCTCTTGGTAAGATTTCTCGACGTACCCAGTGGCTGAAACAGAGACTTAAAATGTTTTAATCCATTAAACTGCTGTTATTGATCGCAAACAATAGATTTTCAATTGTGTTCATAATATTATATGTCACCTATGCCCATAGAGGAATATAACCACCAGGAATATAACCATGGTTATATTGTCATTGCCTATGCCATATTCAGCAAAGCTAAATAGAAAACGTAAACAAGGAAACCAATGGCTCTCAAAAACAACGACGAATAATGCTGTGCGTAATGTCATCTAATCAGTTAGTGAGTAGTTAAAAGTAGTAAGTAAATATCAGTTAGTAAGTAAAGATAACATACGCTACTGTTCAGTCTCTGGTTTTAGTGTTTAATCCCTTAGCCCACTTGTACAACAACTAGGTTCCACCTGTTTTTGTAAACGGCACAACACAATCTTTTAAAAACTTAACACTTACTGCAAATGTGCTTGGTAATTCCATAACTACATCATCAATCAACAAATTTATAAAGGTTCATCGCAGCACTGGAATAATAATGCTTTCTGTTCCTTCAAGCTACTCTCTGCGCTACAGTATTCGGCACGGCTCTGAACCTAACTGCTCGCCTCTGTTTCACGGCACTCTCGCAGATTACTTGCCTTCTTGTCGACTCACCGCTCATTCAGACTACAAGGCAATCCCTGGCACTTGCTGCGGTTCATCGTTCTCACCGGCATCACTTGCAAGTGCGTAGTATGGCATGCGTTACACACCGGCATATCATTCCCACCGGCGTCACTTGCCCTTACGCACACAGCATGCATTCCCCACCGGCATTAAGGACGCAACGGCAATCGGACTGCACTATCGACCTCCGGTCTGAGCAGGGGGGTGATGTGGCAGCGCTGTCGTCACGCCCCAAGCGAAACACATCGAAGCCTAAATCGCGCTAACAAAGTTCCGAAGTTAAAGCAGTATATGTAGAATAGCTCCGAACTACCACTTGGAGCGTTGGTCGCTCCCCGGGCAGAACACCTTATCCGGCAGGAGATCTCCCCTTTTCCTTTCACCGGCTACACTTCCATGTAAATCATGATTCAGAATGTTATTTAAATACATATTCATGAAAAAGTTTAATTACCCCTGAAATGTAAATCCTTCCATTTTTCGTTCACTGTAGCTTTTACAGCTCATAACACTGCACGACACCATGATTGGTATAAAATCAAATAATTTTCTAACATAAAACGTACAATTATTGAGGCTTATTTGCAAATATTTTTTTAAACAAAATAATAAACATTGAAACACTTCGTGACAGTTGCAGCGTCTGCCACTAAATTTAATGCCAAACAGCTTGTTAGGTCGTATGGGAATAAGGACAACAATATAGTAGCTGCATCTCTTTCTTACTAGTACTTTAACGGTGGTAGAGCCACGCGGCAGTTTTTGCTGCTGCACGTATGGGCCGGCTCGTGCCGGGTTGGTACCACGACCTCACAGAATACCGACGTGAGTTGAAGCTCTGCTTCTGCGTTTGGTTTGGTGAGTGTAGGTGGCCGGAGGCCCAATCCCCACCCCCAATTCACCTTGGTAGCGGAATTACACCAAAGACTAGACTAGACCACTCCTGAGCGTGAGTGCTCAGGCTGCCCCCGCATTCTGGGGGGGGGGGGGGCAAAATTCCGCTCAAAAACATAACTGCTCGGGGCAAACTGAACAACAATACCAAGGCGACCCCTGCCACGCTATCCGTGAATTTCTGCAACATCAGGGGACTTCACTCGAACCTAAACGCCGACCACTACCATCTCGAGACGGCGAAGCCGGCCTTGCTCTTTCTGACCCAGACGCAGGTGTCCTCTCCGGCTGATACTTCGTATCTCTCCTACTCGGGGTACAAATTGGAGCACTCCTTTGTGCCTCGAGCTGGAGTTTGCGTGTATGTCAGAGAGGACATCAGTTCTCGACGCCTCGGAGTCTTGAAGATTCGGACCTGTCCATCCTTTGGCTACGCGTAGACAGCGACGACCATCCGCGTGTATACGGGTGCCTCTATAAGTCTCATAGCGGTAATGCCGAAACAGATCTACTCATCGACCACGTCCAAATGGCTGCAGATTCCTTGCTACAACAGGTCCCATCCGCAGAGATCGTGATCCTTGGCGATTTTAACGCCCACCACGCCGAATGGCTCGGTTCACGTTTAACCGATCATGCGGGGAGATCTGTTTATGACTTTGCCTTGGCATATGGTCTGACACAACTGGTTACTTCGCCTAAGCGGATTCCAGATGTGGAGGATCATACATCTTCCCTGTTAGACCTTCTGCTGACCTCTCATCCGGACGGATATCAGGTTTCCGTCGATGCCCCTCTCGGCTCTTCGGAAAATTGTCTAATCCGGAGTGTGGTGCCACTCACGCTGCCCTCGCGGTTTCGTTCTGCAGGTGGCCGCCGTGTTTGGCATTACAGGTCAGCGGATTGGGACGGAATGCGGTCTTTCTTTGCATCCTACCCATGGGCGTGGGTTTGCTTCTCGCCGGATGATCCCAGCGTTGTTGCTGACACTGTCACTGACGTGGTGCTACAGGGAATGGACCTATTTATTCCATCATCTGTGGTACCCATTGGAGGCAGATCTCAGCCTTGGTTTGGACGCTCCTTTAAGACTGCATTATGCAGTAAGCAGGGGTGTTATCAAGCCTGAGCTGCGGCTTCGGCGAACTGGGATGTAAACACCAGCATACATAAAAAGAAGTATAATTTCGCCTCCAGGTCCTTCAAAAAAGTTATTGCCAAGGCAAAGTCAGAGCACATAGGCAGAATTGGTGAGAAACTAGTTCGCCTTCCTTCGGGAACCCGTGCATTCTGGTGTCTCGCCAAAGCTGTCCAAGTGAATTTCTGTAAGCCATCACTACCATCTCTGCACAGGGAGGACAACACACTGGCCCACGCCGCAAAAGAGAAAGCCGACATTTTAGACTCCCCTATTGCATCCAACTTGACTCTTGATGACGGGGGGAAAACACCGCCGACCATCCCGCGGTGTGAGTGCTCCATGCCGGATGCGCGGTTCTCACAGCGCTCGGTTCGCAAAGCACTCCTCTCCCTGGACATCCAGAAGTCGAGTGGGCCTAACGGAATCCCCTCAATTGTGCGGACGTGTGCTCCGGAGTTGGCACCGGTCCTAACGCGTCTTTTCCGGTACTCCTACTCCCTAGACGTAATCCCGAAATCATGGAAGACAGCTTTTGTTCACTCGATCACTAATAAAGGTGACCGCTCAGACCCGCCCAACTACAGGCCTATCGCCATCACCTCCTTGTTCTCCAAAATAATGGAATCCATTATTAACTACCAGCTCATGCGGTACCTTGAGGATTACCAGCTGATTAGTGACCGCCAATACGGTTTTCGTCGGGGTCGATCAGCTGGTGATCTTCTGGTCTACCTGACTCATAAATGGGCGGAGGCAGTAGAGTCCAAGGGGGAGGCGTTGGCCGTTAGTTTGGACATTGCGAAGGCCTTCGATCGGATTTGGCACAAAACGCTTCTTTCGAAGCTGCCTTCCTATGGGCTTCCCGAGAAATTGTGCAATTGGATCACCAGCTTCCTTACAGATCGGAGCATCAAGGTCGTTGTAGACGGTGCATGCTTCGACGACAAGCATATTAACGCTGGTGTTCCACAAGGCTGTGTGCTATCACCAACGCTGTTTCATCTGCATATCAATGATATGTTGCTAACTGGTAACATTTATTGCTATGCGGATGACAGCACTGGTGATGCCGCCGAGTACCGGAACAAACTTGTGTCTGAAGGCGAGTCTTTGCTGAAGAAAATCTCGGATTGGGGGCGACAAAATATAGTCCAGTTTAATCCTCAGAAGACACAAGTTTGCGCGTTTACCGCTAAAAAGAACCCTTTTGTCGTATCTCATCAGTTTCAAGGCACTCCCCTTCTTGCCTAAGTCAGTATCGAAATCCTCGGAGACGATATATCGAGTGACGTGCAGTTTCATGGTCACTTAGAAGAGAAGGCCAAATTGGCCTCTAGAAAGTTTGGCGTGCTCAGCAGAACGGGACAATATTTCATGCCGGCGCACCACCTACAATTTTACAAGGCGCAGGTTCGGCCTTACATTGAATACTGTTCCCATCTCTGGGCAGGGGCTCCCCGGTGCCAGCTCCTTCCACTTGACCGCATCGAGCGCAGAGCGGCTCGAATCGTCGACGACCGAGTCCTTTCCGATCGGCTCGATTCATTGGCACTGCGAAGAGATGTTGCATCCCTTTGCATTTTCTTTTGCATTTACCACGGGTAGAGCTCTGAGGAATTGTTCGGATTTATTCCAGCCGCTCAATTTCACCATCGCACATCGCGACAAAACTCACGATACCATCCATACCATCTGGATGATTGACGGTCCACCACTTTGCGATTTAGAATATGTTTTCTTGCTCGCACGACTTCCTTGTGGAATCGATTACCATCAGCGATTTTTCCGGACCGATACGACTTAGGGACCTTTAAGAAAAGAGACTATTCCTTTTCAAAAGGCCGGCAACGTATCTGCAATTCTCCTGGTTGCCCTGGTGTTGCAGTTGTTCATGGGCGGCGGTAGTCACTTTCCGTCAGGTGAGCCGCATGCTCGTTTGCTCCCTCTCCTATAAAAAAAAACTTATATAATATATGTCGCTGTCTGTTGGATTCTCTTTCTACGGTTCGGAAAATGTAAAGGTTAATGTTTCTTTCTGTACTACTAACTATATGTTTAGGCAAAAATATTATACATTTGAAACGTGAATCTTTTGACGTGCGATCGTAGCATCGATAGCAAGGTCACCCGCCCCCCACCCGGTCGCATTCCACGGCGGTATCGGCCGGATTTCTCGAGAAGCATTGTAATGTTTTTTGCGATCTATACTGACGTCTTAGTGATTAGCGCCTATTTTTGTTACAAAAGTATAAACCCGCGTAAATCGTTGCGTCTACGAGGACACGCATTGTTCTTTAGGACTTATTAATTTCTGTCAAATTAATTGTGCAACTCCGATAGTGATTTTCCTTTGAAGTTCTACGTTTGGCTGTACCATTACGTGACAAAACGGAAAGAGTGCCTCAAGAGGGGAATAGTTCCGGGGCTACCAGCGGATACCTTCTCCAGGACGGTATTGTGTCACCTAGCCCAGGCCACTGTGTAAGTGGCATATTCAACACACATACATTCACTACACCTCCATCAGCTGGGCAGATCCTGGTGAACCGTCTCCGCTCCAGAAGCAGGTAAGTGCCTTTCCCTTACCGGTCTTTCCCCCTTATTGTTTGTTTTAATTAGAGACCATCCACTTTGGCATTAAAGGCCCACCTGCATCTGCCTGTAGGTTCTTCCTACCATGGGCCCGGGAGGATCCTACTATTAGATAGGCAGCTGCACGCCGTAACAATATGAAAGTAGCAAATTTTGAAAAAAGTTAAAAATGTGCAAAAAATTAAAGAGCAAACCGCTGAGGAATGTTTTCTGAATTAATATAATGCTCTAGAAACTGATAAACTTTTATTAAAAACTAACTTCTCAATTACATCACACTGTGTAACAAAAATCTTCACCTCAGTGTCAACTAGCGACATCTGGTGAGCAGAAAATTATTAGCCCTAATTTTGTCCACCTGAACAGATAAGTTGGTGGCACTATACAGGGTTATTTTTCAAAGTCTAGCCAAAAATAATTAAGTTCAAAATATAAATACTGATATGCACTTTTTGCAGATTTTAAAAATCCGCTTAAATAAAGTTTCTACATTTATTTGAATATATCCAAAATCGAATGTGATTTATAGGCAACAACTACAGCATAAGCGTGTTCGTCTGTGTACGAGTCAATATACGGAGCTTTTGTCTACTACTTACGACACACTCGCTACTCAGTTGACAACTATGCGAACGTGACGCGAATTATGATTTCAATTTCACCTTCATACTTTGAACGGGCTTAGAACCGTCATAATTAATATAATAAAAAAAAATCGACGTGTGGGATGGATGATAAGCAAATAAAAAGTTCTGCACTCTTAGAATTAAATATATCTTTTTACTACCATACAAAAGACAGCTCTAAATACAAGTTAAGACTACTTCTAGAAAAGAAATGGAGAATAAATGTAAACAATTACTTGTAGAAAAGATAGTCAAGCTAGAAAGACACGAACATCGCGTCGGTGCGTACGCCGTTAAAAAAACATATTCAAAACTGACAGAAATTGCATGATGCATGTTGCCACAGACGTAACCAATGAATGTCTTTATTATGTCGTATTTAAAAAATTGAAATCAAGTATTTACAACGATTAACAATTTAAAACGATTAACTATTTACAACATCGAACTATTTACAACGTAAATATGCATAACTTGAAGTAACAATAACAATTCACAATAATGTTTTTGAGGTGGACCATCGTTATTATTCAGTGCTTGCACTCGTTGGTATTGAAATGGGTGATATCCAGAAGAATCCAGTAGTTACCACACGTACTACTGGCTAACAAGGAACTCGTGCTGCATCATTGGTGCTAACGCGGGGATTACCTCGTATGTCGGTTACTCTGGTTCTACTTCGGATATCCTAATTTCTATGTTTATCACGCAGAGAAACCTCGAGCATAGCCCTCTCCATAGCTCGCTGAGCAACCTTGAGCTTCCTCGTACGGCCAACAGTGAAGAACCACGTCTCAAATCCGTAAGTCATCACTGGCAACACGCACTCAATTTCGTTTTCAGTTTTTGAGGTATGTCTAACGAGAAGATGTGTCGTAGTTTCCCGAACGTTGCCCAGCCGAGTTGACTCCGTCGATTGACTGAAGGGACTGCAGCACCACCCAAATTTCGACGGAATCAAAGGCTTTCTCATAGTCCACATACGCAAGGCAAAGTGTCAGTTTATACTCCTCTGTCTTCTGTACAATCTGCCGAAGTGTGTGTATGCGGTCTATGGTACTAAAGCCTTTTCGGAAACCGGCTTGTTCAGGAGGATGGAAGTCTTCAAGTCTGCGCGCGAGACGGTTCGTAATGATTCTCGAAAATAAATCCACTCCCACAAAATACGCTATGTGACGCATCAACATATTGTAAAGCAACATACTATAAAATATTATTATGATTTTACCGATAGACATAGTGAGAATGGACTGAGCGTTAGCCTCACAAAAGTAACCATTCTGTAAAAAGTGACTGTGCGACCAATACCTGTCTCTTTCCTGCAAGCTGAAGGCCGAAGGCTTACAGTTGTACATGCAGTACAGAACGATACACTCCTGACCGCCAGTGACGTGGACCAATCAGAATTCTAAAAAGTGACAACTACTGGCCACATATTCGCTTTGTCTCTCTCGCACTTTTCGGTCTCTATTTACTGCACAACTGAATACGGAACGCACAGTCCATTCGCTTCTTATTAGTTTTTGGTCCATTCTCCCCGTATACTTAGAATATACTGTCGTATAGACGACCAGACAGCTAGAAAACGCGTGACAAATTTTGATTAGTGAATGTATGCGTTAGCTAGTGTACATTTTACTTACAAGGACTATCGAAACACGATTTTTAAGAAAGCGGTAAAAATATTAAAAAATAGTTTATTGAATGAAACTGAAATTTTCTCTATGCCTTAGCTCAAAAACTAATAAGAAGTGTTAGGGCAGTCTATGCACATGAGTAAATAAACAGAACAGAGGTAAAGCTTCATACAACCGGGTGAATCACTTGCACTAATACAAGAACGCTGGGCATGTTTGCGATACCACTGACCGCTTGTCGCGTACGCGGCGAGATTAGAAAAACCGGTTACCCTGGCACAGCCAGTTTACAACAATCTCAGGGTCAGTGCGACGCACGTTTGTTTTGTTATAAGGTGTTCTGCCCGGGGAGCGGCCAACGCTCCAAGTGGTAGTTCGGAGCTATTCTACATATACTGCTTTAACTTCGGAACTTTGTTAGCGCGATTTAGGCTTCGATGTGTTTCGCTTGGGGCGTGACGACAGCGCCGCCACATCACCCCCCTGCTCAGACCGTAGGTCGATAGTGCAGTCCGATTGCCGGTGCGTCCTTAATGCCGGTGGGGAATGCATGCTGTGTGCGTAAGGGCAAATGACGCCGGTGTGAACGATATGCCGGTGTGTAATGCATGCCGTACTACGCATTTGCAAGTGACGCCCGGTGAGAACGATGAGCCGGAGCAAGTGCCAGGGATTGCCTTGTAGTCTGCGGTGAGTCGAGAAGAAGGCAAGTAATCTGCGAGAGTGCCGTGAAGCAGAGGCGAGCAGTAAGGCTCAGAGCCGTGTCGAACACTGTAGCGCAGAGAGTAGCTTGAAGGAACAGGAAGAATTATTATTCCAGTGCTGCGATGAACCTTTGTTAAGCTAGATGGCTTGCAGAATGTGAAGACTGCAGAGAATAACTGCTCGGGAGTGAATGAATGGGGTACTTGAGGATGATGACGAAGGTTTTGAAGTTGTAGTTTCCGAAGGTTATTCGTTGCGTGTTCATATCACGTCGGGGTCATCACTGTGGCGGATGGAAGGAAAAGGGGAGATCTCCCGCCGGGCAAGGTGTTCTGCCCGGGGAGTGGCCAACACTCCAGTGGTAGTTCGAAGCTATTCTATATATACTGCTTTAACTTCGGAACTTTGTTAGCGTGATTTAGGCTTCGATGTGTTTCGCTTGTGGCGTGACGACAGCGCTGCCACAATCCCAATATGTTGTTAATTTTGTTTCTATTTTAGTTATATTATTTTTCGGCGTCGATTAGTATAAAATGACTTTAAACAAAAAGGTTTGTAAATTGATTATTTCAAATGTCAATAAAAATTAAAATGTTGATACATCATACTGTAAACAATTGTTTATTTTAGTTTTATTACCCACCAATAAATTATATTTTTCATTGCTTTAGTTTCATAACGAAATAGTTAGCCTCTAGTATCAATTATAAAAAACAAAACCTAATAGTAGTTAAACAACGTGTTAAGTTTACGTAGTTATTAGAAACCTGTTGCAGAAAAAAACCTATTGTCGCAATAGCTTTTTTAAAAGAAATGTAATTTTTTTTTTACCACCCTAAGTGTACCCATGAAACACCACCTGTGGGACTGGCATTGGCATTGCGTGAAAGCAACGGTAACGCCCATCTCTACTTAAGAAGCTTTGTTTCTGTTCCATTTATTTACTCATGTGGACTATGCTTGATACTGAGGTAAATGAAGTCATGGCTTAAAAGATAAGTATCCAAGTCCAATATCTTAATTATAAGTACGACAGGAACATAGATAGTTTATTCTTTCTATACGCGACAGGAATAATAGCTTAAAGAACAAACATCCAAGCCACAAATCTTAATAAAAATGACGGAATGACGTCAATTGCAGCGTTGCCAACATGTAGGGAATTTCGCAAATAGCGGGGAATTAAAAGTTGGTTGGGGATTGGTATTATGCGGCGAAAATGCGGAGATTTTGAAAATCGATAGTCCAAGTCAAGTCAGAACCTTTTTTCAAGAAATGTAAATACTTATCTTAACATTTTCGCTAGGTTACTTATGAATATCGAGTGATTCCCTTTTTTTAATTATCTTTATTGGACCACATTCAATTTTTGGATTTATTTCCGCAACTTTTGTGTATCATTTAATGTTTTATATTTCTTTTTTTTCTAATTTTAAAGCAGAGATCCGCATGCATATAAATGCAGATATTGTGGTAAAAAAACAAGGAAGGAAAAAAATACTCCATGGAGTAAAATGCTTGTTACAAAAATATGGAGTGTGAAAAAAAATCAGTGAAAAAAGAGAAAAATTGTTAGTTAAAAATAAATCTTATAAAATTAGTACAAAATTGTTTCATTTCTTAAAATCAAATCGAGGGAAATTTGTGCGGCATCTGTAACAGATTTAGAATTTAAAAACAAAACTTCAACAGATGATCTGTTGAAGTTTTGTTTTTAAATTGGGAAATTTGACATGGATTTTCGGGGAATTTGATAAGTTTTCGTTGACAACGCTTGTAAATCGTAAAATGTAAATATTTAGTTTAGTCAAAGCTCAAAGTTAAAAATTAAATACCTATGAAATAATTAAAAGCAAGATATAAGTTAATCTAAAACCTTATCAATTAATTAATGTTAAAATTTAGCAAACTTTTGTATTAAGTTATTCTTAACATTTCTATTGAATGGGATGTTTTAATATAAACGAGAAAAACTTGTTATTAAAAGTTTAAATAATTCACATTATTTTATCTATTTAATTTTCTAATATTATGACACTTAATCTCGAAAAATGCCGTCTCTGCCTTAAACTTGGCAATTTCTATTCCATCTTTACCAAAGATAATAATCTGCAACTTGCTGAAATGGTGATGGAATGTGCTCAAGTTCAGGTAATATTAAAATGGAAAGGCAGTACGATTGTGTTACTGTGGTGGCAATCATTTGCTGCAACTTTGGCAACTATTTATTGTTTTTTTTTTACTATGATAATATTTTGTAACCTAAAATAAGTTAATAATATATAAAATACATCAGTTTATTATCAATACTGATTTACTTAAAACAATTAAAACCTAAGTCGAACATCAAAATGAAACCAACTACAATTCCCACCAGAGTTACACAATTGCGCTACTCTTGTTCATAAATATATTTTGCTCAAATTTACTTTGAATAGTATAATTTGTAATGAAAATAATAATCAAGCAAAGGTTGAGTTGAATTAAAGTGGCAGAGTTGTACCAGCCTGACTTGTATAGTAATGGAAAAAGATAAAGTTATTGCCAATTAATTAATTAATTAAATTAAATTAAATTTAATTTCTTGCTTGGATCTCATTAGGTTTTGGCAGTAGAGATCTGAATCAATAGTTATGCCCGAAGGTAAAAGCTCATAATATTAACAATGCCCTTACAATCCCACCATATACTCAGCATCACCTTAATGTGTGTTAATCATGGTTTCGCTACAGTCTGTGCAGTTTGACTACCCTTTGACCACAATCTTTTTCACACGTTCTTGTCATAGGGGATCCACTTTTCATCACCAGTGATCAATCTTTTCAAAAATGGTTTGGTTTCATTGCATTTCAATAGAGAATCACCAATTAATATAGGATTCATTAGGTTTCTTTCAGTGAGCTCGTGTTGTACCCAAATATCGAGCTTTTTTGTATAGCTAGACTTACAAATGGGTCAAAACTGTTTTATGGTCAATCTATGATCCTTGCTTATTTCGTAACTACTAATATGCCGATCTTGCTCCACTTTTTCGAAAGTGGCATAGACTTTAGCCGTATGAGATAGAATATATGAGGCTCTAACAAAGTAGACGCATAAGTTATATCTCCACAGAAAAATAATAGTTTAAGTGAATAATACTGCGAAGTTAGTGGTGGAAGTTATATTAGTCAGTGCGTGAAACAAACACCTTTTAAATAGCATAATTCATTGTGTGTATTAATTCAACTTTAAGGAAGAAAGTAAACAAAAAGTGCCGATTAACACTAGTGTTCACAGAAATCATTGAGGGTAAATTGCTACCGTGAGTGTCTGTGTAGTATTGTTAAGAAACAAAAAGACCTGCATTTTTATTGATTAATTTGACTGTGTTCAACAACCAGTGGCTTATTTAACATAAATCTAGCGGTTTGAACGTTGCGCATTACCGCGACACTGTTATTTACTCTATCGGCACAAGTTCAAACCTTCAATCATTATCATAGATGAAGATTTATTTTACTTTCGAACTTTTTTTTTTGTTTGTTTCTTAAATTGTTTATACGTCATTTTACGGCGGTGCAACTTAAAAACTAATCAAGAACCTATCGTATAAAAAGTTGAAATATTTTAGTACCCCAGCCGTTCTAAACCCACAACGCCTACAAGTTTTTTAAAGTCAATCTTACATAGTGTCAATTGAAATATTAGAAGTGGTAGGAGTACTAATAAATTATACTTTATAATAATGTCCAGTAAAAATAATGAATGGGGATGTTGCGGAGGGTCTAATAAAGAGGACAATGGGTACATTCTATGTAATACATGTCGCAAGACATTTCACTTGGCTTGTTTGACTTCATCAACTGTTAACCCTCAAAATCTGATTGAACCATCCTGGAATTGTCCAACATGCACTACCCCCCAGCCAAAAAACCCTAACAACGATGAGACTCCGGTGCGTTTCAATCCAAATATAACAATCCGCGCCACAAAAAGGCAGGCGTTACAATCCCCCCCTGACAACGCATCAGAATATACATTTAAAGAAGATATGCGTAGCGTTGTTCAGGAAGTGGTTCGCAAGGAAATAGATGGATTGAATACTAATCTTAGCAACTCCCTTCAATTATTCAGTACTGAATTGAGAGCCGTTATGAATGAAATGAAGGATATTAAAGACTCAATGAACTTCATGAACAGCAAATTTGAGGAAGTCCTTAAAGAGCAAGCCGAAGTTAAAATAACTCTGTCGGATCTAAAGGTAGAAAACTTGACTCTTAAAAACACAGTAAAAGACTTATGCACACGACTTAACATGCTGGAACAAAATGCACGCTCAAACAATGTGGAAATCCAATGCATCCCGGAGAAGAAAAATGAAAATATTGTTGAGATTATAACCAACATTGGCAAAGTCATTAACTGTAATATTTCCAGGGACAATATTTCCCATTGTACTCGCATAGCTAAACTAAATCCTGGAAGCACAAGACCCAGATCGATCGTTGCTCAATTCAACACCATTCAATCCAGAAATTTGTTCATGGCCGCAGCTATAAACTTTAACAAACCGAAACCTGTTCACGATAAACTCAACAGCTCTCATCTTGGATACGAAGAATCGAAAACACCTATATTCATTACTGATCATCTATCACCGACAAACAGAGCCCTGCACGTTGCCGCCAGATCCGCTGCAAAAGAAAAGGGATATAAATACGTTTGGATTAAAAATGGCCGTATTTACATGAGGAAAAGCGACAAGGCGAACTGCATAATTATAAAGGATATGGACACTATTCACAAACTTAAATAAATACTTGTTTGTATTGATAGTATAAAAGTCCTGGCCAAAAGCTATAAAATTCTCAGCTCTTAATATATATTACCAAAACATACGTGGTCTCCGAACCAAAACTCATTTATTTTATTGTAACTTGTTAGCTAGTAATTATGATATTATTATTTTAACAGAAACTTGGCTTAATAAAAACATCCTTAGTTCTGAAATATTCGACAACAGATACGTAGTATACAGGAGAGATAGAGAGGACTTTACATTTAATTCGCATAAAGATGGGGGAGGAGTCTTAATTGCCATTAATAAAAATATTCACTCCAAAAGGCTTCATCACTATGATAGCAAATGCGAAGACCTGTAGCAGTAGACTCATCCTCATCTACCTACTAGATTGTTTTTTGTGCCGTGTATCTCCCACCACCAATTCATATTTCGCTACTTAATCATTTTATCGATAATTTTAATAAAGTAAAAGAGCAACTTAACACACAAATTTGCCTCATCGGAGATTTTAATTTGAGCAACTCAAACTGGAGCAGTGTATACAACTCAGAAAATTTACAGACTTCTCCCATATATCAAAGCTTTATTGATTTTTCTATGGTAAACAGCCTAAAACAATGCAATTTTATTAATAATTCTATGGGTAGAACCCTTGATTTAGTCTTAATAGACACAATTTCATGCACTGTTTCTCGAGCAACAGACATATTATGTACCGAGGACCCGTTACATCCACCACTCATAGTTGAAATTACTTTTTCTAGTAGTCCAACTCTGCCATACAATCTTGACACACGTAGGCTAAATTTTCATCTAGTTGACTATGACAAAGTTAACAAATATTTAGCCAAGATCGATTGGGATGAACTTTTCACAGGTGTCAAAGACATCGATCAGATGGTAGACATTTTTTATAATAATATCAAAGAAGTAATTATAAAGAATGTACCTGTTACTAGAGTAAAGAATAAAAGATATCCATTATGGTTCTCCAAGGACCTAATTAATCGCCTACGGGAAAAAAAATAAGTACAGACTAAAATACAAAAAGTATCACAATCCCTTAGACTTGATTTCTTATCGTCTTCTTACAGAACGTTGTAGGAACCTAATGAAATCTTGCTACAAATCCTATCACGCGGAAGTCGAGAATCGCATCCAGACAAACCCTAAATATTTCTGGTCATATATAAAAAGCAAACGTGGGGGCTCTAGTACTTATCCTATGTCTATGACCGACGGTACCGCTTGTTTTACAGAGGGTAGGGACATCTGCAATCTCTTTGCCTCTTATTTCACTTCCATATACTGTAATTCTCAAATCATAAATAAAAGTAATACAAGCGAACAGTTTGACGCTAATCTCAACATAATTAGCAAAAACAGTGAATGCTTTTCTTCCTTAAAATTAGATCACAATTTAATTTTAAAAAAGCTACAGAGTGTGGACATTTCTAAAGGAGCAGGCTACGATAATGTTCCCCCAATATTCATTTCAAAGTGTGCGAACAATCTTCTGAAACCACTTTACAAAATTTTTAACATTTCACTTCAAACAGGTATATTTCCAACTATATGGAAAACTTCCAAAGTTGTGCCTATTCATAAAAATGGTGACAATTGTAGAGTCTCAAATTACAGACCAATCTCCATCTTATCTACCTTAGCTAAAGTACTGGAAGCACTTGTCTGTCCGTACATACAAAATCACATTCTGAAGTTCATATCACCCTGCCAGCATGGTTTTATGAACGGTAGATCAACTTGTTCTAATCTGGTCCTCTTCACTGAGGAATTAATTGAGCAGATGGATAGCAATAGACAAATTGATGTTATCTACACGGACTTCAGCAAGGCGTTCGATAGAGTTTCTCATGATATCGTTCTAAAGAAACTATCAATTTATGGTTTTCATGGTTCTCTTTTAAAATGGCTTAAGTCTTATCTTACTGGTCGAGCTTTTTATGTGGTAGTGAATGGCTTTGCATCAGAGTTGCATCCCATCCCTTCAGGTGTGCCCCAAGGATCTCACATCGCACCGATATTATTCAACATCTTCGTTAATGACCTTCCTCTTAGTCTTAAATTTACGAAACCATACATGTTTGCTGACGACTTGAAATTGGCTAGAGCCGTTAGTTCACTTGAGAATGCTGCACTTGTGCAAAGCGATATCGACTCCTTAGTGGCTTGGTGTGCAACAAACGGCATGAAATTGAACGTAGATAAATGTGTGCACATCAAATTTACTAGGAAATCTAAAATTATTCCAACTACTTATCATATCGAAGGCATTCAGATCAAAGAGGTAAATGTGGTCAAAGATTTGGGTATTCTTTTGGATCAAAAACTAACATTCGTCAATCATATTGATCATGCTACAAAGAGAGCATCAAAAATGTTAGGTTTCGTAATAAGAAATGGAAAATTTTTCAGAAAACCAGCAACCAAAATTTTGCTCTACTGCAGCCTAGTGCGCTCAATTTTAGAATACGGAAGTGTAGTATGGCGTCCCCATTTTGCAACTCATAGTCTAAGGATTCAACGGATTCAAAAAAGGTTCATACGTCATTTATCGTACTCCGTTGGCAAGCTGAGTAATCCCTATTCGTACTCTAAATCCTTAAAATACTTTAAGTTAACATCATTGGACAAGCGAAGAGATATAACTGACCTAATGTTCTTCTATAAAGTTATTAGAAACTACATATGCTCTCCAGAACTCCTCTCAAAATTTTGCTTTAGAGTGCCGCGGAGAATACCTCGTGCTCCTATTAAGCCTCTAGTATGCCCATTCCGTAGGACGCTACTAGGATCGAATTCCCCGATCTCTAGAATGTGCCATATTTATAACAAATATTGTGACCATCACCAAATCCTTGACGTACATTGTATGACAACCACTAAATTCAAAAAAACCATTTTAGAGATGTAGCTTTTAGTCTTTTGCCTTATTATTTAATGTTTTATTGTGTAAGCGATGATTACCTATAAGTGATTGTGCATTATGTACTAGATACTAAGCTTTAGCAATTAAGATTTGAGTAATGTAACAATCGTTGGTAATCTAATTAAATAAAAAAAAAAATGAGGGTGACCAGAATGAGCTGCATCTTTCACATCAAAATTACCAGACTGAAAATGCTTGAACTAACTTTGTGCTATTCTTACTGACATTCCATTAGGTTCATAAACGTCACAAATATTTTTCGCGGCTTGAATCGCTTTTTCTCTTTTTCATATTAAAACTTCAGAATGTATGTTTTTTTACATGGTAGAGTCATGCTGCGCCTATTAAATAGTATAGTTGTAGCACGAATGGGTTGGCTCCACCAGGGAAGTACCACGCCCTCACAGAATACCAGCGTAAAATAGCAGCTTAATGCTGCTGTGTTTCGTATGGTGAGTGTAGAGAACCAGAGACCAATTCTACTGGAAAAGAGGCATTTTATCTTAGTCCTCACGGCTGACAAAGTATCTGCATTTTAATTCGAAAACGAAGATAGATGTAGATGTCTATGGGCCACAGCAACCACTTACCATCAGGTGGACTGCATGCTCCTTTGTCACCCTTATTCTATAAAAAAAAATATAATGAATTTCTTCGTTAGACTCACTCATTTTGGTGGACAGAAAAACGATTGAAAAATGACGAGTGTTATTTACTTTTTATTTTCCTTTTTCTTAATGTCCTATGTAATATTTCTTAAAATCCTATATGTATTGATATTAAAACCAGTCAGATACAAATAGTACAACCAAAGAGACTTTTCTTCAATTTAATACAAACATATAATTTAAAATTAAAAATTTTGTACCGACTTCAATATAAATTATTAAGAATAACTCAAAAACCATTTGTCAGACCTTGACCAAATTTATATGGGACCACATGTGAAGCAACAGCTTTGAAATAAAAAAAATCATCGAAATTGGTTCACCGAGAAAAAAGTTATGAGGTAACACACATAAAAAAATATAGTCGAATTAAGTATGTCCTTCTGTTTGAAGTCGGTAGAAAATTCGAAGAAACTTTTTCCCTGACCTATTATTTATGTCCCATTCCTGGGCTCAGGTATTCGGATCTCTCAGAGGTTTATGGTATGGAACAATGTTTTCCTTCTTTGGTAAATATTTTCTGCATCTTTCTATTTTAGTTTTCTTACTTTAAAATTACATCATAAAGTAACGTAACATTTTCCTTTATAATAATTGCAGTTTTGATAAGTAATTACTGTCTATTAATTTATCGATTTGCTTAATAGATACACATGGGTGATGGATTGCCTGATAAGATATGCACAGAGTGCATTCAGAAACTCAGCAGTGCATACATATTCAAGCAACAGTGTGAAAGATCTGATCAAGAGTTAAGACGCCACTACGTGCAACAGCAGAGTGAGTTTATTTTCTTTCATAACAAATGTGGGTGGGACTTAAAAATTTCGTACCTTTTGAAACAATATTACACTACCCTTAATTTTAGTATTCTTTTTTATATATTTTATCATAGAATTTTATTTATTGCATTAAAATAAAAACATTAAAAATAGATGGTTGTAAATAAAATTCGTTTAAATAAAACTAATTTTACGGATTTTATCGCGCATATTAACTTATTTTATATTCCCGACGTTTCGGGCACTTTTCAGCACCAATGGTCACGGGGGGTCTGAGGTGTATGACGTCCCAATGTCACAGTTAACCACGGCTACCTTCAGATTCAAAATTATTAATTTTTGTTCCGATCTACGCAGTATTAACTTACAGTATTATGAAGTCTTGCAGTTGTATGCTTGGGTTGGGATTTAATTTTATAAATTATGTGATCCCAAGCAGATGGTAGCACCCAGCCATCTTCTCTGTTGAAATTAGGATGTTTTTTAATTTCAATAGCCTCGCGAATCATCCTGGGGAGGAATCGGTGTTCTTTAGTGAGGATTTGTGGTCTATCAAATCTAATGTAGTGACGGGGGCGATCCTGTACGTGTTCACAGACTGCAGACTTCCCGGAATGTCGATTCTTCACATCAACTATGTGTTCTTTAACGCGGGCTTATATGGATCTTTTAGTTTGTCCTATATAAGAGAGACCACATTCACAATCAAGCTTGTACACTCCTGCATCTTGCAGAGGAATATTACACTTGACTGATGGTAAAACCTGACTAATCTTCTTCGGCGGCTTGAAGTATGTTTTAATATCAGCACGCTTCAAGATGCAGCCAATCTTGTCAGTGACACCTCTAACATATGGCAGTACAGCAGGCTGTGGCTGGCTTCACTCGTTCACTGTGACGTAGGCGCGGGACCCGAAGCTTATTGTCGTGCAAAACTTGCTTGACGTGTTGGAGCTCGGCGGCCAGGTGTTTACTGTCACAGATCCCTCGTGCTCTCTGAAACAAAGATTTACCCACGGTAGCTAACTGTGAAGGATGGTGGTGAGAATCACCGTTTAAATATCTATCTGTATGGGTCTTTTTTCTATACACAGTGTGGCTCAAGGTGTTATCAGGATTCCGAATTACTAAAACATCTAGAAAAGCTAAAGAATTATTTGCCTCTAACTCCATAGTGAACAGAATTTTAGAATTTAAGGAGTTAAGATGGTCTAAAAATGCAGTTACTTTATCTAAGGGTAGAATTGTGAAAGTGTCGTCTACGTACCGCTTGTAGAATCTTGGGTTTACAGGAGAAGTAAGCAGGGCTTTCTCCTCAAAGTCCTCCATAAATATATCGGCGACAATGGGAGATACAGGTGAGCCCATCGCCACTCCATCTACTTGCTTGTAAAACTCCTCCTTCCACAATAGGTAGCCAGATGTAAGGCAGTGTCTGAGTAATACTGCATATTCTACGGGCATGTTGTTTTCCTCTAGTCTTCTAGTAACAATAGAGATGCAGTCCTCAACAGGTAAGCATGTGAACAGAGACTGCACATCAAAACTGACCATAGTTTCATTGTCTGCCAGATGTAGGTCTTTAAGCTCGCTGACAAAATGGTAGGAATCCTTTGTGTGTGCTCTTGTATGTCCCCTGAGCGGTGAGAGTATATTCGCTAAGTGTTGAGCCAATCTGTAAGTTGGTGAATCGATTTCGAGTGGAGCATTGGGCTTGTGTATTTTTGGTAACCCATACAACTTCGGTGGTTTTGCACACGTAGGTATTATCGATTTTACGTCTAGATTTAATTTTCCGGAGTGTTTTTTTATGAGATCACTAGTTGTTTTAAGTGTGTTATTTGTTGGGTCATTTTTAACCTTTTTATACGTACTTACATCACAAAAGTTCTTGTATTTTAGAATTATAATCCGTCGAGTCCATAACTACCGTGGCATTTCTCTTATATTACAAGAACTTTTGTCGGATGTAAGTACGTATAAAAAAGTTAAAAATGACCCAACAAATAACACACTTAAAACAACTAGTGATCTCATAAAGAAACACTCCGGAAAATTAAATCTAGACGTAAAATCGATAATACCTACGTGTGCAACTATTTATTTAAAATATAAAATATTTTTAATATTGATATGGTCACTATAAGATGTTGTTAGGTTAGCTAATTACGTAATAACTTGAGACAGAAGGACCCTTAAGTAGGGACTGAATAAATTAACCGACTTGGTATTACATGGATCTCACAACTTTTTACGGTAGAACTGAGTTGCGAGACTTGGTTTTTTTTACAAGTTATGTTTTTGATGGCATGCCACACAGCAGTGTTAAGCTGCTACTTAACGCTGGTATTCTGTGAGAGCGGGGTCCTGCCCTGGTCGAGCCGACCCATTCGTGCTACAACTATACTAATAATATAGCTGCAGCATGGCTCTACCACGTAGAAAATATAAACTGCCACTTTGACAGGTTCAGCAAAGTATGTGATCTAAAATTGACATCCAGGTCGGTTATCACCTAGTGATATAGGATCATAATTCAGTGCTCATTTAGTGCTGTCGATATACGAAAAAGGATTTGGGAAATTATTATTTTTTTTGAATACCGTAAACTGCTTCTTTCACATCTTTAGCAGAGTATGTACTGAGAAAATTGACATCGAAGTGGGTTATTTATTACCTAGTGATATAGATAATAATTGAGTGCTTAATTAATGTTCTCCATATTTAAAACAGATATAATTTTTTTTTGTTATTTACAAATACCGAAAGTTGCTATTTCGACAGTTTTAGCAGACCACAAAGTAGAAAATTAAATAATCAAAAATGGATGCTATTTAATGATGCTTTCAAGGAGTTAATTTCTCGATAGAATAGTTTTTCAAAAAATATGAAATAAAATATATTATTATTTTATATTACTTTTTTCATAACGTTTTCCTATGCAAAATCAAGCTCAAGTACTTATATACATGGGGCTCTCAATGCCATATTTGATGATTTTAAAAATTTTCACTTTTGCTTTATTCGACCTCTCGATATTTTTTCGCACCCATCGAAAAACCCTTCTTCTTATTGTTTAAAACATATTTAATTTTAAAAAATCAAATCGCTCCTTTTTTATTAGTTGTTTGCTTATAACTTCTTTAGTAAGGGTTTAACCGGAATTTTTCATTCTCAAATTCCTCGTTTTTTAATTCCCTCAAAAAAATTATTCAGTGTTCAAAAATGTAATTTCTTAGTTTTAAACTAATAATATATTATAATAATAATTTATTGGAGAATAATTCTGTAACTTTCAACAATCGATTTTGTGTAATAGAAATGGAAAAAAAAACATTAAAATAGGCTTAAATTTTTTCTGCCATTCAATAAAATAACGTTTCAGCTTGAAAACACGGTAACTTGAGAATAAGCCCATCGTTTAAGATACTTTCTTTTTAATAGACTCGTCTTGAAGAATTTAGGATCTTAAATGATCATACAAAAAATGTGTTTATCCAACTTTATCAAACTCAAAGTTCATAGATCACTATGAACTTTGTAATAATGGCAACTTGCTCACACAACGAGAATAGTTGCGTTTATATTATTTGTTAACGGCTTGTGTAGAAATCGCATGCAATCAATGTATGATTGCATGCGATTTCTAACCCTCTTACTATGTCACATTTCGTCTTGTAATACACGGTCTACGAACATTTTTACGTGCCTATGGCTAAAACGATTTTTTCGCAGGTTTTACCACTCTACAGACTAACCACTAATGTAACTACTAATGTAACTTCATGTTAAATAATTCTGATTGTCTCCTTCATTTATTGGGATACAATCAACCAGTTACAGCCTGCTTCACTGCATACATACTAGTATCACTTCGTCAAGATCACTAAGATAAAGGGGACCCAGTTATTGCCCGTGGTCCAGTTTCTGACCCTTTCAGCTTTAATCGAAATTAAAAAAAAAACTTAAATAATGAAATAAATTATACGATAATATAAAGTAATATATTCTATGCCTTATTAATATAAATTACGAGTTTATCAAATATGGATAAATGGATAAAAAAAATGTGCTTGCAGCACTAATTGAGCACTAATTTATTATCTTATACCATTAGGCGATAACCCACTCTGATTTCAATACTTTCAAAGTAGCAGTTTATGATATTAAAAAGAAATAAATATATTTTCCCAAACTTTTTTGCTAAATTATTTTCCCAAATTTTTTTAGCAAAATTATTGCTGCTTCTATTTGTTGCTGTATTAAGCGGTTATCGGTTTAGATGGTAAGAACACTGCTAGCTTAAGAGGGCCCTTCCCGGCCCGTCTATCGTCAACGCGAGCATGGTTAAAAAGCTTGTTGTTTCATCCAGCGCAATGTTAGAAAAAGAGGCAAAGCGAAAAGACAAAGACAGCGCCTTACCGTTCGGTTGGCATTCGGTAACTTACGGGCTCGCTACTATGGCGCATAGCTATAGTTTTGTAAATTTCTCTGCATGCCTACATTTAGTAGGTACCATATTATTTTATTATATTACTCTTTGTCTAGTATAGACGTGCCACTTGGCCTCGGAGATATGTGTGTGTTGTTTTTTACCAAACTAGGTATCGTACGTGCGCTATTTTTGACATGGAAATTATTTATGTTATAATTATAAATATAATATATTAAAGAAATTATTTATGTTATAAATAATTTTATAATGTTATAAATAATTTTTCATGTAAAAAATAATATGTCGCAAATAAAAATAACTGTCGCTCAGAGTCGGCCAACTCGTGTGTGTAAGTACACTCGGCGACACATCAAGCTATACATTTCCAGTATATCATAGCCTCGCTTTGTTTCAATTTCCCGTACAATAAGAGTACCGCATAAACTGGTTTATATACCTTGATTTGTCGTCGTGCGTACAAGCCCGGCACGCAAACATTCACAACATATTAGTCGGCCGTTACACGCGCAAACATCAATACTCAGACATAAACTGGACTCAGTTTTGTTTTAGCAGGGTGTTCCATCCAACTTATATTGTTCGTCCATGTTATACCTAAACAGAGCACGAAAATGTAAAGGTAAATAATTTATTCTGCTTATGGAGTAGCGGTATAAACAGAATAAACTCTTTACCTGTCTAGGCCGTTTGTATTTAGGAAGCTGAAATTAGGTAACGTACCTACTTGTACCGTATGTAAATGTCTCCAAATGTTGTTTAGGTACTAATTTGTACCGTAGTACAGGTGGTTGATCACAAATAAAGTTGTCTAAATAGAGTTGGGTATAAATATATATTTTTATTCTAAAGAACTTTTTTACACTTTACGAACAATACATAAAACAACCCGGTTGTCGAGACGATTCCGATTTCCGAACACAAAGAGTTTACTGTCAGAAGTGATTGAAAATTTAGTAAAAAAACATATTATTATCTAATAACAATAGTAATATTCTCATTCTCAATAGTAATAAAATCGATCTGCTTCAAAATCCTTATCCAAACAAAGTCTGTGTCCGTATTCACAAATGCCAGGTTCGTTTCACATAATAAAATAGCTAAACCTTCGCTAGCAAAATCAGTGTCCAGTATAAAACAAAAGATCGTTGTAGTAGGTAAAACAGATGTCACTAAATATAAAATGCAACGGCACATTGACGAAACGCAGTCAACAAATTGAATACCTACTAACAATTCCGAGAGACCAGAGAGCCGAACGCGTGCGCCACCGGCGCTCGTCATTCAACTCCCCCGTCTCACCCCGCCCCTACCCCGCACGACTTGTCCCCCGCATACCTCTTACCGCCACTTGGCTAATAAGCAAGTGAGAACGCGATATTATTGAACGAAAAATAGTGTGCGGGAATTTCATAAAACTTGTTCCAGGAAATACATGTTTTTCAGTAACCCACAAGTTTGTGAAATAAATTTTTGTCATTTAGTCAGTCTCCATTACATTGGCGAGGTTTCTATAAAATAATTTCTTTACTTTTACTATTAGTGAGTAAATTATGAACGACCAAAGTTCAGGTAAAATTTATGCAAAAAAGCAGAATTTTGGAGGCTTATACTGAATTTGTTTCTACAAATTTAGATTTTTTGTTTAGATAGGAACCTAGATATAGTGCACAAAATACCTATTAATTATATTATATATTAAAATTTTCAAAGAAAGATCTATTACAATGCCATAATCACATACAAGCTTTTGTATGAAAAGTTAGACGGGTTGGCCGCTCTTAATTAAAGGCTAGCACTTTTCTAATTTTTGATCAAGGTATTTTGGTGTGAAATTTAATGTTGCTGCACTAAATTAGCACTAAATGAGCACTTAATATTTAGCAAAAATTTTAGTGATTTTGCCCAAATTATCATTCTAGCTTTATAGACGTCATATCTTGTAATTACAAATTGATAGTCTCCGGTTTAAAAAATCTTTGTCACGAAGAAGAAGTCCCCTAGCCGAGGTGCTACAGTCTTCGTCTGAATCTGAATCTTATAATTGTAACTACTTTTTGCAAGACAGTTATTGCTTTTTCTTTTATCTCTCTTTACTTTTATCGAGCTAACAGCACAATGCAATAATAAGTACAGTTGTATTAGTAGATACTATAATATCAGAATCTTCTTTTTCAGACTAGATTTTTATTAATCAAGTTATAGTAATATGCCTTTACAATAATGCCCGGGATTTTTGCATTGTTGTGCTAAGAGGGCCACTTACCAAGAAGAACCCACATGGCTGTCCTGAGATAAAGTGCCAGCCGGAGATAGTCTCTTCGAGTAGCGTTGGCAAGATCTCTGCCCCAGCGACCGCAGCCAATGCCTTATACTCTATGTTACTTCCATAACATAAACAGCACCATCTAACTACAACCCATATGTTACAAACCCATCGAGCCCATTTAGGCTACAGAGCGTGCCAACGAAGTAGACATATTTTTTATGTAAGATGAGGTAAACTAACAAGCAGTTGGGTACAAAATATGACATGAACACCATCTATATTAATATTACTCACCTTTGTTTTACCGATATGTAGTCGTAACGGCAGAGTAAGGTCTCGAGGGGCGATCTAATTCCCAACGGATACGTAATACTATAGATTAGACCTAAGATGAATATACATAAGACTAAGACCATGTGTAACGACATATTACATCTATGCTGGTGGTTGTTTAGACAAATCGTCTCATTAGGTTAGTTTAACATCGATCAAGACGCAGTCAACTGATCTTAAACGGCTGAAGAGCATGCGGGTAATTACCGTACTTTGTGGGAATCTATGAGGGAGGCATAAGCTACGTTCAGCAGTGGATTTGTGATGAGGTGAAATGTTAGCATGATTGAAAATAACATTAAGCTTTACCTCTAGGTCTGGTAAAATGATAAAAATGATCATCTCAATCATTACCAGATCTAAAATAGAACGGTAGTAGTAAATATTTTAGGTTGCACCCAAGTCATTGCAAAAAACAAAGCTTGTCTTAGCTGTGGTCACAGGATATTAACGATACTGAACGAATACAGCTAGTAATTTCTTATAAGTGATCAAAGGGGAAGCTATTGCTTAGTGAACTGTTAAGGTGGACGCATACTTTTACGCGCCAAACGAGTCACAATCCACGAATTTACTTAGGTACCTTTAACACCTACCTACGCCCAATGCATCGACCACACCGAGGTAGATAAAATTTCGTATATTTCGTTGACGCAAGTTCATTTCGTAGAGTCCTTACGATCCTTTTTTAATTTGTTTACTGAATAAGCATGGTTTATAATTTTGTTACGTTTATTTAGTCGGTGCGAATAAAATCTCTGTGAACTGTAATGGAATTTCACGAGGTTTTTAATGAAAAAAATATCAATGAAATACAGATACGACTCAGGATACATTAGGTTATAGATACGTGACGCGCGTTATCAGAATCTAATGCAACAGCCCGAGTGACCGTACCCAAAATGCGGGCGTCCTGGCCGATTCATCCGCTCTTAAGTTTTGCGCGCGTTTAATTGATTATCGAATCAAATTTATTTTCAGGTTTGGGTGGCCATCCAAAATTTCCAGCAATTAGAACGATGTTTTATAACCCCTGGCATCATAGACTCTGAACGGAGAAACCGATTTTGATTAAGTTTTTTCCGTTTGAAAGTTATCTTAATCAAAAAATCATAACAATGCTTAATAAAATCTGTTCAGCCGTTTGAAGATCATCAGCTCTTTGTTTCGGAGGTTTTTTAAATTTTTAATTAATTTGCATACAAAGAACTCCAAAATTTGTTATGTTCGGCTGAATCTGCACTTCCGGCATGGACAAGTGCGACTTCTCCTTAAAGGAGAATATATAATAACTCTTATATGCGTACGTAATATACACATATGTATATCGCAGATTAGAGACTTGTGTAGCTAACCATACTGGTAGACTAACAAAAGTTCAGATTAGCACTTTTTATCTAATACTTTTATTTTTAAATTGTTACAGCTTGCAGTTCGTCATCAACAATAAATATCCAGAGCAGTGTTACAGAAACGAATAACTCCTGCAACTACAAATCAATTACATCTATTAATGATAACAATACTTTTTCCATTCAGACTCATATCGAACAAGTAAAACAAAGTAACATCTCTACCCTGTCATCAAAAGTGTGCCTTCCCGAAACTAGTGCCAAAAGAGTAATCAAGAAATCTCCAGTTCTTCCCAAAACAAAGAAAAAACTTGCCAGTCAAAATCAAAAAAAAGTTCTACCGAAAAATGAACATAAAAGAATAAGCAAGAACAAAAATGGTAGTAACAACTTGAAAGCACAGTCCTC
This sequence comes from Parnassius mnemosyne, assembly GCA_963668995.1. Taxonomy (NCBI): domain Eukaryota; kingdom Metazoa; phylum Arthropoda; class Insecta; order Lepidoptera; family Papilionidae; genus Parnassius; species Parnassius mnemosyne. Next base: position 48,177,720 of record CAVLGL010000115.1, read on the forward strand.
CGTTGGCAGCAACAAAATTATTAAAGCGAAAAGCATTGCTTTAGATGTATCTAAATCATCACCAAATACTAAAATTATGCCGGATATTAGAGATACAAAGTTCAATCTAAAATGTAATAAGTGTGGAGAAACATTCAAGTTGAATATTATGCTAAAGCGACATTTAAAAACTTGTAGCAAATCCTCTCGCAAGTCAATACAGGAAATTACAGCAAGTCCGCAACAACTTGTCAATTTCAGTTGTGAAATATGCACAGCAAAATTTAGAACAATGCAGAATTTGCAAAAGCACATGAAGGTAGTTCATACAACAGTTCTTAAACAAGTGTCGTGTGAACCAAAAGTTGAATCCATAAAGATTAACATACCATGCCTTTATTGTAATGTTTCATTCAGCAGTTATTCAGTTTATTGCGCACATTTCAATTCTTGTTCTAATAAATATGATATCTCCATTTTTGTCTGTCCGATATGTCATAGAAAACTAATTGGAAAAAGTGCTTATTTCATTCATATCAAAATGTTTCACTTTGAGCCACAAGAAGACATAAAGCTTACTATGGGTATTAAACCATCTACACATATGTGTTGCTTATGCAATAAGACATTGCCAACGCCTGAGTTGCTTAGAAAACATCTTGAAAGCCACAGCCCTATTTCAATTGAATCAAGAGTTTCCAATAAATCGAGGTATTTTATTTTTTTCTATTTCATAAATTTAAGTGATGAAAATGAATTTTATAGTTTGTATCGAATTAATTTTATAAATTTAAGTGAGAGAATTTATTACCACAATTCGCCCCATGTGGATCATAAGAGTCGACTATAGATAGATAGAGGTATAAACATATCGTTTACGTCAGACGGACAGTAGTGTCAACGGTGCTAAAGTCTGGTACTGAGATCGTTCATCTGTCAGAGGATAGGTGCATAGGACGTAGCCAGGTATGTACTTCCACCAATTGGCCTTTTATATCTAATTATTTTTTTATACACAGTCAATCTGTGCAGTCAATAGTCAATCAGTATTTCCTGGTTTTTATTTTAATGACGTGGCGTAAACGACTTGGTTAAAAGTACAGTCAATAAAAAATATAGTCTATTTAAAGATACAGTCTATTAAAGGTCCGCTGCTGGGCACAGGTCTCTTATTTCTGAGAGGCTTACACCATAATATTAGTACTATAGTAGAAATGTCTTACCGTTTTTTACAAAAAAGTGGTACTTTATAAAAAAGTAAAATATTGTTGTTGTTTTTTAATCGCTCAAAAACCTATTACAATTCATAATTATAACATCGCTCGTAGTTGTACAAAAATACACGCATATCGACAGTGTCGCTGGCAAGCGTATGCTACATTTGCAGGCCTAATAGCGGCGACAGGTCAGGATTAGAACCAGATCCACAGTACGGCTCTGCTTCTTGCGGAAAAAGGACTTAATTAAATAGGTCTAAATATTGTACAACCGTGTAATGATTTGCCGTGTAGTGGCGGTCAAGAATATCCACTACCCCATATCCTCCCGTGGGTGTCGTAAAAGGCGACAAAGGGAAACAGCCAGGGCAGCAGCATCTTCCTGATAATAGCCAAATTACAATAAAAAAACTGCGGTTGCCAACCCGCTCGCCAAGCGTGGCAACTATGGCAAATACCCCCCAATGATGAGAGCAACAAAAAAACGGCCCCCAGTCCCCGGCGGCCCCGCTATTCCTGGCTACGGTGGCGACCATGGTAACGGCGGGGCAGGGGGTGCTAAGAATCTCCGGTGGAGGTTCGGTTGCCACCTTAGACGACTCGACCTGGCAACGTACAACGCACGCACCCTGAGGACTGACGAGAAGATCGTGGAGCTGGAAGAAGAGATAGACAAGTTGCGCTGGCATATTATAGGATTATCCGAAGTCCGAAGAGAGGGGGAGGACACGGTAATCCTCGAATCCGGCAACTTGCTCTATCACCGGGAGGGCGACCATCTGTCCCAAGGAGGTGTCGGATTTATCGTCCACAAGTCTCTCGTTAACAACGTTGTAAAAATCGGGAGTGTGTCGACGAGGGTTGCGTACCTTATACTCAGAATCACCAAACGGTATTCGCTGAAGGTCATACAGGTTTACGCACCAACCTCGGCACACCCCGATGAGGAGGTGGAGGAAATGTATGAGGATATCTCTAGAGCCATGCATTCCTCCAAAACCCAATATACGGTGTTAATGGGAGACTTCAATGCAAAACTAGGCACAAGAGAGAACGGTGAGCTGAAAGTAGGGAAATTTGGAATAGGGCAACGGAACCCAAGGGGCCAGCAGCTGGCCGACTTCATGGAGAAAGAGGGACTCTTTATGATGAACTCTTTCTTCCAGAAGCGGCCCCACAGGAAGTGGACCTGGTCGAGCCCCGACGGTTCCACAAAAAATGAGATTGACTTCATTATGACGACCAGACGACAACTGTTCAGTGATGTCTCCGTGATCGCGAGGGTGAAAACTGGTAGCGATCACCGAATGGTTAGAGGCACACTGAACCTAAACGTTAAGTTGGAGAGGTCTCGTCTAATGAAGTCAACGCTCCGTCCCCCTCGTGCTCTGTTCCAAAGTCCCGAAACCTTTCAGCTCGAGTTAAAAAACCGTTTTCAGTGCCTGGAAGACTGCAATGAAGTGGACGATATGAATGACAAGCTCGTGGAAACTGTCCATGCGGTTGGAGCTAAGTTCTGCAAGACCCGCCGCAGAAGAACACAAAAACTCTCCGATCACACTCTTAATCTCATGGCTGTTAGACGGGAGATGAAGCTACATTCTTCAACAGACTTGACAGCATACAGGCATCTGAACAGACAGATCTCCAAATGCATGCGGCGGGACTTACGCAACTTCAATACAGCTCGTATTGAAGAAGCGATCGAGCGGAACCAAGGCTCCAAAGTCTTTGCCAGAGATCTGTCTGCCAGAAAGAGCCAACTGTCAAAGCTGAAGACAGAGTGTGGCAGCATCGTTTCCGGGACACCTGAGATTTTGAGTGAGATTGAGAGGTTCTATGGGCAGCTGTACACATCATCGTTGGAGCCACACGCAAGTGTGAGTAACGATCCAAGAGCGAGTCTCATCCGACACTATTCCGAAGATATCCCGGATGTCAGTCTGAGCGAGATTAGGATGGCTCTCCAGCACCTTAAAAACGGTAAGGCCCCAGGCGAGGATGGAATTACAGCGGAGCTTCTGAAAGCGGGTGGAAGACCGGTACTTGAAGTCCTTCAGAAGCTCTTTAATTCCGTCCTCCATGGTGGCATTACACCGGAGGCGTGGAGCAGAAGTGCGGTGGTCTTGTTCTTCAAGAAAGGTGACAACGCTCTCTTGAAGAACTACAGACCGATTTCCCTTCTGAGCCGCGTCTACGTGCTGTTTTCGAGAGTCATTACGAATCGTCTCGCGCGCAGACTTGACGACTTCCAGCCTCCCGAACAAGCCGGTTTCCGAAAGGGCTTTAGCACCATAGACCACATACATACCCTTCGGCAAGTTGTACAGAAGTCCGAAGAGTACAATTTGCCACTATGTCTGGCGTATGTGGACTATGAGAAAGCCTTTGATTCCGTCGAAATTTGGGCGGTGCTGCAGTCCCTTCAGCGGTGCCAAGTTGACTGTCGGTATATCGAAGTGTTGAAGTGCTTGTACAGTAGGGCTACGATGGCTATCCGAGTACAGAACCAGAGTACGAAACCTATCCAATTGCAGAGAGGTGTAAGACAGGGTGACGTCATATCCCCGAAACTCTTCGCCGCTGCATTGGAAGACGTTTTCAAGCTTCTGGACTGGAAAGGATACGGTATCAACATCAATGGCGAGTACATCACTCACCTTCGATTTGCCGACGATATAGTCCTTATGGCAGAATCGCTGGAGGACCTAAGCACTATGCTCAATGACCTCAATAGTGTTTCCCAACGGATAGGTCTTAAGATGAACATGGACAAAACTAAGATCATGTTTAATGTCCATGTCACACCTATGCCGGTAGTTGTTGGGAACACTAAGCTCGAAGTTGTTGACGAGTATGTTTACCTGGGACAAATAGTCCGACTGGGTAAGTCCAACTTCGACCGAGAGGTCAATCGACGGATTCAACTCGGCTGGGCAGCGTTCGGGAAGCTACGACACATCTTCTCGTCAGACATACCTCAAAACCTTAAAACGAAATTGTACAACCAGTGCGTGTTGCCAGTGATGACTTACGGAACTGAGACGTGGTCCTTCACTGCTGGCCGTATGAGGAAGCTCAAGGTCGCTCAACGAGCTATGGAGAGGGCTATGCTCGGAGTTTCTCTGCGTGATAAACTTAGGAATGAGGATATCCGCAGTAGAACCAGAGTGACCGACATAGCCCAACGGATTAGTAAGCTGAAGTGGCAGTGGGCCGGCCATATAGCTCGAAGAACCGACAACCGATGGGGAAGAAAGGTTCTCGAGTGGCAGCCTCGTACCGGTAGGCGAAGTGTAGGGCGTCCCCCCACGAGATGGAGTGACGACCTGGTAAGACATGCAGGAAGTCGATGGATGCAGGTGGCTCAGGACCGTGTTTTGTGGCATTCTTTGGGGGAGGCCTATGTTCAGCAGTGGACTTGTGAAGGGCTGTAATGATGATGATGATGATGTGTAGTGATAGTGTAAGAATATCTATCTCCCATATCGTCCCGTGGGTATCGTAAGAGGTGACAGAGGGAAATCGAAACAGGTGATGGGCAGCAGCATCTTCCTAATAACAACTCCAAATAATAAAAAAAACTGCGGTTACCAATCCGACTGCCAGGCCAGGAAACTACTGCGAAATCCCCCCTACGAGGCCAGATTGCCTCTAGTAGGGAGGCCTATGTTCAGCAGTATGCTGAAGAAAGCCTTGCAGGTCAACTATCAACTTATATAATAATATTCGACGACTGTGTGGCACGGCGTGTGCGATGAGGGTTATAGTTTTGTTCCCGCACGGAACAAGTTATATGTATCACTTACAAATAATGTTCCAGGTCTGGATTTGGATATTTTGTCCTTGTGCAATTTATGCACGCAGTCTGTTTTTACGATGCAGGAGAAAATCCTAGCGTCTATCCCGTAGTTACACTTCGGGAAAATTTGGTCCCTTGTTTCATTTAAAAACAAAATTCGAAATTTAAGAGAAAACATTCTTAATGCTGTAGCTGTAACAACTTTTGAATCAGTTTGGATAGATGTTTTTTTTAAAATACTCCGTTTAATTTAACTGGAAATATATATTTTAATAAAAATGTATAATAATGCTACGTATTTACAATTATATTTTGTATTTAAAGGTAATATTTTTCAGAGCGAGTATGTCAAACAAAACAGCAGATATAATTTCCGTCACCAACAAGCATAAATTGTCATCGACCGAAGAAAATTTTAACCTGGAGCAGCGACATGATCCAGGAAAACGGGCAATAATATTAAAATCTATAGATATTACATCTGAGATAGTGCTGGAAACATGATATATTTTACATTACAATTTAATTGTAGATATTATATATTTTTAATAAGACTGTCATGAATTCTAAATTTACGATAATGTTGATATCATAATAAATTTTATTTAACCTACAACGCTTTAAACATTGAATTCCATCATTTTACTTAAATAAAGTTATGGAAAATTTTTGCCCTACAATCTAAGCGGGAAATCAGTCCAGTGTAAATTTTATATAATACACAATGGTGAAAACATAAAATTTTATAATTTTACCTAACAAAACGAACATACGGGAAACTATGAACAAATTACGAATCGGACGAGGCAGTATGGTCTAAGATCTTTACCTGCTTTAATTAGTAAACCGTAACAATGACAACCAGTGCTACCAATTCTATCAACTATTCGAATTTTTGAAAAATTTTAGTTCTATATCCGCAAAAATGATATTAACCCGTTCAGTGCGGTTGGTACATCAGGCGTGCCATGGATTATTTTTGGTGTGTGGCGTATGACACGCGAGTCGTGTCTTTTTAAAAATTGTTACTCGCTCAAATTGCGTTTTTGGAAAATTTATCCAAAACAAAATATTCATTATTTTGCAAGTAGTTCATGCTTACAGCTTCGTTTCTGGATACTTTGTGGGTTTTAAATCATGTTGTGGAAAAATAGTCTAATAAGTAACAAATAATAGCACTCATTGCGATCGCTCACAAACTCAAGTTGTAAGTAAATTTCTGGAAAACAAGTCTCCTGTTATAAAAAAACAATGCTTTTGTCTTATTGTTTAATTTTGCTTAAAATGGTTGAACTGCCGTCCATTATTATCCTTAGATTATCTATTATATGGCCGAATAGACCTACGAAGTACCATGTGCTCTTGTGATATGGTATAAGGTTTATTTTTGCTTTAAACAGTTCGAAACCGCTCATGCATAAAAAAGTTCGCTAATAAATAGTCTTTTGTCAATCCGCCGCGGTAAAGCGCCGGCGTTTTCTCCTTTTGAAAACACTTGCTTTGCTATTCTTACTAATTAGACTTGTTTAGATCGACTTTACTTTTACTTTTGTATAAATATAATAGCGTGCAGTTTCATGGTCACTTGGAAGGGAAGGCCAAATTGGCCTCTAAAAAGCTTGGCGTGCTCAGCAGAGCGAGACAGTATTTCATGCCGGCACATCGCTTGCAACTTTACAAAGCGCAAGTTCGGCCCCACATGGAATACTGTTCTCATCTCTGGGCCGGGGCACCCCAGTGCCAGCTCCTTCCACTTGACCGCATCCAGCGCAGAGCCATTCGAATCGTCGACGACCGAGTTCTTTCCGATCGGCTCGATACACTGGCACTGCGTAGAGATGTTGCATCTCTTTGCGTATTTTATCGCATCTATCACGGGGAGTGCTCTGAGGAATTGTTCGGACTAATTCCAGCCGCTCAATTTCACCATCGCACGTCGCGACAAAACTTGCGTTACCATCCATACCATCTGGATGATTGGCGGTCCACCACTGTGCGATTTAGAAGTTTTCTCCCTCGCACAACTTCTTTGTGGAATCAATTACCACCAGCGAATTTTCCGAACCGATACGACTACGAGGAACCTTCAAGAAAAGAGCTTACACCTTTCTAAAAGGCCGGCAACGCATCTGCAATTCCCCTGGTGTTGCGGTTGTTCATGGGCGGCGGTAGTCACTTACCAGCAGGTGAGCCGCATGCTTGTTTGCCCCCTATTCTATTAAAAAAAAAACATTGGTATAACATTAAATTATATTTAATATGTGTAAATATCAATGAATCATAAAGATTACACTGCATAAAATAAAGTCACTCTCAATTTCAAAGAAAACACAGAAAAACACGTAGTTACCCACAAGTTAATAAAAACAAGTATCCTTCCATTTGCAACTTATGTTTGATGTCAACTAAACTTAATTAGGCCTAAATAAGTGAAAAAAGCATTAAAAAGAAAATTATTTTTACACATGGCGCTCGACACACCTGGCGTGTCCTGAAATATTTGTTCGCTGCCACAGCTAAAAGTTGTCGAAAATCGGTGCCGCAACGAATCGGTTAATGTGTTAAATTATTTTTCATCAATCTATCTTTCTATTTACCTAAACCCTCAACGGGTTCATTGAATATAATAAAGAATAGAGAGAGGGAATCACTATATGCTCTGACCGCAGAGTATAATCACTACGTTGGTGAAAGCGCCAGGGTGGCCCGCGAAATTTAAATTTTCTTACGTTTTATTGAATTTGCAAGTTAGGGTCAGGTTATATGTTTAACAAAATATGATTCGCGACCGTAACGAGTATATGTTTACAGAATTATTATCATTAAAATCACCAATAACTACCTCAGTTCACATGAACCCTTTGAATGAGTTTTTCTGGAAATATCCATACAGTGGAATTATACGAGAAGAAGAAATATACGAAAATAGACCTTTGCATTTTACTAAATGTATTTATCTAAACCGCAGCGTGTGAGTTAGCTACTGTACTAATGACTACTAAAAGAAATAAATAATGGTCGGATTGACGACGTCGATGCATAACGTAGCTGAGCAGGCAGCATCACTCGGTGAGAGAAAAAAAACGAAATAGCATGAATGATATCTGTATCTCGCCAACACAATACGCGTAAAATTTAAAACTTTGATGTTAACTAAATAGTGAAGTAGTCAGAGTTTGGTGAGAATTTATGAAATGTCAAAGCTAAAATATTTAAATGTAGTAACAGCTTACAGATGTATTCATTTTGCTGTCATAATTATCGGAACGTAAGAAATTGGTACATTTAGCGTCCCAATCACGGGTGAATTGGGACGTGTCACCAAACACCTGAAAATCGGGACGTCCCGCGCAAATCGAGACAACTGGCAACACTAATGCGTCTAGCGTTTTGTATGAAGAATCTCTAGGCCGTTTTGTAATTTCCAGTTTAATTTATATCGCTTTTACTCTCGGCTATTGAGTTTATTGTTGTTTTGTAAAGTTAGTTTTTGTTATTTGTTAAGTTTGTATATTTAAAATGCCAAAACTAACAAAATCATTGTTAGGCGAATCCAGGGGGGGGGGGGTAGCCATTGTCCTTCGAGATTACTTTAGGGCGGCTACTCACTTGCCTGCCGCTGGGGCAATCTAGGGTGTACAGCGATCGGGGCAATATCAGATTTGTCTCTATACACATGCCTGCCGTTCAGTATGAGAACGTACGACTCGCTGGACGCGCACTTTGCGAATGGCATACTTTATTGGTATCCATTGTGACTTGTACTCACACGTGTGCTCCGTGCGAAAGTCGCCAAAGAACTGATAGTAAAAGCCCCAATTGCGCTACACACGCGGCAGCGGCAACCATGATTAGGGGAGTAAGGGAGGTCTTGCGCCCTTGTCACCCTACCGCAGGGCCGCCTTAGGATATTGCCCCTGCTTGCATACACACATCACAACTAAAGAGACTATTAAGGGTCATCCCCACTTCTACACCCTAGATTGCCCCTGGGGCAGACAAGGGCCTTTAACCGTTTATGTGTCAAACGTGTTTGTAAAATTTTCTCCGGAAAATTTTAATTATATCGGTGTTATTTTCGTTTCAATCTATATTTACTTTTCCATATTTTTAGCAAATTACTGAATAGTCCATAAATTCATGTCTCTTTCGAAACGCCGAGCCGTCGAGCCGTGTGTACGTTTGGAACGCGTGCTTGTACCGTCGATTGTGTGACATCTACCTACGTTCTGGATTATTATAATTATGGAATGCCAAAAATGTAAGAAAGTTCTAGCCAAAAAGGGATCGCATTTCCTATGCCAAGGACCATGCCAGGGAACTTTTCATAGGGGCTGTGTGAAAGGATTAGCGGTGGATATAAAAAATGGGAAAAATAGAATCTATTGCAATAATTGTGAGGATGAAGAATCGGAAGATGAGTTGCAGGATTATGCTAAAATACTCAAGGACCTACAGAAAAAAGTCAGTGCAATATCCGAATTCAAAAAATATCTGGACTCGATAAACCAAAGCCTAAGCCTTATCTCTGATAAATACGACTCACTGATTAAAGAGCATAATCAGTCAAAAGATAAAATTCAGAAGCTTGCGAAAACCGTTACCATATTAACAATAAATGTGTCTATTTGGAGAAACAGAACACAGCTTTCGAACAAAAAATTCATGAGTTCGAACAGGCATCTCGTAAACATAATCTCGAAATAGCAGGCATTGAACAGTTACCAGACGAGAACATTAACGAAATTGTCAACAAAATATGTAACATAATCAACGTTAATAGCTCGGACATTGAACGGGTGAAACGTATACGAACAACAAACCAGCGCCTATCATCGTGGGCTTCAAGTCCTCGGGGACTAGATCGTAGGACAGCTGGCTTGCTGAACGTCTTAAGCTATCGGAAACTACAAGTAATATGATAACAAGTGGATCAGCGACTTACAAAATATATATAAACGAGGATTTGACCAAAACTATGCGTGCCCTATTATGGAACACAAAGAAACAACTGAAGGGATTTTGCAAATACATATGGGTTTCAAATGGAAAGATCCTAGTCAAGAAAGCTTAAGGAGAAAAATCGGTTTGTGTGCGGGCAGAAAGTGATATTCACGACCTAATTAATAATAAGTGACTTTAAGTGGGTATGTTGATGGTTGTCAAGTATATCTTACGGTGTAAAATTCGATAACTTAAATAATTTAGACTCAATAATTAATGCGTATATTAATTATACGTGTGTCGATAGTTTAAATCCGTGGTTACAACAAATAAGCAACTTTAAAGATCTATGTATTTTACATGTTACCATTCGCTTTTTTTAAAAAACACTTTAGTGAATTTTTAGTGTCGCTAGGAAATTATTTGAATCGACTAGATGTCATTATGATAACCGAACCAAACATTAACTTCTCATTACTTTCCTTTTACAAAATTCCAGGTTTTATTGTTAATGTTAATGTTTACACCCGTAAAGTGCGCTCCGGTGGCTGGTGTACTCGCGAGCCGAGCTCTGTGTACGTGCCGCCAATACTATGCGCTCGGCGGAGTGCGTTTCCATTACGCTTAATATTCGTGGTGAACAAATTTATTTAATTTCCATTTATAGGCCACCCAGATTTTTTAAACAGGATAGATTACAAGAATTTTATTTAGAATTGCGTAATTTTTTAGATAATCTGCCGCGGGGTCCTAAAGCTATTTTTTGCGGAGATGTAAATATTGACCTTTTAGATAATTATAATAACCGAGTCTTCTTATATGAAAATGTATTAGCGGAATATGGGTTTATTAAATGTATATGTGATGTAACTCGTAGGAAAATAGTTAAGGGTAATTTGGTGGAATCTTGTTTAGATCATATATATATTAGAGCACCTTTAGCATTAATTAATTCTGCGGTAATAAAACACAAGATTTCAGACCATTACTATGTATAGTTCGTGATACAATGGAAACGCGAGCCCGATTTACGCCCCACTTGCGCCGACATCGACACGGCGAGAGCGACGCCGCCGTCACAGTAAATATATAGTAGGAACAGTACGGAAACTTCCTACAAACGCTCGAAACGGCACACCAATAGGACAGTTACTATACTCTTTGCGGCACACTCACACAAACATGCGCAACGACGAGACTTCTAAGCGCTCGTCGCGGTGCTTTTTTTTTTATAGGAGTTTATGGCCTGGTATCTAGACCTTTAGGCCAAGTCTTGAGTATTTTTATTCGGTTTATTATAAATAATTATCCTTCATAGTTCACTGCTTCACAATATGTTGATGCGTCACATTGTGCAGCCCTTGAGAGATTTTGACGGCAACTTGAGCCAGCAGACAGCTGATAGTTGGCGATGGTATCTCAAGGCGCCTATGCAAACAAACAGCTTATCTTGAGAATCCATCACCATCAGAGCACTTGTTTCACTGTTTCCACTAATAGTTCACATGCGTAGACAATTAATACACAAAATCGCACCACTTTTACATATCAAAGTCCACTTCAAACCATTATTTAAACAATAATACAGGAGCAGCAAACCGCCGCTGATCAAGTTCCCGCCAAAACTCCCGTCGCGGTGCTCTCAGTAGCGAGTGTCGCCTCAAGACTTTAAAAATGCCACGAACGTATTGCGTAGTATACGGCTGTTTGAACTCGGCTTGATCAAAACCGAAGCTATCTTATTTTAAGCTTCGTTCTGATTTTGAAAGGTAAGAATGATTTTTATTGTCATTTTTATAATCGTTATCGAATTATAAGTTCGTGTGATCGATCATAATGAATTCGTGAACTTATTTGTACATCCAGAATGCGGCGGTTTTGAGGCTATTTAAAGCTGATAGTGTAATAGTGGTAACAAAAAGTAAATCCAAGATGGCGGCTGCAATACGTATTATTTTTTTCGTCATGGGTGCCATTTTCATGGGTTTCGAGGATGTTGAAGCCGATAGTGCTGTCGAAATATAAATCCAAGATGGCGGCTGCAATAGGTATCATTTTTTTCGTCATGGGTGCCATTTTCATGGGTTTCGAGGATGTTGAAGCCGATAGTGCTGTCGAAATATAAATCCAAGATGGCGGCTGCAATAGGTATCATTTTTTTCGTCATGGGTGCCATTTTCATGGGTTTCGAGGATGTTGAAGCCGATACTGCTGTCGAAATATAAATCCAAGATGGCGGCTGCAATAGGTATCATTTTTTTCGTCATGGGTGCCATTTTCATGGGTTTCGAGGATGTTGAAGCCGATAGTGCTGTCGAAATATAAATCCAAGATGGCGGCTGCAATAGGTATCATTTTTTTCGTCATGGCTGCATCGATCACTAATAAAAAATATGGGTGTCATTTTCATGGTTTTCGAGGGTGTTGAAGCCGATAGTGCTGTCGAAATATAAATCCAAGATGGCGGCTGCAATAGGTATCAATTTTTTCGTCATGGGTGTCATTTTCATAGTTTTTGAGTATGTTGAAGCCGATAGTGGTGTTGAAATGTAAATCCAAGATGGCGGCTGCAATAGGTATCAATTTTTTCGTCATGGGTGTCATTTTCATAGTTTTTGAGTATGTTGAAGCCGATAGTGCTGGTTGAAATGTAAATCCAAGATGGCGGCTGCAATAGGTATCATTTTTTTCGTCACGGCTGCATCGATCACTAATAAAAAATATGGGTGTCATTTTCATGGTCTTCGAGGGTGTTGAAGCCGATAGTGCTGTCGAAATATAAATCCAAGATGGCGGCTGCAATAGGTATCAATTTTTTCGTCATGGGTGTCATTTTCATAGTTTTTGAGTATGTTGAAGCCGATAGTGCTGTTGAAATGTAAATCCAAGATGGCGGCTGCAATAGGTATCAATTTTTTCGTCATGGGTGTCATTTTCATCGTTTTTGAGTATGTTGAAGCCGATAGTGCTGGTTGAAATGTAAATCCAAGATGGCGGTTGCAATAGGTATCAATTTTTTCGTCATGGCTGCATCGATCACTAATAAAAAATATGGGTGTCATTTTCATGGTTTTCGAGGGTGTTGAAGCCGATAGTGCTGTCGAAATATAAATCCAAGATGGCGGCTGCAATAGGTATCAATTTTTTCGTCATGGGTGTCATTTTCATCGTTTTTGAGTATGTTGAAGCCGATAGCGCTGTTGAAATGTAAATCCAAGATGGCGGCTGCAATAGGTATCAATTTTTTTGTCATGGGTGTCATTTTCATCCTTTTTTGAGTATGTTGAAGCCGATAGTGCTGGTTGAAATGTAAATCCAAGATGGCGGCTGCAATAGGTATCAATTTTTTCGTCATGGCTGCATCGATCACTAATAAAAAATATGGGTGTCATTTTCATGGTTTTCGAGGGTGTTGAAGCCGATAGTGCTGTCGAAATATAAATCCAAGATGGCGGCTGCAATAGGTATCAATTTTTTTGTCATGGGTGTCATTTTCATCGTTTTTGAGTATGTTGAAGCCGATAGTGCTGGTTGAAATATAAATCCAAGATGGCGGCTGCAATAGGTATCATTTTTTTCGTCATGGGTGCCATTTTCATGGGTTTCGAGGATGTTGAAGCCGATACTGCTGTCGAAATATAAATCCAAGATGGCGGCTGCAATAGGTATCATTTTTTTCGTCATGGGTGCCATTTTCATGGGTTTCGAGGATGTTGAAGCCGATAGTGCTGTCGAAATATAAATCCAAGATGGCGGCTGCAATAGGTATCAATTTTTTCGTCATGGCTGCATCGATCACTAATAAAAAATATGGGTGTCATTTTCATGGTTTTCGAGGGTGTTGAAGCCGATAGTGCTGTCGAAATATAAATCCAAGATGGCGGCTGCAATAGGTATGAATTTTTTCGTCATGGGTGTCATTTTCATCGTTTTTGAGTATGTTGAAGCCGATAGTGCTGTTGAAATGTAAATCCAAGATGGTGGCTGCAATAGGTATCAATTTTTTCGTCATAGGTGTCATTTTCATGGTTTTTGAGGGTGTTGAAACCGAGTTTTCGATGTTGTAAACTGCAAAGTAGCTGATCTAATTTACAAAAAAATAAACAAATTCGGTTTCATAGTACCCGTTACTTGTTTCCCAACAGTTTATTTAAAAAAAAAAACTGTTCATTAGAATGATATTTTTTTACACAGTTAAATTCAATAATAAAGAATTCCGAACTTGTCGTAGCAGACGAAAATATTTTTCTGTAAATAATTTGTAATAATCTATACAAATAAATAAAATTGAAGTGTCTGTTTGTAATGTCAAAATAACAGCTTTTTACTTAATGCATATGAAAGTAAATACTGTACTTATAACTAAATAACAATTTTTAAAATTTTTGTCTGTCTGTTTGTCTGTTTTTTCCGGCTAATCTCCGAAACGGCTGGACCGATTTTGACGGTGCTTTCACTGGCAGATAGCTGATGTCATAAGGAGTAACTTAGACTACTTTTATTTGAGAAAAAGAATTAGGGTTCGCGCTAAAAAATAAAAACACCCTAACACGCGAGCGAAGACGCAGGGAACAACTAGTGAAGAATAAAGGTACGTTTTCGTCCAACTGCGGCTCACGTACTTTCCCGCCGAAACTTGTAAAAAGTTACGCCGTAATGACAAAGTTAAAGTTCTACAAGTTGTTGTGTTAATATTAAATTGTTTTCGGTGTTTAAACTATCGTTTTTTGCTGAGATTACCTATTTAAATTGTATTTGTAAACTAGTTATTTAAATTCGATTGATTGATCACTACAGAATAAAAACATAAAAAAAAAGCAATATCAAAATATAAAAAGTTACAACCCTATTGCTTCAATGGAGCGTAGGTAATTATACCCTCAACTAGGCTTAGTTTCCATACTGTTCATATTTATACTGTGCCGCCGTCGCCGACCGGTCATCCCAATGAACACGTGACACGACGACAGCGGACAGCCGCTCGTCGTATTTTAGGCAACCGTTTAGTTAGAGAAAAATTAATGATTAGGAGTACCCTTAACCGACGAGCGTGTATGCGTAGATATATGGATGTAAAAGAGGCGAGAGAGGTGTGTCAGGATCGCGCCAAATGGAAGTCCGTAGTCTCTGCCTACCCCTCTGGGTGACAGGCGTGAGTGTTTATGTATGTATGTAAAAATTAATGTCCACTGACTTCGATAATTTACTAGATATAAATTGCTCAATAGAATTATATAAATCTTTCACTAATATATTCACTAAAATATATATATTTATTTATTTAAAAAAGGTCTACCTACAATTGTTACAATTTAACATACTAAATCTAAATGTATAATAAAGTCTTATACTAATTGCACAATTACTTACAGGTAAACACCATAATTAAAATCTTATTTTGCATTTTATGTTAAGAAAAAAAAATTAAAAGTAATTAAAACATTTTAAAACAAAACAACCAGTGATATAGATATTATGTATACTTAATAAAGATACAAAAAATAATTTAATTTGAAATTGTATCTAACAAGTACTTGCGAAACTTGTACGAGGAAACAAAATTTACCTAGTCAGGTCATAAGTATTGTCACACAGTAAAAACTTTTCTTTTAGAATGCTGGCCACAAAAAAGTTTATTGAATTCAAATTTCGAATTGTTCATGAAAATAAAACTGTATACTTTTTAGAATTTTACTGATTTTTAAATATGGAGTGGACGCTTAAAGAAGACCGTGTTGCAGTTATTGTGTTGCATCGTTGCGGTTACGCGCCAATTCAAATTTTTGACATACTGAAAAATTTGAATATAACCAAAAGATTCGTTTATCGTACCATCAAACGATACAATGAAGACTCTAGTGTAGATGACAGGTCAAGAAGTGGTCGCCCTCGGTCTGTTAGGACTCCAGCAGTGATAAAAGCTGTGAAGGCGCGAATTCAAAGAAATCTCAAACGTAAGCAGAAACTGTTGGCCCTTCAGATGGGGTTAAGCAGAACCACGGTGAAAAGGGTGTTAAATGAAGACTTAGGGCTTCGAGCATATCGAAGAAAAACAGGACATCGTTTGAATGCTCGTCTAATGGACCTGAGACTGAAGAGATGCCGCGCTTTGTTGAAGCGGTACGCGGGAAAAAAATATCGGAAAATTCTTTTATCGGATGAAAAAATTTTTACCGTAGAAGAGAGCTACAACAAACAAAATGACAAGGTGTACGCACACAGTAGTGAAGAAGCGAGCAACCGTATTCCGCGTGTCCAACGAGGTCATTTTCCATCCTCGCTCATGGTATGGTTGGGAGTTTCTTATTGGGGCTTAACAGAGGTACATTTTTCTGAGAAAGGTGTAAAAACGAATGCAGTTGTGTATCAAAATACAGTCCTGACGAACCTTGTGGAACCTGTTTCTCATACCATGTTCAATAACAGGCACTGAGTATTCCAACAAGATTCGGCACCAGCTCATAGAGCGAAGAGCACACAAGACTGGCTGGCGGCGCGTGAAATCGACTTCATCCGGCACGAAGACTGGCCCTCCTCCAGTCCAGATTTGAATCCGTTAGATTACAAGATATGGCAACACTTGGAGGAAAAGGCGTGCTCAAAGCCTCATCCCAATTTGGAGTCAATCAAGACATCCTTGATTAAGGCAGCCGCCGATATTGACATGGACCTCGTTCGCGCTGCGATAGACGACTGGCCGCGCAGATTGAAGGCCTGTATTCAAAATCACGGAGGTCATTTTGAATAAACTTTAGTGTTATAAGAATCTATGTTTTGTTAAGTTCATTTTGGTATATAAATGGTTACATAATGAATAAACTTGTTTCAATTATTTTATATTAAACATGTGACAGAATTTATGACCTGACTAGATATATCTGTCCGGCTACTGACCCCATTATAAAGTTTACTTAACCTAGCCACAGAGTAAAGAGTAAGGACTTCAGTTTCTTTACTCATGTGACCTAGCTACAGGAGAGTTGTTACCAAGCACAGTCCTACGAAATGGAGGGGCAAGGGGAAGAATGGGACCACGCGGGAGTGTCCTGGGTACCCTAAATTTAAAGTATTATATATATAATGAATGTTACAGATATGACCCTGTAAAGCTAAATAAAAGTAATAGGAATAACAAAAGCTGTATAAACGATAACTTAAAAAAAAATGATTAAAGAAAGAGACAGACTGAAACTAAAACGACTGAACTATACTAAATACAGAAATAAGTGTAACAAAGCCATATTTAAATGTAATGTTGAGTATGATAAGCAGAGTGTATTGGATTGTAATAATAATATTAAGAAAATATTGGATAAGATAAATAATTTATTGAGAAAGAATAGACAATCTTAAGACAGTTTAATACTTTCAAATATGGAAGGGCAAGGTAGTATAAAGGAGATATAAGTCCGCTACTAGTTTTACTAGCGAAATAGATAAAATAAAACATGTATGCACTGACAAAAACAAGCCACGTGGTAGCGATCTTGTGCGGATGTCAGACTTGAAATTAGTTGTGAATAAAGTCAGTCCCATATTAGCTAAGTTAGTTAAATTATCTGTTAGACTGCATAAATTTCCATCAAAATTAAAAGAAACCATCATTCGTCCAATCCATAAAAAGGTGACCGTAAAGTTTTTACTAACTATAGACCTATAGCTATTTTATCTAGTATTGACAAAATTATTGAAAAATGTTTATTAAATCAAATGGGAAGTTATCTACAAACGAATAAACTATTAAATGAATGCCAATATGGCTTCCAAAAGAGTAAAAGTACAAATACACTGTTATCAAAATTTACAGATGAGATTAATTCATATTTAGAAGTTAAAAAATTTGTAGTATTAGTTTTTTATTATTTTAAAAAAGCCTTCGATACCTTAGAAACTGACACACTTTTGAATGGAATGGACCAATGTGGTGTGGGGCAACCGTTAAACCAATGGTTCCGCGATTACCTAACGGTGCGTTATTTTCGTGTGAAGGTAGGTAGGACACGTTCAGCGAGGAGACCGATGTCGAATGTGGAGTTCCACAGGGATCAGGGACTGGGCCAATCTGCTACTTATTACACGTAAATAGTCTATGTGGAGTGCTCCACCAATGCTCGGCTTATATGTTCGCGGATGATTTATGTACATTACGCGCCGGGACCGATCTCGCTGAGACGTGTTGCCAAGTGCAGCATGATATGGATGCGGTCGTTGGGTGGTCGCACGACAATGGTATCATTTCGAATTCAGAAAAAACTAAATTACTTATCATACACTCCCCTTACTTAAAGCCTTTAAATTCATCTCCGTTTATGTATACTCATAGTTAATCTTGCATTCATGATAACCTATTTAATTGTAAATGTCCTATTGAAAGGGTAGATCGCGTGACGTATCTTGGTGTTGTTGTGGATTCAGTATTTTTTTTTATAGGATAGGGTGACAAACGAGCACACAGTCCACCTGATGGTAAGTGGTTGCTGTGGCCCATAGACATCTACATTTTTCCTCGTTTGCGAATTAAAATGCAGATACGTTGTCACCCGTGAGGACTAAGATCGAATGCCTCTTTTCCAGTAGAAAGGGTCTCCGGTTCTCTACACTCACCATACGAAACACAGCAGCATGAAGCTGCTATTTGACGCTGGTATTATGTGAGAGCGTGGTCCTTCCCCGATCAAGCCGACCTATTCGTGCTACAACTATACTACTAATATAGCTGCAGCATGGCTCTACCACGTAAAAAAATTCAGTATTAAATACAGTATTTTCATGGTCATGTCATGTGGATTTCATATGCAATAAACTAAGATTTCTTCTGAGTAAATTCTACTACTTAAGTTTTAAAGTACCAATTACTACATTCAAAACACTGTATTTCTCACTTATAGATTTTATTTTCAGTTATGCTCTTGACAGTTATGGTCTTACATTCAAAAGTAATATTGACAAGCTGGAAGCTCTTCAGATTAGATTTTTAAAATTACTCTCAATTATTTAAAATTTGTAAGATTCTACCGGTTAGTTTAAAACATAAATATCTACTGGCTATAAATAACCATGCCTGTCAAAAGCTAAACTTGACGATTGTAAAACAGAATCAAGGTACCCGGTCGATGTCCGAGGCTAAGTTCGAACTACCTAGAATAAAAAACTACTTTGGAGATAGAACATTAAAGAAACAAATACCGTATATTCTCAATAGTCTGCCAAAAGATATTCGACGCGAGACTAAGAAAAATGTATTTAAAAAGATGGTTTATAGACACTTTCTATCATTATGTAATTAAGGAAAAGAAATTGTACTATAGCTATCCTTTAAGTATTATTGTGAGACTGGATTCCACAGACAAACTGTGTAAACAGTTTTGTGGGAATATGTTTTACTGTACGGTTGTGTCGATTTGTTTAGTAAAATAAAGAAAAAAAGTGAGATCCACAAAATGGCGGAATAAATTTAAAATTATTGAATTCCTATTTCTTAATTTTACAACTTTCTCTATTTAATTGCTTACTGTAGTACATGAATCCTAAGTTACTTAAAGTTAGTGTACATGAATATGACGGTATTACACCACACATGCAAAATAGAATTATCTTACTTATTTTAGTGATTATATTCGCTTGACAGTTTCTTACGTGCAATTATGAGGCGCATCTCTAGTAATAAAAAAAATACTGCTAGTTGCATAATATGTAACTGCGCACACAAGTGAAATCAATGACACTTATAATTTTATTAGAAAAAAAAAACTAAATTAGGCGAGATATTTTTAAGTTAATGTTAAAAATATTAAAAACAAATTCATTGTTATTTTCTCATAGTTAAAAATGACCAGATGGAAGTTAGCGTAGAACATTATTTTTTTAACTAAACTGTATGCCAATTAATTGCTCCATAAATGCTCCAGCAGAATCCGAAATTGCTCCACCTCTATTGTTATTAGTTAATTTATAATTAATTTAAAAAAAATTTAAGTATCGAAAATTTAATTTTGTTGTAAAATATAAAATATCTGCATTTTAAAATTAAACTGTATGCCAATTAATTGCTCCTTAAATGCTCCAGCAGAATCTGAAATTGCTCCACCTCTATTGTTATTAGTTAATTTAAAATAATTTTTAAAAAGTTTAAGTATTGAAAATTAAACTTTGCTATAAAATATAAAATATCTACTTTTTAAAATTAAACCGTATGTCAATTAATTGCTCCTTAAATGCTCCACCTCTATTGATTTTTTATATTTTATAGCAAAATTAAATTTTGGATACTTAAATTATTTAAAAATTAATTATAAATTAACTAATAACAATAGAGGTGGATGAATTTCAGATTCTGCTGGAGCATTTAAGGATCAATGAATTGACATATAGTTTAATTTTAAAAATAAGATATTTTATATTTTATAGCAAAATTATATTTTCGATACTTAATTTTTTTTAATTAATTATAAATTAACTAATAACAATAGAGGTGGAGCAATTTCGGATTCTGCTGGAGCATTTAAAGAGCAATTGATTGGCATACAATTTAATTTAAAAAAAGTAGATATTTTATATTTTATAGCAAAATTAAATTTTCGATACTTAAGTTTTTTAAAAATTAATTTTAAATTAACTAATAACAATAGAGGTGGAGCAATTTCAGATTCTGGTGGAGCATTTAAGGAGCAATTAATTGGCATACAGTTTAGTTAAGAAAAATAATGTTCTACGCTAACTTCCATCTGGTTTAAAAATGTTTGCGTAATCTTGCAAACGTACGCAAGTTACGTTTTAGTGACCTGTCAACCTGTCACATACATCATGCTATAACGCAAAGACTGTAGTAAAAGTAAATATATGAATATTTCGCAACTCAAACTACATTAATTAAAGAAAAAAAATGTCTTTAGGTTCAAGTTAGTTTATTTATAAGAATAAAGGAGTTGAATTTTTATAATTAAAAACTAAAAAATCAGGATATACCAAGCTTTTAATGATTTCTTTTTCAATATTGATGATCAATGATCCTGTTTTCACATGATGTTCCTTATAAAAAGAGGTGAAATATTTGTTACCCAATAGAAACATTAATTATGAGTATCACATTATTGTTGGGAGGTCTCTAGAAAACTTAGAAAAATATAGGTGGTAAGTAGATCTACTAACTTTTCAAAGTAGGATTGGTAGGAAACTACCAACTTCTGAAATTATATCTACCTGAGACATACTTCGAGTTGGTATTACCATAGATAAATAAATATGTAGGGTAACACTGATGACTATCTTTGCGAACATGTGGAGAATTCCCCAAATTGCTGGGAATTTAAAGTTGGTTGGGGATTTTATGGGATTGGTATTATGCGGGAAAATGCGTAGATTTTGAAAAACGATAGCCCGGGCCAAGTCAGAACCTTTTATCACGAAATCTAAATATTTATCTTAACATTTTTGTTTGATTACTTATGAATATCGAATGACTCAATTTTTTTAATTATCTTCATTGCACTAAATTTAATTTTCCGATTTATTTCGGCAACTTTTGTTTATCATTTAATCCTTTTCATTTCTTTATTTTTAAATTAAAAAAGTCACTTAAATAATCTTATAAAATTAGTTGAAAATTATTTCATTTCTTAAAAAAAAATTGAGGGGAATTTGTGGGGAATCTGATGAAGTTTTGTCCTTAAATTGGGGAATTTGACATGGATTTTCGGGGAATTTCATAAATTGGTGTTGGCGACGCTGCTAATGGCAACTGCTATTGATTTTTGGCCTAAAGGTCTAGATACCAGGCCATAAACTCCAAAAAAAAAACTGCTATTGATTTAAATTGTGTTTTGATTTTGTTTGCTGAAACTGAAGTAGGTAATTTATTACATGTTAGTGATTTAAATAACAAAAATATAAATATTTAAACCCAAATATGGAAGAGGCTGCAAGAGACTACCTAACTTACGCCAGACAACTATCTACAAACGGGTGCTATAGTAAAGCTTTTGATTTATATATTTTAGCATTTGATAAAAATCCTCAACTGAAGAATCTCTTTGAACCAGAGTTCCAGATTGTACTAATGAGGCTTAACGATATTTTGGCAGCAGCTGGAAAAATAGAGGACATATTTACCAATTTCGGTCGGGCTATTAAAACATTTCCGGATAATATTTACCTGTTGAATGAGATCGGTAAATATCTCTACAAGTTCGGTTATTATACTGAAGCGTGGTGCCACTTTCAGAAGGCTCTGAAGACAGATTCTGGTTTTGTCAATGCAGAAAAGAATTTAAATTCAGTGAAGAATTTATTGGTTGAAAGGTGGCATTTTCGTATGTTAAATGATAAAATTCGAAATGAAGCATATCGCGCTGCTATTCACGCAACTATCACACCAATCAAAGATAGTGTTATTGATGTTGGTACTGGAACGGGTTTACTGGCATTATATGCATATGAACGTAAACCAATGGTGATAACTGCTTGTGATGGCTCTGAGGTGATGACGAAGGTAGCTGAAGGCATTACACAAGACATGGGCATTAATGATATGATAATATTAAACAAGATGTCTACATCAATGAATTACAAGGATATAGGTGGTAAGCGTTCTTTGTTAATTACAGAAATGTTTGATGCTGGTTTGTTTGGTGAACACATCTTGCAAACATTGTCCCATGCTTGGGAATACTTATTGAGTAACACTGGCAGAGTAGTACCAAATAAGGCAGAGTTCTTTATTGCTGCGGCTAATTGTAACCATCTGCATTTAAAATACCAATTAGGAGATAATGCAAAAGCTCTTCTGAATATTCCAATGGTGAATGTTCACATATTGACTTATGACGAAACTTATGACTGTGAGGATGTCCATTTGTTCAAAGATATAAAATACATTACTGAACCACAGTCCCTTATAAAAGTAGATTTCAATGACTATGATGATATTCAAGACAAATTGTATAGATGTGAGCCATTCAGTGTTGAGTTTAATGCTTTAGAAGATGGAGAAATCAACACCATGATTGGATGGTTCAAATTATACTTGACTGAGAATATTACCATCACTACAGATCCCAGGGCAGATAACAGGTGTAATGCATGGCAACAAGCTGTGTTTTTTGATAATATACCAAAAAAAGTTAATAAGAATGAAACTATCATCTCACAATTTTTAATGAATTCTGGCAAGCTGACAATGCTACCAGATTGTAACAGTGATATAATGAGAATATCTCCAGAGACATTGAGATTTCTGAATGACTCTGACTATATGAAGATGATTACAGGGTGCATTGGCATGGCCTGTGTGTATCTTGGGCAAATGATAGACATGTCTGAAATGAGTATTGTTGATTTATGTCCATTCCCTGTTTTTGGAATGCATATGTTGAAAAGAGGAGCTCAATCTTTAGTTTGTTATGCCAAAACCTACAGTGATGAAGAATTCATAATCAGAGTCTTTAAAGACAATAACATTGATTTATCTAAGGTAAATGTATTAGTTGGAGATGATTGGACACAGGATACTTTCACAGATGAAAAATATCATGCCATTTTTTGTAACACATTTGAGCTTTGTGGAGAAATTGATTTGAGACAGAAGGATATAGCTCAGCACTTAAAAAATGCTCATTTGCTGCAAGGAGGTCTTTTTATGCCATCAAATATAACAATTATGTGTCAGCTTGTTGACTGCCACTGGCTAGATATAAATAATAGAGTTTATGATGAAAATGTGAGTAACTACAAAGTGGGAGCTTATCTTAATAAGTATCAAGTGTCACAGAACTTTTGCATTGACCTGTCACATTTAGAATACACCCCTATTACTGAGCCTACATCCTTAGGGAGTTACACAAGTGGCATAAGATCTGAAGTTGTGAACATACCTATAATTAATAATGGAGATGCAAATGCAATACTGTGCTGGTATAAAATTGAATTGATGGAAGACCTAGGAGATATATCTACAAATAGGTCAAACAGTTTTATAGATAATTTGGCATTTTTGGCTAATCCTAAGATTCATATGACTAGCGGTGAAGTTGCCAATGTTTTGCGTTGTGTAGATCCAGATGGAGCTTTTAAGCTAATGATTGATGTTGAAAGTGCTTAAGCATTTTTTAATTACAAAATATGAGAATGATGTTGTGCTATTGTTGTGGCAAGTTATGCAAAAGACAAGGGAAATCACTTCAAACAGATTAAAATATTTTCATCTGGAAAATATAAATCATTACTACACATTAATTATTTACTCTATTGTTATTAAAAGTTAAAGCATTATCCTTCAATGCCTGCATTATCTAGTCACATTGATGTAATTAATGTATTATTAAAGTATATTTATTTTACAAAAGTTAATTCAAAATCTCATAAACATAAGAATATGTTATATCATCTAAATATTCACACAGTTTTATTGAATGGAATGAATGAATACTGGTGAATCTATATCATCATGTCACTCTGTTTTAAATAATAGTACCCAGGTGACAGAATTTTCTCGGGGATAAAACTTATCTAGATAAACATTGAAAGTAATACATTAAATGCAAAATTTTATTAAAATTGTTAAAGCAGTTTCATATAAACTAATTAAATATACACAAGAATTGCTCATTTAAAGAAAGGGCTGCATATTAATTTACTCAGGTAAAACCTTTACATCTAACCACCTTTGGATTATGTTTTATTCCCAACTTTGACATTATTATCATCTTATTGAGTAAAATGCTGGTTATACATAGCTCAATTTTGGATAGTTAATTCATAGAAATTATTGATTAAAGTGTATATTTTAAGGCTGTGAAGCATGAATATGAACTGAAGGTCATATTGTATTTGGAGTGAAAATCAAAAAATACTTGTTAAGATAACCAGCTGAAGGGCAAATGAATTTCGTTAACAAGATGAACCTTATATTAATAACTTTGTTAGATATTGAGACGAACAAAGTATTTTGTTGGTTCTACTATTGCTTGAACCAGATTTTTTAAAAATAAGATCATTCTTTATTTATATAATCACTTTATTTGCTAATAATACCAGTATGGTCTTTATGGCATTAATGTATGTAAATGTGCTTTTTAATTATGAATGTTAGATAATTTTAACTATACCAATAAATTATACTCAGTGTCACTAAATTTTATGGTAGATATATTGATGTTTTAAATTGTAATACAGTATTTTCATTCTATATACCTATGTAGTAGATTTTTTGTAATGTTTGTATGTGATATTCATGTACATGTTCGAAAAATTAATATAGTACCTACCTACATTATCATTGATGAGTTTTTGTTTATTAATATACACACCTATCTTAGGCGACTAGTTTATATAACCTATATAGCTGACATTCTTCAGAAAAATATTATCAATAAAATCTACACTTTAAATGGACCATTTTTAAGAAGCGTCATTTAATCTAATCCTAAACTTCTACTTCATAAAAACTAGTTGTGCATATTATCTTATGGATTGAAATGGAGTTTTTTTTAACACAATTGTATTTAAAGCACGTGTGGTGTAGTGATAGCGTAAGGAAATGCTGTGCGCTACTCCGTCCTGTGGATATCATGTCTTTAGAGACAACTTCAAGAAATATCAGGTCTTTCATAGCCTAGGCCTATTCGTTGTAGTCCTTAGGAGTGACAACGCACCTGAATTTTGATTCTTAATTGAGGATAGATGTACTTGTCTATGGACCACTGTATCTACCAAACATGTGGAACCAACGGTTGGATTGTGTGCTTGTTTTTTTACACTGATTACCATAAAATTACCTTCACATTGTGAGCCTTTACGCGGTAGAGCCACGCTGCAGCTACATTATGGTTGTAGCACAAATGGATCGACTCGACCGGGGAGCAACCACGCTCTCACAGAATATCAGCGTAAAATAGCAGCTCAATGCTGCTGCATTTCGTATGGTGAATGTAGAGAACCTGCGACCCTTGTTAATGGAAATGAGGAATTCCATCTTAGTGACAAAGCATCTGCATTTCGATTCTTAATCGAGGATAGATGTAGGTGACTATGGGCAGGCCTCCGTCACTCGCTCAAGACCCTGCGTTATATGCCTACCCTTTTGCGTATCGCCCACGATACAACCGACATTGGGCTGCCGCACGCCCGCCTGAGCGCTTGCACCGTACACGTTTCCCGCGCTTACTCGTCGAAATGCCGAAACCACGTAATTATTGTACAGTGGATGGGTGTCAGAGTCAAAAAACAATTGAAAAATTGTCTTTTTTTTCTTAACTATAAGATTACATCGAAACAAAGCATAACAAGTTCTGTAATTTATAAATTGAGTGACAACCATTTTCAACTATAAAATTTAATAACCTAGAATTCAAATTGAAGGAAAAAAATGTATAAATCATTTTATAAAACTCAAAGATATTTTATTGACAAATAAAAAATATTTATTTTTATGATTATTACAATAATCATCATAGGTACAACCCTAGAGAATTCGTGCGATGACGCGCTTGCACGTGAGTCGCACGGCGGTCAACACAATCTCGACTCTTTAAGCGCGTATTTATGGTACATTTTCCTCTCGCTGCGAACAGTAGATATTATTATTAAGATTTTGTAGGCTATTATAGCGTAGGTATTTTCGCTTTTGTATGGGAGTGATGTATCTGTTTAGTAAACTATTAACTAATCTGTGCTATGGGCACACAGCAGTGGTGTAGTATTGGGCATGATTTTTTAAATTTGAAACCCGCAATGTAACGTTCCAAGCGAACTGTATACCTAGCTAGAAACTACAAACGAGTTGGTGAGCAGCGAGAAGCGAGTGTATAGTTCCTATAGTTAGGTAAAATTACGGTCGGCCCCGGGCAGCGAAATCCCACGCTACGCCACTGGCACACAGCATTCACTTACCATCAGGTGGACTGTATGATACTTTGTCGCCCTTATACTATAAAAATGGCAGGCAGGCATCTTTGAACTGTTTAACACTGACAATAAATTGCTGCAAAAAGCAAAACAAAAACTAGTAGTAATTTGATAAAGGGTTTCGAGAATCTTCCAGTAGTCACCATAGTTCCATAGTTACTCAAGTCGTAATCGGGTTAGCAATTTATAAGAAGAAAGAATTGAGGTTTAAATATACAGGGTTATTTTTCAAAGAGTAGGCAAATTATAAACTTAAGTTCAAATATATAAATAATGATATACCGTTATTGCATTTTTGGAAAATACGAGTAAATAAGGCTTCTACTTTTATTTTAAACTATCCCAAATTGAACTTGCCCATAACAACAACGTTTTGGGCCCTACCGATCGAGCCTTACGAATGTGTGTGCGTGAGCAGTAAGATCAGTTATTGCAAAATAACCCTGAATATTAATGATGTTCATACTGTTACAGTATGGGGTTCATACCTGTACTGTAACAATTACTTAAATAAAACTTAGGAATCAATGTTTATCATTATTTATTACATAAATGATATCTGTCAGACTTAATAAATTAATGAAACGATGTTATCATATGAATGTTAAGTTCTTTTTATCATCTCTTAATGCTAGGTAACATTTATTTAATTTGCAAACATAAATTTGAGATGTATATAAAAATATTGTTACATTTGTTAACCGTTCTAATGTGGCCATACTTAAAGTACAGTTTCCTACCGATTGATATCGAAATTTTTGTTACAGTAAACACTCAAATCAAATGAAATACTTTTTACGAGCTGTCAGAACGAAATAATTTTTTTTAAAGAAAATGTAGGAGTAGAGCAGAGTAAATGGCATCACAATGTCTTGAAATCAAATTATCAAACATTTGTATGTATTTATAACATTTTTTAAAATACTAAATACACAACTTGAAATGGACATTGACCAAAATTTTTAGACACTACGACACTATTCGATGTAATCAATTCAAGTTTTACTAATGATTATCCCATTAATTAAGAACTCGATTACAAATAAATACTTTCAATGTTGGCGTCTTTTGGAGCGATTAAATAAGGAGTCAAAAATATTAATATCTTTGAAGAATCATAGAGCAGATTTTATTTATTAATGACATTCCAAACACCGCGTACACTCCAGAATATATTAACACCGTGCTTTTCTTGAATTGGGCAGACGTCATTCGGCCGCTCGCGCCTCCGCAAGGACCCCACGTGCTTGCTCCAGCGCTTTCCTAAGAACAAAATTTTATAATAATTATAATAGAATCATGCTGGCAGGGTTACTGCGCGATAATTCATTATATTAAAGATATTAAAATTAATTAACAAACTAAGTAAGACATTTTTTTCATGCGGATCCTATGAATTTGAAAAAAGTTCGGATTTTAGAGATATAAATATAATTATTAAAATAAATAAACATTTCCAACACCGTTCCACTATTTTCGGAAAATAGGTTTGTTTGAGAATTATGTACAAAAAATGTAATCATGTCTACAAAAGTATAAATAATTATAATATGACAAATTAGTTTATAATTTCAACTGCATTAAAAATTGTTTTCTTGTTTATAGAAGCAAGGGCAAAAGACAAGCGCACTGTTCACCTGACGGTGTGGATGTTGTGACCCATAGACACCTACATATATACAGCAGCATAATGTCGCTATTTTACGCTAGTAATCTGCACGAGCGTGGCTCTAACATTATATACTACAATCCATCACAAGTTCACCGTTGAACGTGGGCCTCTCCCATACATTGCCTGATATGTCACTACAGACACAAGTATTTATTACACTACGGACTGTCTAACAAACACCCAACTATTTCAAGAGCGAAGGAGAGGGTGCGAAACCGCTAGAAGGTAGCGTGATTCGATAATTTTTAATTGGTATTATGCCGTACACGGGAGAGTAACGCGCTTTATTTGTACGCGCGTTTTTTGAGACCGGTCATTCGTTCTTACGCGTGTGTCGTTTATTTCGAGTTTACAATCGATTGCGGAATATTGGTGAGGCGCTAAGCAAATTAACCATGCCCTCGTGGATAACTGCAAGAACGTAAAAAAATCTTGAGTTGGTGGCATATTCTGTGAGATGTCTGTCAACTAAGAATATCCAGAGTGACGTTACACCGCGTATTGCGTTCTGATTTGCATCTCAAGGCATACAAAATTCAGATCGCGCAGTCAATTTGGTTATATTTTAAGACTGAATTTTGACAAGACAATGTTGGACATTTCTTAATTACGAGAATTTGTTCTTCAATGTTGAGTTACACGTTTTCACCTAGTTGGGTAGGTTAATGGACAAAATTGCCATTTCTGTGGGAGTCTAATCCTGCTGTACTTCACTAACGCCCATTGTATATTCCTGAAGTAACCATATGGATGCCTAGTCAGCAAAATGGGTCATTGAATCTAATTTTTACGAGAACGCAAGAGACAGAACAGTAATTGTAACTTCGGCGCGTATGTAAAAATGATTCGCAACTTCTAACTATATTTATTATGTATATATAAGGAAAAACATTAAACAAAAAAAAACATGCGTGCAGTTTACACGCGGTAAAAGAGGAACCTTCAAATGAAATTAAATAAAATATTTCATGGCAAATGATTGTATTATGATCATTTTCAACCACAAGTGTAACATAAAATATAAGATATAAGTTTAAGTAGCAAATAAATGTACAATCCTTATTTTTAGACAAAATTTTAGTGTATTAAATCAAAAGAATATTTTCTTTCGAGTAAAATTGCTTTGTAATAGCGCTATCTACTTTATTCTATTGGTAGTCTTTTTATCGATCAAAAATTGATTGATTCTCAATATGGTACGTAAACTAGACCACAGAATAAATAAGTACAGAAGTTGCACTCTTTTGATGTTGACTGATTGCCGACGTTTTAGTAGCCTACATAATTATTATTAATCAGATAATTCGCGCAGCCAAGCTAAATAAAACTTTATCGCTGCGCTCGAGTGTCTATGTATTACTTTGCATCTTTTTTACTTACTGCGTTACAACGGACTTTCTGTGGTTGCTAAGGGCTGTTAATAAAGAATAAAATACCTATGCTGACTATAATCGACCATATTATCTACCATGTGAGTTCTGTGATGCCCAACGCATGCAACTTGCAAGGCCATTCATCGGGATCGCGATGCTTGGTTCGTATAGGTAGATAACGTAAACAACAAATAAACCCGAAATACGATTCCTAACAGAAATATGATCGTAATCTACTTAGTTGAAAATCTTGTAAACAAAGTTTTAAGTATTTTGTACTATTATAACTTAAAATATTTTAATTACAAAGACGAGTTATACTGGGTGGCGCTTTGGTTATCACGTTAAATAACACAGCAGTTAATACAAGTTGATATATGTCTGTTAAAATAATAAAATAAACAATAATAAAAGAAAATAAAAAATGCATTTTTCAAGAAATAAAAAATCCTTGATAATATTAGATTACTGACCTGAAGTGACCTGTAAAACCGGCAACAGCGCTCAGTGCTCACGTGACATCGACATAGGTAATTATAATACCCACACTTGACCATACATAGGTAATTAGGCATGCGTAGGGCGATGCTAATCCGATGTTATCAACGAATCATAAATTTCATGGTATTGTTTTTATCCAAGTAATCACTTTAATCTTGAAATCACTCAAGTTTAATAATCAAAACAAATCAAATTTTGAAAAAAAAAATCATGTCGGTGTATTCCGACGACGTGAAATTGTAATACAAAGCATTTTTAAATTTAAAAAAAGTTAAGACGTTAAAAAAATAAAAGAGTGCAATTGCGCACGGGCTGTCACACCACTAAGTTATAAATGTCTAATCTAGCGTATTATTAACGTGTCCTATCACAAACAAATTAAGAAACTTATTAAAATGTCCACAAAAAAAAAAACAAAACTTAAAGGACGTGCACGCGAAAAACGAAAATTAGGTCAAGCGACTCATGAACCATCCGCAAGGACGCCGGCGTCGGACTATCGGTTTCGGTCGCACGCTTGATTTTGGATTGGCAACGTTTAAACTAGGTATATTCACCTTCAAATGCCATGGGTCTTTGACCTTCTAGTATTCATCAGGTGATATCTGTGTGCATTTACATGATGTTATTTAATATTAAAACGAAAAAAATGCTACGGCTACTAAAATATTAATTGTTATATATTTTTTTAGTTGTGTATGTTTAAAGAAATATATGTAGGATACGTCTTTTCATTTAATGTGATAACTTTACCGTCACTCGGTATACCTATGTAAGTAGGTACTTGGGTATTGAAGTAAATTTCAACTAAGTTTTGTAATAAAGTACTTAGGTATTACTTCTGTAGTTAAATTATTACTTAATTATTTTTTCGCTATAAGTATCTATCTCACAAAAAAATTAAATAAATTTACCTTTCATAATCCTTCGGTAATTCAAAAAAATGATATATCTGAATCCTTTTAATTGCTCATTAAGCATCCATCCCCGCAACAATTATAGTAGGAACGACGTCTTTCCATTATAATTTATCAAATAGATAGGTAATATACATATATATTATTCTTAAATTAAATTAAAAGTTTTTCAACTATTTTATCCTACAATTAAATATACTAAACATTAAACAAAAACTATTTCGACGAGTATTTCAACAAGTATTTACAAAAAATTATTTACATAAACAGCGTTAAAAAAAATTAACATTCAATCGTATAGAGCGCGTTAGCCCCGACTTCGATCTACCCCTGGGGCAGCTCGCGATTGTAGGTAAATATTTCACGCAGGTAGGCACGAGTGGCAGAGGTCTGACTAGACGCTAGAGGACCTGAAGTTATGACATCATCATTCATCATTCATCATTACAGCCCTTCACAAGTCCACTGCTGAACATAGGCCTCCCCCAAAGAATGCCACAAAGCACGGTCCTGAGCCACCTGCATCCATCGACTTCCTGCATGTCTTACCAGGTCGTCACTCCATCTCGTGGGGGGACGCCCTACACTTCGCCTACCGGTACGAGGCTGCCACTCGAGAACCTTTCTTCCCCATCGGTTGTCGGTTCTTCGAGCTATATGGCCGGCCCACTGCCACTTCAGCTTACTAATTCGTTGGGCTATGTCGGTTATTCTGGTTCTACTGCGGATATCCTCATTCCTAAGTTTATCACGCAGAGAAACTCCGAGCATAGCCCTCTCCATAGCTCGCTGAGCGACCTTGAGCTTCCTCATACGGCCAGCAGTGAAGGACCACGTCTCAGTTCCGTAAGTCATCACTGGCAACACGCACTGGTTGTACAATTTCGTTTTAAGGTTTTGAGGTATGTCTGACGAGAAGATGTGTCGTAGCTTCCCGAACGCTGCCCAGCCGAGTTGAATCCGTCGATTGACCTCTCGGTCGAAGTTGGACTTACCTAGTCGGACTATTTGTCCCAGGTAAACATACTCGTCAACAACTTCGAGATTAGTGCTCCCAACAACTACCGGCATAGGTGTGACATGGACATTAAACATAATCTTTGTTTTGTCCATGTTCATCTTAAGACCTATCCGTTGGGAAACACTATTGAGGTCATTGAGCATAGTGCTTAGGCCCTCCAGCGATTCTGCCATAAGGACTATATCGTCGGCAAATCGAAGGTGAGTGATGTACTCGCCATTGATGTTGATACCGTACCCTTTCCAGTCCAGAAGCTTGAAAACGTCTTCCAATGCAGCGGTGAAGAGTTTCGGGGATATGACGTCACCCTGTCTTACACCTCTCTGCAATTGGATAGGTTTCGTACTCTGGTTCTGTACTCGGATAGCCATCGTAGCCCTACTGTACAAGCACTTCAACACTTCGATATACCGACAGTCAACTTGGCACCGCTGAAAGGACTGCAGCACCGCCCAAATTTCGACGGAATCAAAGGCTTTCTCATAGTCCACATACGCCAGACATAGTGGCAAATTGTACTCTTCGGACTTCTGTACAACTTGCCGAAGGGTATGTATGTGGTCTATGGTGCTAAAGCCCTTTCGGAAACCGGCTTGTTCGGGAGGCTGGAAGTCGTCAAGTCTGCGCGCGAGACGATTCGTAATGACTCTCGAAAACAGCACGTAGACGCGGCTCAGAAGGGAAATCGGTCTGTAGTTCTTCAAGAGAGCGTTGTCACCTTTCTTCAAGAACAAGACCACCGCACTTCTGCTCCACGCCTCCGGTGTAATGCCACCATGGAGGACGGAATTAAAGAGCTTCTGAAGGACTTCAAGTACCGGTCTTCCACCCGCTTTCAGAAGCTCCGCTGTAATTCCATCCTCGCCTGGGGCCTTACCGGTTTTAAGGTGCTGGAGAGCCATTCTAATCTCGCTCAGACTGACGTCCGGGATATCTTCGGAATAGTGTCGGATGAGACTCGCTCTTGGATCGTTACTCACACTTGCGTGTGGCTCCAACGATGACGTGTACAGCTGCCCATAGAACCTCTCAATCTCACTCAAAATCTCAGGTGTCCCGGAAACGATGCTGCCACATTCTGTCTTCAGCTTTGACAGTTGGCTCTTTCTGGCAGACAGATCTCTGGCAAAGACTTTGGAGCCTTGGTTCCGCTCGATCGCTTCTTCAATACGAGCTGTATTGAAGTTGCGTAAGTCTCGCCGCATGCATTTTGAGATCTGTCTGTTCAGATGCCTGTATGCTGTCAAGTCTGTTGAAGAATGTAGCTTCATCTCCCGTCTAACAGCCATGAGATTAAGAGTGTGATCGGAGAGTTTTTGTGTTCTTCTGCGGCGGGTCTTGCAGAACTTAGCTCCGACCGCATGGACAGTTTCCACGAGCTTGTCATTCATATCGTCCACTTCATTGCAGTCTTCTAGGCA
Source organism: Parnassius mnemosyne (assembly GCA_963668995.1). Classification (NCBI taxonomy): domain Eukaryota; kingdom Metazoa; phylum Arthropoda; class Insecta; order Lepidoptera; family Papilionidae; genus Parnassius; species Parnassius mnemosyne. The sequence continues at coordinate 48,211,466 of CAVLGL010000115.1, forward strand.
CTGAAAACGGTTTTGTAACTCGAGCTGAAAGGTTTCGGGACTTTGGATTAGAGCACGAGGGGGACGGAGCGTTGACTTCATTAGACGAGACCTCTCCAACTTAACGTTTAGGTTCAGTGTGCCTCTAACCATTCGGTGATCGCTACCAGTTTTCACCCTTGCGATCACGGAGACATCACTGAACAGTTGTCGTCTGGTCGTCATAATGAAGTCAATCTCATTTTTTGTCGAACCGTCGGGGCTCGACCAGGTCCACTTCCTGTGGGGCCGCTTCTGGAAGAAAGAGTTCATCATAAAGAGTCCCTCTTTCTCCATGAAGTCGGCCAGCTGCTGGCCCCTTGGGTTCCGTTGCCCTATTCCAAATTTCCCTACTTTCAGCTCACCGTTCTCTCTTGTGCCTAGTTTTGCATTGAAGTCTCCCATTAACACCGTATATTGGGTTTTGGAGGAATGCATGGCTCTAGAGATATCCTCATACATTTCCTCCACCTCCCCATCGGGGTGTGCCGAGGTTGGTGCGTAAACCTGTATGACCTTCAGCGAATACCGTTTGGTGATTCTGAGTATAAGGTACGCAACCCTCGTCGACACACTCCCGATCTTTACAACGTTGTTAACGAGAGACTTGTGGACGATAAATCCGACACCTCCTTGGGACAGATGGTCGCCCTCCCGGTGATAGAGCAAGTTGCCGGATTCGAGGATTACCGTGTCCTCCCCCTCTCTTCGGACTTCGGATAATCCTATAATATGCCAGCGCAACTTGTCTATCTCTTCTTCCAGCTCCACGATCTTCTCGTCAGTCCTCAGGGTGCGTGCGTTGTACGTTGCCAGGTCGAGTCGTCTAAGGTGGCAACCGAACCTCCACAGGAGATTCTTAGCACCCCCTGCCCCGCCGTTACCATGTTCGCCACCGTAGCCAGGAATAGCGGGGCCGCCGGGGACTGGGGGCCGTCTGTTTGTTGCTTTAGTCATTGGGGGGTATTTGCCATAGTTTCCAACATTGGCGAGCGGGTTGGCAACCGCAGTTTTTTTTTTATAATTTTTTTATAATATGACATCATGGATTGTTATAAATGTATTAGTATATTATGATAATTTTATTTAATTTGGTTTATATTATTAATTTAATAAATTTGTAAATTTTGACCCCGACGAAAACCGTATTCACGGTCACTAATCAGCTGGTGATCCTCAAGATACCGCATGAGCTGGCAGTTTATAATAGATTCCATTATTTTGGAGAACAAGGAGGTGATAGCGATAGGCATAGCTAGACGAGTCTGAGCGGTTGCCTTTTTAGCCAGCGTGCAGAATGCAATCGCGATTTTAGTGTGAGTGGCACTACACTCCGGATTAGACAATGGTCTGAAGAGCCAAGAGGGGAGTGGACGGAGACCTGATATCTATCTGAATGAGAGGTCACGGTCAGCGTAGAAGGTCCAACAGGGAGGGTGACTGATCTTCCAGATCTGGAATCCGCGTAGACGAAGTTACCAGTTGTGTCAGACCATATACCAAAACGTGAACCGAGCCATTCGGCGTGGTGGGCGTTACAATTGCACAGGATCACGATCTCTGCGGATGGGATCTACTGTAGCAAGGAATCTGTAACCATTTGAACGTGGTCGATAATCGATCTGTTTCGGCACCTGTAGACGCGCGAATGGTCGTCGCTGTCTAAGCGTAGCCAAAGGATGGACAGGTCCGAACCATTAAGACTGCCAAGGCGTCGAGAACATATGTCCTCTCTTATGTATGCGCAAACTCCAGCTCGAGGCACAAAGGAGTGTTCCAATTTGTAACCCGGGTGGGAGAGATACGAAGTATCAGCCGAAGAGGACACCTGCGTCTCTGTCAGGAAGATCAAGGCCGGCTTCGCCGTCTCGAGATGTTAGTGGACGCTATTTAGGTTCGAGTGAAGTCCCCTGATGTTGCAGAAAGTCACGTGGTAGGGGTCGCCTTGGCCTTGTTGCTCAGCTTGCTTCGAGCAGTTATTGTCTTGGGCGGAATTTGCCCCCCATCCGCTCCCCCAGAATACGCGGGGCAGCCTAAGCACTCAGGAGAGGAAACTCCCTGCTCAGGAGTGGAGTAGCTTGGTCGTGGATGCACAACAAGGGGTAATCAATTACCAGGGGTGCTAGTACCCTTCTGGGGTAGTATTACATTTAATTCCGTTACCATGTTGACGGGGGGGATTGGTTCTCCTGCACTCAACAGACGAAACGCAGAAGCAGATCTTCCATTTCACGCCGGTATTCTGTGAGGTCATGGTACCACTCCGGCTGGAGCCGGCCCATACGTGCAACAGTCGAAGTTGCTTTCACTCGGTGAAATATTCGACTCTACTGAGTGAGCGACGAGCGTGGCGAGGCGACAAGGCGAACTAATACGGTCGGGCCGCGCGTGTGAGCGGGATAGGAAGTTGCTCATCGTCGCGACGGCGCGCCGCATTCTTCACGCGGCGGCGACGCGTCGACATGAACTCACAGCGACGGCGGCGCGCCAGCGCGGCGCTCATATGTAATATGTTTGTCTCTTTTTGTTTTTAGTGTTGCTCTAGTTTCATCGAGTTTGAAATCACAACGATTTTAAAGAAGTTTTCACTTCAAAAATGCGTTGATGTTTTCAGACATCTTCTTGAGAAAATTTTTAGAAACCTACATCTGAGATCCTATGACACAAGAATGTTGTCAGTGCAACGGTCGTTACCTCAGCGACATTATTAAAAAAAAAAAACAATAAATATATTTGAAACGCATTTTTTCTGTATCTTGAAATAGTTAGGTCCTTATGAAACATAATGTAAAATTTTTACATATTATAATCTACTTTAATATAAGTAAACGACACACGATACACAACACACGTCACACGTTGCAGTGCGGCGGCCCACAGCGCGCCACGCGACATACGACACACGACACACAACAATACGTACAGGTGCAGCGGGTTGTCGCTGTGCAGCCGGCTGAGCGCCAGCTGCGCCAGGCGCGCCACACGCTGCAGCGCGGCGGCCCGCAGCGTGCCGGCGCGGGGCAGCGTCTCCGCCAGGGCAGCTGCAGCCGCCGCCATCTGCGGCCCGGGTGCCGCACCAGCCGCGCAGCATAGCGTCTCTGTTGAACACAGTGTAAATACTGACATATACTTCTAAACCAACACACAAAATCAACTCAACTAATCAATGAACGTTAGCTCAATAGTCTTCGGATAATAGAAGTACTGGTAGATATAAAATAATTAAAATTAATTCGCTTTGGCCTTATAGTGTTTGTTTATTAAAGAAGCTCTGGCATGTGATAATAAAAAATAAAGTGAGTTACCGATGAGTGAGAGCACGAGCGCGTCCGCGTTGAGCGTGGGCGGCGGCGCGCACAGCGCCAGCGCGGCGCGCAGCAGGCGCACGCCGGCGCCCAGGCAGCGCCGCCAGAACACGCCGCCCGCGCCCTCCACCACCCTGCCCGCACATCAACATGCCGTTCAACACACGAGCCCCCAAACATTTCTATGAATACTACAACGTAGGCTCGATCTCCTTAATATTTTGCGCACTAAGTTACGCCCACTAACCAACTGTGAGCGGTTAAGAAGATTGAGTCTTTGTTTTACAAACCGCGAACATATTTTTCGGCAAACCTAACATTGATTTTGTTTAGGCTATCTCATTTTAAAGAAGTTTTCACTTCATACACACTTTTTAAACAAAAAGTAAAAGCCTAAAAGAAATGTAGTTTGCGTACTGTGGAGGCAGCGCGGGCAGGAAGACGTCTGCGTTGAGCGCGGCCTGGAGGCGGGCGCGCGCCGCGGCGGCGAGGCGACGCAGCGCGCCCCCTCCCCCGGCCGTGCCTGCCCCCGCCCCGCCGCCGCCCCCCGCCGCGCCCGGCAGCGAGGCGCCGCGCTCCAGCACGCGCCGCAGCCGCACGCAGGCGCGCACGCTCATCGGATCCCACGCCTGCTCCACCAACTCTGCGCATGCGCAACACACTGCATTAATACCCAAACGCCTCTATGTTACTACTTACTACGAGACAAACTTTGTGGCCTTAATAATAGTGTGCAATGTCACTATGTTAAGTACAATTCTGCGTAACCCCTTTAGTCGACTGCGAGCGACCGTAAATACTAGTTCTTTCGTTTGTAAACCGCGAACATTGTTTTCGATAATATAACACTAATTTTGTTTAATGTAAATAAGAAAACGCTGTCATTAGTTATGTGCACGCTTTGTTAACGTGATTTGAAATTTATTTCAGATAAGTATATAAATTCATTTCATATTTGCCTAAAAATCGTAACTGTCGTAAATGAAAATACAACTACGTGACATTTTTATCATACCAGCTGCCCAACCGTACCCGCGCCCGCGCGATATTCAACTGTATCACAGTTTTTATTCTGAATTGCCAATCTAGTAATAAACATAATATAATTTATTAATACCGCGCATATTTAAGACAACGATTTCCCAAGTTTAAAAGGGATTTAGCACTCACGTCTCCACAGTATGCATATTTGTCCACCACGACGTAAGCATGCGAAATTAAGTTGACGAAAAGTTACTTTATTTGAAAGATTTTTAGTTTTTATCGAGAAATAAAAGGATTTAAGTAAAAATGTAGCTGAATAACTCGAACTCAAACATTAAAGTTTTTCCCAACGATTAGGTTTTTGTATTTCGATTAATATAAAATATTTTAAAAATCACTTCGATTAAGAATTTAATTGAATATTTTATGTACTTGTCAAATACATATTTTACATACTTTCATATACATATTTTATCCAAATAAATGGGCAAAGAATCTGTTTCAAGAAGTATCAATTCTCAAGATTCAACATTTTTTTTTGTTCAACCTAGCCGTAGCACACGGACGGATATTATATCCATAAATTGTTATCCCATTTCAAAAAAGGAAGAGGTTGTTAATACAAATGTATTAACAACCTCTTCCTTTCATTTCATTTCAATCCTCTCCCTATCATCACGGGGGCCCCCGAAAGGCCGACATATTTGCTTACACTATACAATCTTTTTTCTATTTTAGGAAAATATAACCCGACACAAAAATTTATAGAGTAAATGAGGGCGTGAAACCCTGAGCAGTGACAAGCCACATATTGCAGAGTTTGACAGAAAAAGTGGTATTGACAGATTTCTTAAGTAGAAAATATATATTCCGCGTTTCGCCCCATCTAAACGTTTTTTTTTTTCGAGTTGTACAATCAACTATAATTACAGTTAAATAAATGTTGTTGGTTAAATTGATAATAGAAAGAAACATGAATATAGTTAGTAGCTTAGTGAATTTTAATCGAACACCAGAACAGTTTTTTTTAATCTTTTACTAAACAGTGAACATTTTCATAATTATAAAAATATCATAAAAGTACCTACATTGCAAATTCGAGTTTGTAATGCATACAATGCACTACATAGAAGTCGACATTGTGTTTGGTTGGGGGATTTCCCGAAAGGTCAAACTTATAAGGTGAGGTTTGTGGTGTGATTTAGTTTTGTCTCATAGAAATTATTATCGAATTACGAATTCGAAATTATCGAAAGTAACATATTTACGTGGTTCTCAAAAAAGAAAAAAGGTTTTAGCTCAAAAATAAATAACCAAAAAACTTCCTAAGCTCACATCATTTTTACGGTTGAAGAAATAAATACGCCAACTAATTCTCCACCAGCATCACCTCAAGATCGAAATACTTCTGAATATCAACTGGAAAAATATCATACGTGTGACAAAAAAGACCAACACGCATCAGATGCTGAACCCTCCGTTTCAAGCCACTGTGAGTTAATAACTAAATGCTTTAAAAATGTATCTCCTGATACTGGTACGTATTGCGATGATTTAACAGAAGAATTACGCGATATTTGGATTCGAAAAGGGCCATTATTTTTTTCAAAATAAAAATGGTGTTTTCGAAACTTCTGCAAGTTTTCCAGATTCAAGCGGTAAAAAAAAAACTAGATATTTAACTATAAATATTTTTACGCGTGAATTGATGAATGGTGAGTCTTTAGAAAGAAAATAGCTCCTTTATTCACCGCCGAAGAAATCTGTGTACTGCTATTGCTGCCGTCTATTTAATGCTACTACTGGTGCTGGCCATAATTTGAGTTCTCCAAATGAATATAAAGATTGGAAGCATATAAGTAACTTATTGAGATGACATGAGAACAGTTTACAGACAATTAATGATGAATTATGTCGCAAGAAGCAAAAATACTTGAGGAGTTGACAGTTAGTTGCTCTCTTAATACAATACAGAAGTCAATTATTGAAAGAATGTACTTAGAAGAATTGTTGTAGCAGTGAAATTTATAGCTTCTAGAGATCTTGCTTTTCGTGGTGATAACGAGATATTGAGGTTTCAAAATAACGGGAATTATTTAGGACGCCTAGAATTGATTAGTGAATTTGATCCATTTCTTGCCGCGGAAATCGTGGAAAAGGAAGAACCTACATCATATTTGTCTGCAAATATTTGCAATGACTTTATTAATTTAATGGGACAGCAAGTTTTAAAAACAATTGTCAACTAACCTTTATCGTTAAATACGTAAAAGACGGAGAGCCTATTGAGAGATTTTTGCAGTTTTTGCCTATATAAATATTGTGCAGAATGTCTAGCTGATATCATTTTAAACTTTTTGAAAGCCATGATAATTTTTTTTTGGAGCTTTGTCCTCAATTGCAAGTGACATCGATGAACCAAGAAACCAAGCCCAAAGCCTAGCAAAAAAAAAAATGGAGAAATTGACCATGGACGTTGCAACAAAATTTTACGCATCTCTGATCGATTATAATATTATTGACACACGCAATAATTTCAATCGGTACGAATCGATCGAAGAAAAAAAAATCCAAATACTGATTAAGAAAGAAAGAAAAAGAATTCGCAGCACACGCTTTACTTTTTTTGAAGGATTGTCTGAGACTGTACAGTTGTTAAATGGCAAAGAAAAATTTCATGTAGATACGTTTATTTTTTGTAATCGATACATTAAATTTACATTCGTTTTAGTTTTCTTTATCAATTAATAACAATCGATTCTAATGAGTTGACAAAAAATGCAATAAATTTGAAGAATTCTATCATGAAGACATTAATGCATATGATGCATATGATGTGCTCAAATCAGAATATTTTTATTTAGTATGGTTGACTTACAAAACTAATAAACGATGATAAATTAGAAGAAACTGTTCCTTTGCTTAATGATCACCAATTTTAGTGGAGATCGCTCATATTCACACCTAAAGAAGATAAAAAATGAATTACGAACAACTATGTTCCAAGAACAACTAACGAATTAGTCAATAATTATGTGAATATAAAGTGATATCCTTCAAAAATAGACTTTGAAGATTTAATAGAAGATTATGAACAACAGAAATCCCGAAAGAATCCACTGTCGTAATGGTAACCAATTCAAAACACCAACGTACTTAAGTAATTAATACCAATAAACTATAATAAATATAAGATCATATAGCAGAAAAGTGTTGTTGTCATTCACTTTTTTTACTTTCCAACAGGGCCCCAAATTCTTGTGTGCCCAATAAATGCGCCTAAGACGGCGTTGCTTATTAGTAATATTTAGTATAGGGAACGTATGTAGAGAACTAAATGGACCATTTGGTCCTTCGAGACTTTTATGAATAAGTATAACATACAACCCTACGCATTGTATTTATTGTATTAATTTTAAGTTCGTAAGTCGAAATATAAAGATTCATCATTATTTTTCTTTTATAAATTAATATTTCGTTTATCAAACTATAACATCATGTTCTTTAATTTACTGCCGTTTCAAAATGAATTTCATCTACCTATACTAGAAATGGCGAAATAAACTCCTATTTAATTATCTTCCTAATGTAGTTTTTCAAAAGGGTAATGCTACGATATTCCTCATAATATATAACTGGTGTTGACTTTAATATGATATAATTGCATCTCACTGCCACCAATGGTCAGCTGTGAGCACTAGCATAAAATCTAGCTGACATACCTGTGACTTTGGGCAACACAACCTTGTTCACAATAGTCGGCACGAGGAACAAATCCGGATCTTCTCTGATCGCGTCTTCGCTCAACACCGGCACTTCCGCATCTTCATCATCTGAAGACTCGTCGGAATCGCTGGAAAGTTTCTCCGAACGGACCCCGTACATCATGAGGCATCTGTTTTGAACAGTAATAATGAAATTTTGATGTATTTTATTGAATATTTTTGGACATAAAAACAAAAAAAAATTCATATCGCTGATAATGCTTTTGTTTTTTTTTTATTTGAGATTAAATTAAAAAAGCTTATTACGGCTAATATCTTAAGTTACATGATTTTAAAGGCTGTAGAACTAGCATGGACCAAAGAATGTTATCCCCGAGGAAAGGAGAAAATGTTTATCTCCTCGCTTAGTTTTATCCACCCTTCGTACATGGGCACACCAGTAGATATAATAACCACAGTAAATAAAATTGGGGATAGACTTAGATTTTTTTGTATTGTTGCGCGATTAATACATGGTACATGGCGACACTAGTTACCACTAACGTCTTCTGGTATCGAGTAGCAGAGCTAGGAGAGTCAAGAACATTCTAGACATTTCCATGGAAGAACTTTCTAGAACTATCGACACCTAGTCAATCGGGACCGATAAGTACTCGAACATTCTAGAAGTTTCTATAGTAGAAGGTTCTGGAAACTACCTGAGGCCCTATATAAGGTCGGTATAGACCGCGACCTGGTCAGTATTGAATTGGCGATACAAGTGAATACTTCGAAGCGATAAAAACTGGGAACTAAAGTGATCAGTAGTACAATTGTTTTTATTATTAGTGTGGTTTTAAGTTGTAATTAGTGTTCTGTAATTAAAGTGTCAATTTTGGTCAAAACGAGCCCCAAGCTCGTAACAGCATGAATATAAACTTAAGCTCACGTCCAACGAACTAGGATAAAATTGTGCCTTTCAAATGTCAAAAAAGCATAATTGTTTTATACATTTCGCCCCATGCTACTGTCGGGGGATATATGTCTACTCGTTATGTCAAACGGGGATATACTTCTCCCCGTAGCCGTGCTTCGATATAAGACAAGATAATTTTATCTTTTGTTAGTAGATATAATCGGGGAATAATATTTCCCCTCAGCCCATGCTAGCCGTGCTGTACTGCTTAGAAAAGTTTTTTATTACAACTTTTTTATATTAAGATCATACTTCATTTATTAAATAATATAGCTTAGATTAAATAGCCGTTTATAGAGTTAAAAAAATAGTGCTCACTTGTACCAGTCCATCTTTTCATAATCTTCATTATCTTCGTCAGCTAGTGGATTCCACAGGATTAACTAAATAACAAAAACAAATTGCTTTAAAAAAACTAAGTTGATATGTGGTAGGTGGTGTGAGAGAATTCAACGATTGATGCCGTTTTCGTTCCATGTATGTTGTAAGAGATGACTATGGGAACTGTACTGTACTGCACACGTAGTGCGTACCTCGTGTCGCACGTAGGGCGCCAGCAGGCGCGGCAGGCAGTCCGCGACGTACGCGTCGCTGTAGAGCGCGGGCTGGCGGCGCCGCCAGCGAGCAGCCCGCGCGCACACGCCGCGCACTCCCCGCCACGCCGCCAGCGCATCCGCAAACAGACCCGCCGACATCCGCCTGATCGCCTCTGCAATATGATAGAGTAAATAATATAACAACTTACGAATTGAGGCACCATGTGACATTTGTTACAAAATGTTATCATGTTATAATATAATGATTAAAACAGCAATGTGGGAGCGAGCACCTTTACCCTTTAAACCAACACATAACAGTAGTAGACTGTTGGTTATCCACAGAGAATGGTACTTATTCATTAATATTATAATACGCCTCGAGTGGTACGTATTCATTAATATCATAATAACCGCCTCGCGCCGCAGCCGGTGTGCGTGTGTGCGTGCGTGCGTGCGTACCGGCCTCGTGCGCGAAGTGCTGGCGCTCGGCGGGCGGCAGCGAGTCGTCGCTGGAGTCGCCGTCGCGGTGCGCGGGCGGCGCGCCGGCGGCGGCGGCCCCCGCCTCGCGCCGCAGCCGGTGTGCGTGTGTGCGTGCGTGCGTGCGTACCGGCCTCGTGCGCGAAGTGCTGGCGCTCGGCGGGCGGCAGCGAGTCGTCGCTGGAGTCGCCGTCGCGGTGCGCGGGCGGCGCGCCGGCGGCGGCGGCCCCCGCCTCGCGCCGCAGCCGGTGTGCGTGTGTGTGTGCGTGCGTGCGTGCGTACGTACCGGCCTCGTGCGCGAAGTGCTGGCGCTCGGCGGGCGGCAGCGAGTCGTCGCTGAAGTCGCCGTCGCGGTGCGCGGGCGGCGCGCCGGCGGCGGCGGCCCCCGCCTCGCGCCGCAGCCGGTGTGCGTGTGTGCGTGCGTGCGTACGTACCGGCCTCGTGCGCGAAGTGCTGGCGCTCGGCGGGCGGCAGCGAGTCGTCGCTGGAGTCGCCGTCGCGGTGCGCGGGCGGCGCGCCGGCGGCGGCGGCCCCCGCCTCGCGCCGCAGCCGGTGTGCGTGTGTGCGTGCGTGCGTGCGTACCGGCCTCGTGCGCGAAGTGCTGGCGCTCGGCGGGCGGAAGCGAGTCGTCGCTGGAGTCGCCGTCGCGGTGCGCGGGCGGCGCGCCGGCGGCGGCGGCCCCCGCCTCGCGCCGCAGCCGGTGTGCGTGTGTGCGTGCGTGCGTACGTACCGGCCTCGTGCGCGAAGTGCTGGCGCTCGGCGGGCGGCAGCGAGTCGTCGCTGGAGTCGCCGTCGCGGTGCGCGGGCGGCGCGCCGGCGGCGGCGGCCCCCGCCTCGCGCCGCAGCCGGTGTGCGTGTGTGCGTGCGTGCGTACGTACCGGCCTCGTGCGCGAAGTGCTGGCGCTCGGCGGGCGGCAGCGAGTCGTCGCTGGAGTCGCCGTCGCGGTGCGCGGGCGGCGCGCCGGCGGCGGCGGCCCCCGCCTCGCGCCGCAGCCGGTGTGCGTGTGTGCGTGCGTGCGTACGTACCGGCCTCGTGCGCGAAGTGCTGGCGCTCGGCGGGCGGCAGCGAGTCGTCGCTGGAGTCGCCGTCGCGGTGCGCGGGCGGCGCGCCGGCGGCGGCGGCCCCCGCCTCGCGCCGCAGCCGGTGTGCGTGTGTGCGTGCGTGCGTGCGTACCGGCCTCGTGCGCGAAGTGCTGGCGCTCGGCGGGCGGAAGCGAGTCGTCGCTGGAGTCGCCGTCGCGGTGCGCGGGCGGCGCGCCGGCGGCGGCGGCCCCCGCCTCGCGCCGCAGCCGGTGTGCGTGTGTGCGTGCGTGCGTACGTACCGGCCTCGTGCGCGAAGTGCTGGCGCTCGGCGGGCGGCAGCGAGTCGTCGCTGGAGTCGCCGTCGCGGTGCGCGGGCGGCGCGCCGGCGGCGGCGGCCCCCGCCTCGCGCCGCAGCCGGTGTGCGTGTGTGCGTGCGTGCGTACGTACCGGCCTCGTGCGCGAAGTGCTGGCGCTCGGCGGGCGGCAGCGAGTCGTCGCTGGAGTCGCCGTCGCGGTGCGCGGGCGGCGCGCCGGCGGCGGCGGCCCCCGCCTCGCGCCGCAGCCGGTGTGCGTGTGTGCGTGCGTGCGTACGTACCGGCCTCGTGCGCGAAGTGCTGGCGCTCGGCGGGCGGCAGCGAGTCGTCGCTGGAGTCGCCGTCGCGGTGCGCGGGCGGCGCGCCGGCGGCGGCGGCCCCCGCCTCGCGCCGCAGCCGGTGTGCGTGTGTGTGTGCGTGCGTGCGTGCGTACGTACCGGCCTCGTGCGCGAAGTGCTGGCGCTCGGCGGGCGGCAGCGAGTCGTCGCTGGAGTCGCCGTCGCGGTGCGCGGGCGGCGCGCCGGCGGCGGCGGCCCCCGCCTCGCGCCGCAGCCGGTGTGCGTGTGTGCGTGCGTGCGTGCGTACCGGCCTCGTGCGCGAAGTGCTGGCGCTCGGCGGGCGGCAGCGAGTCGTCGCTGGAGTCGCCGTCGCGGTGCGCGGGCGGCGCGCCGGCGGCGGCGGCCCCCGCCTCGCGCCGCAGCCGGTGTGCGTGTGTGCGTGCGTGCGTGCGTACCGGCCTCGTGCGCGAAGTGCTGGCGCTCGGCGGGCGGCAGCGAGTCGTCGCTGGAGTCGCCGTCGCGGTGCGCGGGCGGCGCGCCGGCGGCGGCGGCCCCCGCCTCGCGCCGCAGCCGGTGTGCGTGTGTGCGTGCGTGCGTGCGTACCGGCCTCGTGCGCGAAGTGCTGGCGCTCGGCGGGCGGCAGCGAGTCGTCGCTGGAGTCGCCGTCGCGGTGCGCGGGCGGCGCGCCGGCGGCGGCGGCCCCCGCCTCGCGCCGCAGCCGGTGTGCGTGTGTGCGTGCGTGCGTGCGTACCGGCCTCGTGCGCGAAGTGCTGGCGCTCGGCGGGCGGCAGCGAGTCGTCGCTGGAGTCGCCGTCGCGGTGCGCGGGCGGCGCGCCGGCGGCGGCGGCCCCCGCCTCGCGCCGCAGCCGGCGCGCGCGCCGCCGCCCCTCGCGCTCCGCCGCGCGCCGCGTTTTCTCCTCGCTCTCCACGGGCTTGGCGGCTCCCGGACGCGCTGGCCAAATAATCAAACGTTTCTATATTACTCAATTTTTTTTTGTTGTATAAAGCCCCACGTATCCACACCAGGGGACATTTTGTCTCGCAACATGACACGACTAAATGCAGCAGAAACAACCGTTTTTGTTGTCATATCGATACGCTGTTCACGAAAGTACATCAATGACACTAGCTTTTGCAAACTTTGAAAGAGAATTACGGCTGCCTGCAGACCTGATTACCGGAATACCACCTGATGCCCCACGCAGTATAACCAATTATGCAAATGACTTGCGGAACAAAATGAATGACATTTATGAGCACGTCAAACAATCGGGCCAACAAATGTCTGAAAAGATAAAAATCCGGTATGACGCAGAATGAACAACAAAGAGTTCGTCGAAGGTTCACTAGTGTGGTTGCACAATCCAATTGGCAGCAAAGGGAAATCTCCTAAGCTTCAAGCTAAATGGGACGGACCGTACCGGATTGTGGCAAGGCTCAATGACGTAACCTACTGGATACAAAAAGGTACAAGAGGTACTCCTAAGATCGTCCATGTAGATCGACTGGCGCATTATTATGGGCCCGATAATGCTCGGGACGAGCATGTCTTACGAGGGGGCAGTGTTAAGTGCCACCATTAATGCTTAGTACATAGCAACACTGGTTACCACTAGCGCCCTCTAGTATCGAGTAGCAGAACTAGGAGACCATCTAGAATTTTCCATGGAACAACTTTCTAGAACTATCGACACCTAGTCAATCGGGAACGGTATATACTCGAACATTCTAGATGTAAAATGAAACTAATTTTTACGGATTATATCGCGTTTAATTTTAAGTTTTTTAATTCCCGACGTTTCGGGTGCTTTCCAGCACCCATGGTCACGCATTTTTAAACCACCTTAATTCCATAAACCCTAAAATACAATTCACAATGGAGTTAGAGGTTGTTTGCCTCTCTTCTTTAGCTTTCCTAGATGTTTTAGTCATCCGAAATCCTGATAACACTATTGGTCATACTGTGTACAGGAAAAAAAGACCCATACCAACCGATATTTAAATGATGAATCGCACCATCATCCTTCACAGTTAGCTACCGTGGGAAAATCTTTGTTTCAGAGAGCACGAGCGATCTGTGACAGAAAACATCTGGCCGGCGAGCTTCAGCACGTCGAGCAAGTACTGCAAGACAACAAGCTTCGGGTCCCGCGCCTACGTCACAGTGACCAAGTGAAGCCGGCCACAGTCGAGCGTGTGCCTGCTGTACTACCCTATGTCAGAGAAGTCACAGACAAGGTTGGCTATATCTTGAAGCGAGCTTCCATTAACCCTTTCGCTGTCTCGTGCACTACATATAGGTCATTGCTATTGTCTTACTATTGTGTCTGCAAACCGGACAGTGAAAGTGTTAATACATACTTCAAGCCGCCGAAGAAGATTGGTAAATTTTTACCATTCGTCAAGTGTCATATCCTTCTACAAGATGCAGGAGTGTACAAACTGGATTGTGAATGTGGTCACTCTTACATCATCATCATCATTATCATTACAGCCTTTCGTAAGTCCACTGCTGAACATAGGCCTCCCCCAAGGACAAACAAAATCTCTTACATAGGACAAACAAAATGATTTATAAAAACCCGCGTTAAAGAACATATAGCTGACGTGAAGCACCAACGTATCGGGAAGTCTGCAGTTTGTGAACATGTTCAAAATCGTCCCCGCCATTACATTAGATTTGATCGACCACAAATCCTCGCAAAAGAACACCGATTCCTAGCAAGGATGATTCGCGAGGCAATTGAAATTAAAGAAACATCCTAATTTCAATAGAGAAGATGGATGGGTGCTGCCATCTGCTTGAGATCCTATAATTAATAAAATTAAATCCAAACCCAAGTATACCACTGATACACTTCAAGATACTGTAAGCTCATTCTGCGTAAATCGAACCAAAAATTAATACTACTATTAATACTACTGAAGGTAAGCCGGGCTAACTATGACATCGGAACGTCAAACACCTCAGTCCCCCTGTGACCATGGGTGCTGGAAAGCACCCGAAACGTCGAGAATTAAAAAAGTTAAAATTAAACGCGATATAATCCGTAAAAATTAGTTTCATTTAATGTGTAGTCTTCGCGTAAATATAAGAAAACATTCTAGATGTTTCTTTAGTAGAAGGTTCCCTAAATTATCTTAGGTTCTATATAAGGCCGACATAAACCGCGACCCGATAGGTGTTGAGTTGGCGATACAAGCGAATAGTACTTCGAAGCGATACAACTGCAAACTAAAGTGATTAGTAGTACAATTGTGTTTTGTTATTAGTGTAGTTTTAAGTTGCAATCGTTGTAATTATTGTTCTGTAATTAAAGTGTCAATTTTGGCAATTAACTCAGCAGTTTTTAGTTGTCTCGAACCCCAAGCTCGTAACAATAATTTCCTACTTACCGGAGAGAGCCAATACGTCTTGTGCTTGATCGCGGACATCAGCCCGGCGTCGCTCCACGAGAAACTCGCAACGACGTCGATGCATCGCCAGTGCCCTTGCTTCTAATGCTTCTAGTTGCGGCATCTGGGCACAATATTTTACATTTCTTAGTCAATTTATTATAACACAAATTTGATATCACGAACGATTTAACAGTTGTTCCTAACAGTGTAAATAAATTTTTATTTGCAAATTTTATGCGGGTTTATTACATTTGCATTGGCCGGGGATTAAGAGATATTATCGATGCGTGTGTCAGTTGGTTCAGATGTTAATAACATCTTTTCACAAGATTGAATTTAGTAAGTTACAACACTAAAATCCCTTTACCGTTGCAGCTTATTAAAGTCCAATGCTGAGCATTGGTCTTCCCCATTGATTGCCTCATAGAATGATGTTTGCAATAGTTGCACGTGGGTTGGCAACCGCAGTTTTTATTTATAGTCGTTATTAGGAAGATGCTGTTTTTTTTTTTATAGAATGGGGGTGACAAACGTGCACACAGTCCACCTGATAGTAAGTGAATGCTGTGGCTGATAGACATCTAAATTAAGTTTCCGGTTCTATACACTCGCCATACGATTTGTTGTCCTCCGTCGCCTCTGACGACAACCACTGGATGATATGGGGTAGTCGATATTCTTACACCGCCATCCCGGTAAAAAACCTCTTTCAAAACTACTTAAAAAATTTCACTGTCATAAATGCCACGTCTACATGTAACATCTATACGTCCTTAAAAGAATTACCGGGTTATTTGTGACATATATTGTACAAGTCAATGAAGAATCATATAATTCTTTAAATTTGCATCCATAGTAGGAAGCAATTCAGGAAACTGGTGTTAACAAAATCGGGGGATACAGTTTGGAGTTGCAGCAACATATCTATTATCTACATCCAAAATTTTATTACACTATTCGATAGGTAGAGGATTAAAGAATTCATTATGTTGAGTTTTTTTTTAATAGGATAGGGTGACAAACGAGCACACAGTCCACCTGATGGTAAGTGGTTGCTGTGACCCATAGAAATCTACATTTAACCTTAATAAAGAAACAAAATGCGGATACGTCGTCACCCGTGAGGACTAAGATGGAATGCCTCTTTTCCAGTAAAATGGGTCTCCGGTTCTCTACACTCACCATATTCGTATGGTGAGTGTAGAGACTTGACACAGCAGTGTCAAGCTGCTATTTTACGCTGGTATTCTGTGAGAGCGTGGTCCTTCCCCGGTTGAGCCGACCCATTCGTGCTACAACTATACTACTAATATAGCTGCAGCATGGTTCTACCACGTATGAGTGAGGACTGTGACGCCGCTATTTTGAGGTAGTTTCGTTGCGTACATGTTAGAGTTAAAAGTTAAAGTTACAGCCTATATACATCCCATTACTGGCCACAGGCTTCCTCTCATTTCTGAGAGGGTTTTAGGGCAAGGAAAGGTCTGCCGCGATGCCCCAATGCGTATTGGCGAACTTCATAGGTCTTCGAAAATTTTAGCGTTAACCATTTGAGTTACCACGGCTCTACGTATACGTAAGTGGGCGGATCAACTTTTTTACCCACACTTAGGTGTCCCTAGCAGTCATTTTTACTTAAGGACTTATTCAAAAGCCAAAGTTTTATACAAAAAATCCTTGTCCCGAGACCATAGTCTCTCATGTGAATTCCAGATGAATTTTTTTTTATTTCTATAAAACCCTATCTTGAAATTAATTTTACAAAGAGACAAAACAATAAACTTTGCCATGATTAACCACTGATATTAAATAAACATAAAATGTTTGAACAAAAAAAACAATTAGGCCCGTCCCTCAATAAATTTCTTTTGCACGTGTATGCTGAGTTACCTAAAAAAAATTGCGTTAAAAGAACGCCTAGATGGTATGTCTTGCCGTTGCTAACTTCATTAAAGTCGTATCGTGTAACAACGGCGGGCAAAACTTTGATGTGTGCCGACAAGTCACTCAGTCTGCCTCGAACGCTCGCAGGAAGTGTTCGTACCTTTTTGCGCCGTCAACTGAGTTACCAGATTTTCTCATAAAATGTATGTAGTAACTTTTTAATAATAATATTACATAGTACTAACTGTAGTTATCGACCAAATCATATGCTACTTATTTTTTTTTTAGTTATAATAATATGTATTTTTGATCAAAGTACTTGAATTGTCTCCTCAGTTACCGGAATACTGAGTTACTTTGAAGATAACTCCATAGACATTGTTGGTAACTTCAGAGACATTCGCGTGCCGTCAAACACGTTGTGGCGTCAAACTAAAATCAATACATATTTTTATATATGATTCGTGTATTATTAATTCTTTTTCAATATATACTTCTCCTATTTCATTAGCACATTGTTTTCAATGACAATTATCCTAACTTAAATGTTAAGTACAAATGCGAAAGTGAGTGTTTGTTGGTAACAACCTATTAACACAAAAACTACTGATGGATTTGGATGAAATTCGACTCACAGTATACTGTGACCTAGATAAGGATATAAGATACTTTTATTTCGGTGAAAAATCGAAAGCAGAAGCTAGTTCTTATTAATTTGCATCTTTTATTTCTTATATTGCATTGAATAATTTCTTATAAACTGAAACTTAAAAACTGTATTTCTTTAACGTTTAACAGCAGCAGAAAAACAGAAGCGATATCGAGAAAGGCTAAAACAAAACCCTAAAAATATGAAGAAAGCAAAAGAAAACATAGAGAGCACTACCACAAAATAAAAAGATTAGCAAAAGATTTGTTGCCGAAAGAAAGGAAACAAGCCAATTTGATTTGGAAACTAAGACAAAGGGAATACAGGAAAAGAAGAAAGAATTTACAAAGTATTATAGATGTGACACTGCCAAGTTCTCCAATACCTAGAGTACAAGATATTCAAGAAATCCATCAAACACCACCTGTATCACCGGTTTCAAATGCATCTAGGGAGCGAGGACGAAAAAAAGTGAAGAAATATAAATCCAAAGTATATAGAGGAAACAAAAAATTGGAGGAGGGAAATAAAAAATTAAGGAGATTGTGTGAAAAATATAAGAAAAAACTAATGCGAAGTAAACAAAAAGAATTAAACACTAACGAGAAACCAGGAGACAACCAAAGTTATAATATTTTGACGAAGTTTATAAAAGATCGGTACAAGACGATAAGGAGTCTCAGCGAGAAAAGACTGCTTAAAAGTATTTTCAAGACTGGCCTTATTGAAACATATAAAAAGAAAGCAGAATTACTTAAAGAAACACTCGGAATACACAGAGAGTATCATAAAAAAGCAAAGACCAATCGTAGCATACTAATGCTACGGAAAAAAATTCCCCAATTTTTCGTGCGCGACGATGTGTCTTTTTTTCCAACTGTAGCTCTACAGTTGGAAAAAAAGAAACAATGACAAGAAACGAAAATAAAACGCAGAGAAGATACTTACTGGATACAATTAAAAAACTTCACATAGAATTTAAGAAAGAAAATCCAAACACACCATGCTCATATTATTATTTCACGAAGCATCGACCAGTTTATGTCATTGCTCCTTCCATTGATGCTAGGGAAACATGTATGTGTAAAACGCACGCAAACATGTCGTACATGGCTCAAAACAAGGTCTACTGAAAACAAGTGATTTGAATGTCATTATACGAAAGACAGTATGCAGCGATCGGTTAAAGGATTGTATGTACAATAAGTGTGAAAAATGCAAGAACCAGAAGACACGATCAAAAAAAAAATTGATCAAGAATGTAAAAGAGGAAAAAATTTAAGAAGTTGCACATCTAAGGCAAAAATTTGAGAAGGATATTATTTCTTTCAAAAAGCATATATACAATATCAAAATCCAATTTCACAACTTTCGCGAGTGTTTGAGTAATCTGCAACTCAATGAGTGCACTATCGTAGTCGACTTTAGTGAAAATTATAATTGTAAATATCACGAAGAGGTCCAATCTCATCATTTCGGAGGGTCTAGAAACCAAATAACTCTACATACTGTAATGGTTTACACTCACAACCAAGAAACACAACATGCAGCTAATTCCTTCTGCTCTGTTTCTGCCTCAAATTGTCATCAGCCTGCCGCCATCTGGAGCCACTTACAGCCGATTTTAGAATAGATAAGAAATTCACATGAAACTGTTGATACTATACATTTCTTCTCAGACGGACCATCGACTCAATATCGCCAAAAGCAAAACTTCTATCTGCTTTGCACAAAATATTTTGATTATGGGTTTACTGCAGCTACTTGGTCTTTCTATGAAGCCGGCCACGGTAAAGGCCCTGCATATGGAATTGGAGGGTTTTTAAAGCGTAAAGCTGATAAGTTGGTGGCTACAGGCGCAGATATTCCGAATGCATATGCGTTTTTCAAGCAACTTGAAAACACCAGTAAAATCAAGATGTTTTTGATAAAAGAGGAGGCTATCAAGAAATTGCAAGATGACCTGCCGAATAATATCCCACGTCTGATTGAAACATTGCAGGTTCATCAAGTATTTACAGATAAAAGAAATACCTTAAAATATAGAGAGTTTTACTGTTTTTGTAAATTTATAAAGAGAGGTTTTTGCAACTGCCTTAACCCCAAAACGTACCAAGTGAATTGTAATACTGCAAATGTTAACTCTGCTAAGCAAATCCTTGAACCAGAAAGACACGATCTTCAAGATCCGTCTGATGAAGACGTTCCTCTTGCCGTGCTCAAACAAATCCAAAATATACCATCCCAACGAAGTATTTATCGAGCTGTCTACGGATCTTCATCCGATAGTGATGAAGACGAGTCACAAATTGATAAGGAAAATCGTAAATCGATGGCTATAGATGATAAATTTTGTTTTCAAAGGGACCAATTAGCTTCCACTAGTTACGACAAAATTCCTCGACAGGTATCAATTGGTGATTTTTTACATGTTTATGTTTATGGCAGTAATAAAAAAAAGAATATTTATTCTTACGCTTGCAAGGCTTTGTCCTCTATAGAAGACGGTGAAATTAAAGTTATGTTTTTACGGGTAGTTGGTAATGATGCGAAGAAGTTCAGACAAGACAAGTGGGATATCAGCTACGTAAATTATGAAGATGTTATTAGTATCTTGCCGGTACCAAGTCTTCTGGAAGAAGATATGTACCAATTTCCTGTTTCTATTGATATATTTGAAAAGTAATTACTGTCGAGATTTGATCTCAAGATATTCATATAGATTGATTATTAATAGTAGAATATTTATCCTAAATGTGATATTATTTTGTTCCTTACTTATGATTGTTACTTACTTCAAAGTCATTATGTTTAAAAGTAATTAATTTTTTCAAGTTTTTTGATTTTATGTCTTAGGCGTTACCAAGTTTGTCTCTGAAGTTACTTTTTGTCCTTTAATTTAAATTTTTGTTTTTAAACGTAGCTATCTTCCTGCCTACATCAGAATCTACATTTTTATATCTTAATATACTGTTGATAAAAGGGCATCTGTAGAAAAGATTTTTTACGTTTATCTTATTACCTATTTAGATTTAATGAAAATTTGCGTGTTTTTTTGGATGTTGGTAACGCAAGATACAATTTATTGATTATTTTTAAGATAAAAACTAAACAATTTTTAAGACGGACTTTATTACAGCAATTAATTTTGCGTAAAAAAGTAAATAAAGGCTACAAATTATTTATATATTTGCTTTATTCAGACTATATCAATCACTATAATATATAGGTTACGTAGTAGAGTTTTTAGAGGGTGCTTATACATTTTCGCAAATTGTGGCCAAAATAATAAATGAACGTCGTGGCCCTTTGAAATATATAAAGTAGTTGATATTTCTAACACACTTTTCATGTCGGAATGTACATATTAAATATTTATTTCTCAAAAAAATATTTTGCCTGACCTCTTCAAAATGTGGTTCGAATAGTTGATTGACCCAAGTACGTAAAATACACGATCGTGTTCACGACAGAGCCACACCTTGATTTTTAACTCCCGACAAAAAAGAGGGGTGTTATATGATTTATGTTTAACGTGTGTATCTGTGTATCTGTGTGTGTCTGTCTGTTGCATCGTAACTCCTAAACGGATATACCGATTTAGATTTAATTTTTTTTTGTTTGAAAGGTGACTTGATCGAGAATGTTCTTAGCTATGATCAGCTCTTGTTTTGAGTGGTTTGTTTAAATGTTCAATTTAATATTATTTTTTTATTTGGCCGTGAGGCACAAGTACCTTCTCGTCCAGGCACTCGACGAGGTCGGTGATGTAGCCGCGGGCGGCCTGCGCGCGGCGGTAGGCGGCGGCCAGGCGCGGGCGGCGCGCGGCCCGCGCCTCGCGCACGCGCGCCGCGCGCAGCAGCCGCTCGCGCCACTCCTCGCGCTGCCGGGCCGTGCTGGCGCGCTCCTGCCGCAGCTCCTCCACCCTGACACACCAATGCTAACGTCACAACGCCTTTTGGCGGGAACTTGACCGCCGACTAATTACTGTATTTTTTTTTTGTATAATAAAACAAATGATGTTATTTATATAATATAAACGCTTCGATTGAGCGTTTTTGTAAAAAACCATTCGCTTTGTGCAACATATCGATACGATAGATTTCTTTTTTTGAAGTGAAACTTTTTATGGAAGGGCTTTGAAATTTTGATCCGCAACCTTTTTGTGTCAAAGAATGGTGGTAGTAAAAACTACGTACCCCGCGTTATTCAGGTCGATCATTCAAATCGCGTACGCAGGCCATTACGTACCATAAAATATATAGTAATTGTCCGCGCCAAACGCTAATTTCAAGAATTAACGCGAGAGGGCGCTCGGCGCGGTGCATTCATACCGGTTTGACATCGGCCGAGCGGTGGGTTGAGAACGCGTAAATGTATATTTTAGTGTAATTAGAGAAATTCCACGTGGCCATATTCTGGCCCCGTCCCTCTGCTGCTCGTCGATGGGATTACTCATGGGCCCTAATCCCGTCAGCCTTGGTTGGGGCAGCTAGGGGCGTGTACAGTAATACAATAATTACAAGATTATAACAGTTTTTCGTTCAAATACTAATACTAATTTTACGAATATTTAAGAAAGTTACCAAGGTACACGAATATATTTTAGAAAGAATGATCGCATTTGAATAATAGCGCCATGTACTACATTTTCTACGTAGCAGCATAATAGTTAATCAATTTTGATTCGACAAAATGACTACTTATTGAATAAAGTAGATGGCGATTTTAAAAAAATTAACAAGAGAAATAATTTTTGAAGCCCAATAAGGCAGAGCAGCGTTTATTTTAAATAACAACTTGTACAATTTTCATTTAAATACATCTTTGTTGACATTATATAAAACTTTTGTTTACTTAATTTAAAATTACATAAATAATAGATAATTACCTAATTAACAAACTAATGAAAATTATGTGTTACACTGAGATCTATAATAATAAACCTAGCAAGCTAACAGCATAGCAAAGTGGTGAAGCAATCAGCTTTGTAGCGGTTTCTAACGGTTGCCGTTGAGCAATCAGTTTCAAAATAGGAGGTTCAGATGCCTGGGTGATCAGAAATCGATTGCTGAAAACAGAACTTGAAAATTCGAAACCGTTCTCGAGATAATCGTGGGACAGACATCGTGAAATCAATAAGTGACTTCGCAAGCTTTGCCACTTAATACTTCATTCACTGTGATAAGTTCTAGTGTTGCCTAAACTAATAATTTCTCTTCTTAAGATCGAAGAAGATGATGCACTGTGACACATATGTATTTAATTTTATGTAAATAAATGAATGATACACACAATCTATGCTATTCAAAAGTCATCGATGAATAATTGAAATGTTGTGATACAAAAGTTTCACTTCTATCGTATGTCTTCACGACACACATTGTTTTTTTTAAGTTTTACCGCCTTACTAGGATTTTTCTCCTGCATCATGGGGGCAATTTACATACACAAATTGCACAAGGACACGCATCCAGACCAGGAACAATTACTTGTAGGCCATACAAATACTTGATCCGTGCGAGATTCGAACCCGCGGCCCTCAGCGCTGCAGCTCATTGCTAAGCCACCGCGCCACGGAGCCGTCTACACTACCGTTATATTATATGTAAACTATTTTTAGTTACGTTTTGATATATCAAACTCACGTTTGATAAATAATGGTTTGGAATGGATTTTGATACATTTGCCATTTGTACTCAGGATCACCACAGGTATCCTCAGTGATATTTGTAATAAAAGACATGGGCAGTCAATAAAGAAATTTTTAATATCATGACGTTATTCTTAGCTATATTTTATACGTAGTAGAGTCGTACTGCAGCTATATTAGTAGTATAGTTGTAGCACGAATGGGTCGACTCGATTGGGGAAGGACCACGTTCTATCAGAATACCAGCTTAATGCTGCTGTGTTTAGTATGGTGTGTAGAGAACCGGGGACCTTTTTTACTGGAAAAGAGGCATTCATTCTTAGTCCTCACGGGTGACAACGCATCTGCATTTTGATTAGCAAACGAGGATAAATGTAGATGTCTATGGGCCACAGCAACCACTTACTATCAGGTGGACTGTGTGCTCGTTTGTCACCCTATCCTATAAAAAAAATACTCTCCTCAGTTTACTTAGCCGAACATTATTCAAAATTAATATTAGATGGATTCATACCGTGTCTTAAGCGCATCCAGTAGTTCTTGAGCAGTGGAAGGCGGAGCTCTGCCGGGCCCGACTAATGAGCGTAAGTGCGCCGGCGCCTCTGTCAGACATGGCTGTGGCGGCGCCACCGCGAATGGGTTGAGCTCCACGTTGCCTTCGTCTGAAATATAATCGCTTAAATTCACATTCATCCATTACCAGATACGATTGAACAATTGGATTTATTATCAAAAATTATCCACCAAAATGCTGTGAGCTGGCAGCCAAAAAGTGAATCCATCACTTCATTTTAGCCTATTAATGACGTAGGCGGCAACCGTGCAATTTCTAAAAAGATCTTATTGACTTTGATAGATGCTGATATAAACATCCCATTAACGCCAGACCTAAAATACTGACCAGTGATGGAAAGCAGCGTCAAAAGGGCAAGGCGTCTGTCGATCGCGAATCCGCTTATTTATTCCTACAGACACTGTCGCCACTTCGGGCGTATACATTACATTTACACGTTATGTTGGCAAGGAAGACCAAATATTTAATTCAATTAACGGCGTTTTTATTATTATAATTATTATTATTGACAGCTCCGTGACGCAGTGGCTTAGCAATTAGTTGTTGCGCTGGTGGCCGCGGGTTCGAATCCCCCACGGAACAAGTATTTGTATCACCTATAAATAATTGTTCCTGGTCTGGGTGTTTGTCCTTGTGCAATTTATGTTTGTAAACTGCCTCCATGATACAGGAGAAAATCCTAGTGTGGGGGTAACGTATTTAAAAAATAAAAATAAATTAACATTCTAAACGTGGTAAAGGCATGCTGAAGCTATATTAATTGTATAATTAGGGTACGACCGGGAAAAGATCACACTCTCACAGAATACCAGCGTAAAATGCAGCTTAATCAGCAGCATTGTTTCGTATGGTGAGTGTAGAGAACCGGAGACCCTTTTTACTGGAAAAGAGGCATTTCATCTTAGTTCTCACGGCTAACACCCCATCTGCATTTTGATTCGCAAACGAGGAAAGATCTAGATGTCTATGGGCCACAGCAACCACTTACCATCAGGTGGAATGTGTGCTCGTTTGTCACCCTTATTATAAATAAAAAACATTGCTATATGTGCATCGTCATTAGTCTAGATTTTGGAGAACATTAATAGCAATTGAGTTGTAAAATGACGACATAATGAATAACCAATGATTCACTTTCGAAGTTTCTAGCAATTCTTAATTAAAATTATTGCACAATACTGGCTCATAAATTCAGTCACCTGTCATGATAAAACATATAGATATAAGGTTATTGCAACCGTACTTTATCTATTTACTGAGATTTCTAAGGATAAGAGACAATTTTACATTACTAGCTTTTGTCCGCGACTTCGTCCGCGTAGATATGATACTTTAAATCATAGGTGATCCATCAATGATCGCACTTTCATAGTAAATTCCATCACTCTTTTTAAGGATGATTTCCGTGATAAAAGCTATCCTATTTCCTTCCCTGGGACTCAAATCATCTCGATATCAAATTTCATCCAAATCGGTTCAGCAGTTTAAGTCTGAAGATGTACATTCATCCCGCGGCGATGAGTGATGTTTTCCCCAAACTCGCCTGCAGTACGCCAGACCGCGCTGCGCGCGCCGGACCGCACAGTTTTATAACTCCATTACTTTTAAAATATTTGACCAAATTACGTAGTTTAAAAGACAAAAGTTATCTACATTGAACATCAGAAGCGATTAAAGAATTTATTTTGATAAAATCATTTGTTACTGCAAAATGTGCATTGAAAATAAAGTATCAAATTTTATTTTATTTCTTTTGGTAATAATGGCTTACACATAAAACAGATATATACAGACGCGGACTTTTTTATAGAAATATTTAGGAGAAACAATTCCACCATACATTATATTTGTGTAACTCTTACAGTTTTTTCATCGCACGCCAAAATAGCTCGCAGTTAACAGATTTTTTCCAACTTACTTAACACTTATCGTTATATTTTGACCAATTTACACAATATCCTTATTAACCTTTGTGTTGTTCTGACGTATGAGCTATATTATTGTATAGTTTCATTAAAATACATTCAGTAGTTTTTGCGAAGAAGAGTAACAAACATCCATACATCCTCATAAACTTTTACGTTTATAATATTAGTAGGATAGCAGGATAGGATTAATAAATTCATTACATGTGATAAACATTACACAACACAAACATACAGATGTACCTTTCCAGGCAAAGCAATAGAGAAGAGAGAAAGGCAACGTGGTTCTTTAGAAAATATCTGTAGGACAATAGCAGGAATAATCCAATGGATCACCAGGTTAACAATGCAGCATGAGGGTTTGGTGTATCACCACCAACCATTGAGTTATATGTACTACGTACTAGAGAAGCCATTTCAAACAAAAACTGTGTCCTACTCTATGTTCTCGCGCATGCGCGGCAGTAGTAGTCGCGCATGCGCGAAGACTTTAATTTGATATAAAATAAGATATTAATATAAAATAAATATAAGAATTTAATATAAAATATCTTAATTTCATCTAAACAAACAGGTTATATTTCTAAATAAAATGTAATAATAATTATTTTATGGAATTCACAAATCTTCAATTTACGCAATATTTAGTTTGTAGGGATTGCACTACAGTTCAGTTGAACATAGTCAATGTTCGGAATGGCTTCTCTAGTACGTAGTGCATATAACTCAATGCCACCAACTCTCATGGTAGAGTTGTATTATTCTGTAAATCAGAAATGAATCGAAAGATTTGTTCAAGATTTGTTTTTCGTTATTATAAGTTTATAAGCCAGTGCTAAACTACAATCCCACCTGGTGGTAAGTGGTGATGAAGCCATGAAACAGGGTTGGCTGATTTAAATCAAACTGATTTATTTAATTTATTTTCATTGAATCACGATTTAAATCGCTTGATTTTGATTAAAAAAAATCATTGATTTAAATCATTTATAAATTAATGTAATAGGCAGAAAATGATATAAAACTGGCTTAGAATAAGGTAAAATCTTTTATTGTTTTATGTTATTCTTATTATTTTACTACAATAGTTTCATAAACTTTGGAAAATCAAGAAAGATGTAGCTATGAGGTCTGTCAGTCTTATAAACTTAGTAAAATCAACCAAATTTTTTTTTTTAGAAATTCACCCTTAAGATATGAACTGTAATTAATTCACTCTTAATCAGTCTCATACATTTATAAAGTTTTAAATTTTAATCCTACTATGTCAAGAAGTGTTACCAACTCGTGAATTTCAAAATAAAAAAATCAAAAAATTCAAAAAATACCAAAAACATCATGAGTTTTTTTTAAATTAGCATGATTTGATTAAAATTAAAAAAGTCATGATTTTTTCCATCCCTGCCATAAAATCCGTAAAAAAAATGTTGTTTCTATTAATCTCCAAATCTAAATTAGGATTAGACTTACAGAAATAATATATAAAGCTATTTTTAACTTTTATTTTTATGTTTTGTAAATCATCATCATCATTCATCATTACAGCCTTTCACAAGTCCACTGCTGAACATAGGCCTCCCCCAAAGAATGCCACAAAGCACGGTCCTGAGCCACCTGCATCCATCGACTTCCTGCATGTCTTACCAGGTCGTCACTCCATCTAGTGGGGGGGACGCCCTACACTTCGCCTACCGGTACGAGGCTGCCACTCGAGAACCTTTCTTCCCCATCGGTTGTCGGTTCTTCGAGCTATATGGCCGGCCCATTGCCACTTCAGCTTACTAATCCGTTGGGCTATGTCGGTTACTCCGGTTCTACTGCGGATATCCTCATTCCTAAGTTTATCACGCAGAGAAACTCCGAGCATAGCCCTCTCCATAGCTCGCTGAGCGACCTTGAGCTTCCTCATCCGGCCAGCAGTGAAGGACCACGTCTCAGTTCCGTATGTCATCACTGGCAACACGCACTGGGTGTACAGTCTCGTTTTCAAGGTTTGAGGTATACCTGACGAGAAGATGTGCCGTAATTTCCCGAACGCTGCCCAACCGAGTTGAATCCGTCGATTGACCTCTCGGTCGAAGTTGGACTTACCTAGTCGGACTATTTGTCCCAGGTAAACATACTCGTCAACAACTTCGAGCTTAGTGTTCCCAACAACTACCGGCATAGGTGTGACATGGACATTAAACATGATCTTAGTTTTGTCCATGTTCATCTTAAGACCTATCCGTTGGGAAACACTATTGAGGTCATTGAGCATAGTGCTTAGGTCCTCCAGCGATTCTGCCATAAGGACTATATCGTCGGCAAATCGAAGGTGAGTGATGTACTCGCCATTGATGTTGATACCGTATCCTTTTCAGTCCAGAAGCTTGAAAACGTCTTCCAATGCAGCGGTGAAGAGTTTCGGGGATATGACGTCACCCTGTCTTACACCTCTCTGCAATTGGATAGGTTTCGTACTCTGGTTCTGTACTCGGATAGCCATCGTAGCCCTACTGTACAAGCACTTCAACACTTCGATATACCGACAGTCAACTTGGCACCGCTGAAGGGACTGCAGCACAGCCCAAATTTCGACGGAATCAAAGGCTTTCTCATAGTCCACATACGCCAGACATAGTGGCAAATTGTACTCTTCGGACTTCTGTACAATTTGCCGAAGGGTATGTATGTGGTCTATGGTGCTAAAGCCCTTTCGGAAACCGGCTTGTTCGGGAGGCTGGAAGTCGTCAAGTCTGCGCGCGAGACGATTCGTAATGACTCTCGAAAACAGCACGTAGACGCGGCTCAGAAGGGAAATCGGTCTGTAGTTCTTTAAGAGGGCGTTGTCACCTTTCTTGAAGAACAAGACCACCACACTTCTGCTCCACGCCTCCGGTGTAATGCCACCGTGGAGGACGGAATTAAAGAGCTTCTGAAGGACTTCAAGTATCGGTTTTCCACCCGCTTTCAGAAGCTCCGCTGTAATTCCATCCTCGCCTGGGGCCTTACTGTTTTTAAGGTGCTGGAGAGCCATTCTAATCTCGCTCAGACTGACGTCCGGGATATCTTCGGAATAGTGTCGGATGAGACTCGCTCTAGGATCGTTACTCACACTTGCGTGTGGCTCCAACGATGACGTGTACAACTGCCCATAGAACCTCTCAATCTCACTCAAAATCTCAGGTGTCCCGGAAACGATGCTGCCACATTCTGTCTTCAGCTTTGACAGTTGGCTCTTTCTGGCAGACAGATCTCTGGCAAAGACTTTGGAGCCTTGGTTCCGCTCGATCGCTTCTTCAATACGAGCTGTATTGAAGTTGCGTAAGTCCCGCCGCATGCATTTGGAGATCTGTCTGTTCAGATGCCTGTATGCTGTCAAGTCTGTTGAAGAATGTAGCTTCATCTCCCGTCTAAGAGCCATGAGACTAAGAGTGTGATCGGAGAGTTTTTGTGTTCTTCTGCGGCGGGTCTTGCAGAACTTAGCTCCGACCGCATGGACAGTTTCCACGAGCTTGTCATTCATATCGTCCACTTCATTGCAGTCTTCTAGGCACTGAAAACGGTTTTGTAACTCGAGCAGAAAGGTTTCGGGACTTTGGATTAGAGCACGAGGGGGACGGAGCGTTGACTTCATTAGACGAGACCTCTCCAACTTAACGTTTAGGTTCAGTGTGCCTCTAACCATTCGGTGATCGCTACCAGTTTTCACCCTCGCGATCACGAGACATCACTGAACAGTTGTCGTCTGGTCGTCATAATGAAGTCAATCTCATTTTTTGTCGAACCGTCGGGGCTCGACCAGGTCCACTTCCTGTGGGGCCGCTTCTGGAAGAAAGAGTTCATCATAAAGAGTCCCTCTTTCTCCATGAAGTCGGCCAGCTGCTGGCCCCTTGGGTTCCGTTGCCCTATTCCAAATTTCCCTACTTTCAGCTCACCGTTCTCTCTTGTGCCTAGTTTTGCATTAAAGTCTCCCATTAACACCGTATATTGGGTTTTGGAGGAATGCATGGCTCTAGAGATATCCTCATACATTTCCTCCACCTCCTCATCGGGGTGTGCCGAGGTTGGTGCGTAAACCTGTATGACCTTCAGCGAATACCGTTTGGTGATTCTGAGTATAAGGTACGCAACCCTCGTCGACACACTCCCGATCTTTACAACGTTGTTAACGAGAGACTTGTGGACGATAAATCCGACACCTCCTTGGGACAGATGGTCGCCCTCCCGGTGATAGAGCAAGTTGCCGGATTCGAGGATTACCGTTTCCTCGCCCTCTCTTCGGACTTCGGATAATCCTATAATATGCCATCGCAACTTGTCTATCTCTTCTTCCAGCTCCACGATCTTCTCTTCAGTCCTCAGGGTGCGTGCGTTGTACGTTGCCAGGTCGAGTCGTCTAAGGTGGCAACCGAACCTCCACCGGAGATTCTTAGCATCCCCTGCCCCGCCGTTACCATGGTCGCCACCGTAGCCAGGAATAGCGGGGCCGCCGGGGACTGGGGGCCGTTTCTTTGTTACTGTCATTCATAGGGGGGTATTTGCCATAGTTGCCACGCTTGGCGAGCGGGTTGGCAACCGCAGTTTTTTTTTTATTGTTAGTTTGTTGTTATCAAGAAGATGCTACTGCCCATCTCCTGCCTGTTTCCCTTTGTCGCCTTTTACGACACCCACGGGAGGATATGGGGTAGTGGATATTCTTGACAGCCACTACACGGCACGGTTTTGTAAATAATAAAATATTATGTTACCTGTAATATCTGTGATAGCAGGCATTGCTTTCTGCATTTGCTGCTCTTCCCATTCATCAGCTTCACTGTCAAGCTCTTCTTCAGAGGCTGCCGCAGCTGTGCCGCCTATAAGCGTTTAGTAGTTGTTATATATCTTACTTTACAAACATCCTTGAAATTCAAAAAACTAAATAGTTCTACAGTTCTTCCATTTCACGAGGGAGCTTTTGTGGTTAGATGTGAACGTGCACGTTGTAAAAGTGTGCGAGCGAGCGATCAGTTGTAAGATTGCGTTCGCTTTATGATACGGACGCACACATTGACGCGTATGTAGGTACGTTTTTACCAAGAATAGAATAGAATAGAATAGAATAGAATGATTTTTATTCAATATGGATTATTACATAATACTTATTGAAAGTCATTATTTTATTTACCACTGGTTCGGAAAATACCTCCTGTCCTGGGAAGAACCAGCAAGAAACCCAGCGGGACTTTTTTTTTTAAACATAATTTCACTTAACAATAATTTTGATTATACAATTTTAAATGAATTTTCATAGAACCAGCATGGTGGCGATCACCTTATTCCCAGGGGTTATTTTCACTCATGTATTCCTTGATATTATAATAACCCTTTTTGTACAGTTTTTCTTTAATAAAACTTTTAAACTTGTTTATTGACAAACTTTGAACATGTTCTGGGATTCTGTTGTAAAAGCGTATACATTGCCCCATAAATGAATTACTAATTCTGTGGAGTCTTGTAAGTGGCATTACAAGCTTATGTTTGTTCCTAGTGTTTAAGGTATGAACATCCTTATTCTTATTAAAGCTATTTATGTTTTTATGTACATACATTACATTTTCATAAATATATTGCGATGCCAAAGTTAATATGTTTATTTCTTTAAATTTTTCTCTAAGGGACTCTTTACAATTTAGATTATAAATCGCCCGTACGGCTCTCTTTTGCAAAACAAATATAGCTTCAATATCAGTCGCATTACCCCATAGCAAAATTCCATAAGACATTACGCTATGAAAGTAACTAAAATACACTAACCTAGCTGTCTCAACATCTGTGAGACTTCTAATCTTTCTTACAGCATATGCTGCAGAACTAAGTCTGCTTGCTAATTTAGATATATGGGGGCCCCATTGAAGTTTCGCGTCAATAGTAATACCGAGAAAAACAGTGGTATCCACAAGACTCAACTCCTCCCCATTTAAGAGCACATTGGTTTTCGAATGTTTTACATTAGGTATTGTAAATTTAATACATTTTGTCTTGTTGCCGTTTAAGAGCAAATTGTTGGCGTTAAACCAATGTACTAGTTTCGATAGAGCATTATTTACATCGTCATATTTAATTGACTGCCATTTCAGTTTGAAAATTAAAGAGATATCGTCAGCAAATAATACTATATCGTGATTGTCCCCTACAAGATAAGGTAAGTCAAGAAGTTAAGGTCACGGGAGCTCGTGAATTACAAGAATTATAACCAGTAAGAATATTTGTCCTTTTAAACTCAGGATTTCAATATGGAAATTGATTAAAGTGATTACGTAAACATACCATATGATTATTTTTATTTTATTGTTGCTTCGTTCGATGAGTTAATAACAATTTTAATACACGGAATATCAAGATTTCTACAGGTGTTCAATTTATTCAAATTCGTTCCTCTACTATTTAGTCAAATAACAATCTGTAAAATGTCACTATTGATTGTCTGTTGTAGTTATCTATACCGTCAAATAAGTATCGTTCGTTTGTACGCGATGTAAATTGTGTAAAAAATAAAATTGTGATTTCATTTAAATTATTGATTAAAAAAACATTATTTCATGTTCGTTACCCCAAATATGTCACACTTCAATCGGCTAGGACGTAGGAGCAACATAATAGTAGGTATACTTACGTTTGGGCTTATCACTAGGTAATTCTAAGCCGCGAACTTGTATCCTGCCATCTTCGTCTTCATCATCACCAGAACCATCATCACGTATGAGCCGCGAGCCAGGAGTAGCTTCAGACTGTATCGGAACGAAATCGCCTAGCTCACGCGCCTGAAAGTCGTAGTTTGTATTAGAATACATTCACTTAATAAGAAATATTTAATCTTAATTAAATTATTGTATTATTTGCAACTGCAATCGCATGATAGAATAATATTTATAAATTTTCCCCATTTTGATGATGAAAACTTTAAGGAGGAAACAAATTCAAAGGAGAAAAATATAAAAGTGAAGATAAAGGATATACCTATTTTTATTTAAAATTAAAAAGAGTACCGCAAGGAGCCAAT
Source organism: Parnassius mnemosyne (assembly GCA_963668995.1). Taxonomy (NCBI): domain Eukaryota; kingdom Metazoa; phylum Arthropoda; class Insecta; order Lepidoptera; family Papilionidae; genus Parnassius; species Parnassius mnemosyne. The sequence goes on from CAVLGL010000115.1 coordinate 48,244,192, forward strand.
ATTGGGCCTACTTTTTTTATTTTAGTCACATAAATCTTTTACTGTTTAATAAACATAGTGTTAGTTTTTTCAAGCATCTTTTCAATTCTTTATTTTAAAACATTACCTTTCAAAAGCCAATTTAGAAAAATTGAATAGTTCAGCACTGTTTCCTTTCGAAACTGTAGTTCTGGATCTAAAATTCTGACATGAGGACAAAGAACAATATCGACGTCGGTGACGGCCATCTCTTAGTCCCTCACCTCTCATACCTGCTGTCGAGTCTTGCGCGCCGCATGGATGAGCGCCGCGTCGGGGATGTGCCCCGGCTGCGCGAGCGCCGCGCGAACTGACTCCGCGCGGTATCGATGGAACCCCCTACTATCCTCGTCTTCTTCCTCCGCATCGTCATCCGAGATATCACCGGCCCCATCGGCGGCTAAAGCTTCACGGCCGGATAAAATAAGTCCCTCAAGTGTGACTTTTTTCTTTGATTTTTGCTTCTCTTCTGCATCTTCTGTCTCTGGCGTTTCCTAGATAAATATGGCGTGTTATATGGGCATTATATGGAATACAAACAGTTTAACTATTATATAATATATCTCTTATTATATTATGGAAGTTTACTAATCGTCTGCAATATAATATTTTAAATTTGTGATGTTTGAAGTTAAATAAATGAAAATTCGTTTTAGTGCAGTAGTTGTTCGGTTGTAGTTATTGGGGCATAATTTATAAAAACACATTCCCTGTTTACATAACGTAAACATTACCTCAGTTATGTTATTGTCATATTTGTTAATATCACCATCAGGGACACGACGTTTCTCCTTCTCCCGTCGTTTAGCAAGCCTCTTGCTTTGTGATGATTTCTTTACTTTGAAAACTTCTCCATCGTCTTCTGTTAACAAAAAAACAATATTAATATCAATTTACAAAATTAATTGTCTATGTTGTTGATACATACACACATCAACAGAATCTAGGGGATACCTTAATTCTAAATTATTTACGACTTTATAGTTTAAAATCTTTTTAGTTTCCATAAAGTTTATATACAGATTGAAACCTGCATTATTCTATTTTCAAAATTTAAAAATGTAAATTAAACAAAAACAAAAGAAGAAAATAAATACGGCGGCAAAATTGTTAGTAATTCGTTACATCAAGGAAATTTAAAACTGTTCTACTGATATTATTTAATAAAAAGGGATTAGATTGTTTTTCTTTTTTAATTTAACGTGCCATGTCAGCTTTAAGAGTCATGTCACGTCGTCATTTGAGTTGAGATGAAATGTTAGGGAGTCATGGGCATGTTAGAAAATGGTGCTATTCAACGCGTCGTTGCTGAGGACCTACACACCAGCCAAAACGTGATATCAAGGTTGTAGTCACGTCATCGCAGTACTGGGCACACGGGTAGATATCGTGTTACTATGCAGAGACAGGATCGATTTCTCCAAATGACCGCCAGAAGACAACCCAATATCACAGTGATGCAACTACTACAAAGGCTCCAGGAGGATCACCAGCTGTTGGTAAGCGACCAAACCGTGCGAAGGAGGTTGCTTGAAGCTGGTCTTCATGCTCTAAGACCGCTACGTGTTCCAGCATTGTGACGTGGCAATCGCGATCGGCGGCTCACGTGGGCTCGGGAGCATTTACCATGGAGTGACGAACAATGGTCTTTGGTGCTGTTCACTGATGAGTCCCGGTTTGGGTTTCATCTAGATTCACGAAGAACACGCATTTGGAAAACTCCAATGAGAGTAAGCCGTCTACGGCACCCTCAGGAGATCCACTCATACCAAGGCGGGACAATCATGGTGTGGGCAGGAATTCATCTTGACGGAAGAACCCAACTCGTTTGGACCCAAGGCAGTTGGGTCCAAACGAGTAGTTAGTTAGTAGTAGTAGTTTTTGTGCAGTCATGCTGACTGCACAAAAATATCACGAGAAGCTAGTAGAGCCTGTTGTTGTCCCACACAGAATCCAAATGGGCCAGGAATTTCTCTCATGCACGATAATGCTCCTTCCCATACGGCGCGGTTGGTGTCGGGCGCTCTCCGAGACCACGATATTTAAGTTTTGGATTGGCCTCCTCAGTCGCCCGATTTAAATCCTGTCGAGTATGCCTGGGACATATTACAACGAAAAGCTTTGAGAGATTTCCCGCTAAATTTAATGACGGTACAACAATTTTACGAACACTTGCAAAGAACATGGACCTCACACCGCGGCAAGACATTGACAAACAATCGATGTCGATGTGTAATTAATGTAAAAGGTGGCAACACTGATGATTAATAATTAGATTTTATAAAAGAAATTAAATTTTAATTAACATCACTAGTTTTATAAGAAGAATTTAAGTTTTTTTATGATATTTTCTATGGCGATTTAAAAAATTATCAATTTTATTTAAAACAAAAAAATTTCGAAACGTTTTTATTTTTCTTTTACTATATACGATAATTCTACATAGATTTTTAGATATTTGATGAAATATAAAATATCCCTAGATTCTGTTGGTGTGTTATGTGTTGTAGGAGTTGAATAAGGGAAATAACAAATAAGTGACAAAACGAATGGCACTACAATTCTCAATGGAAAACCTATGTCTACCAGTTTAATGTTTACAAACTCTCAACCATGAAGAAGTTGTTTACTAAGAGCAGGGTATTGTTTAGGGCTCTAAAGTGGTTAGAATATGTTGTATGGTAGCAATGCAGGTAGGTTCACACCTCTGAAGCAATTATGTATATTTTTTAGACTCAGTAGGAGCTACTCTTCAATTTTGGAACCTGGTATCTAGATTTTGAATGTTATAAGGTTTAAGTCATTTGCAGTAACTGATTTGTACCAGGTTAGCCGCTAGGTCCTTGGGGTGTTTTTGGAAGTGATCCTTGTATTTCCCGGCGTACAGAGCAACTTACTGCTTCACTGTTGTCATGTTGAGAACCTCGTGAATTTTTCTATTTGTCAGAAACCATGGTACACTGGCTATCTGTCGCAGTATAACGTTTTGCACTCGTTGCATGATTTTTATGCTGGTGTTACAAGCGCTCCCACAGAGTTTTATGCCATAAGTCCATATTGGCTTTAGGATGGTCTTATATATGAGTAGCTTATTATCCTTGGACAACACCGTATTACGAGTCATTAGCCAATTCATGTTTTTGTACCGCATATTAAGTTCATCCCTCTTGGTTTTTATGAGCTTCTTCCAAGTAAGTCTCCTGTCAAGATGCATACCGAGATATCGTACCGACTCGTTTTGTGGGAGCACACTGTTTTCAAGCGTCACTGGAGGGCAGTTCCATTTCCTCAAGGTAAAGGTGATGTGTACAGACTTGGATATGCTAGCTTTAATTCTCCATTTTTGCACCCAGTCATCCACATTGTTGAGGCTTTCTTGCAGAGTATTGGATGCCACAACGGAATCAGTACTGCTTGCCAGTAATGCAGTATCATCAGTAAAAGTGACTGTGGTGAAATTTTGAACGTCTGGGAGATCTGCCGAGCACAGTGTGTCTCCGAGGACTAGTCCAAGCGCAGATCCTTGAAGAACATCCGCTTCTATACCGTAGAACGCAGATGTTTCTTTTCGGAAAGGTAGGACCCATGAGTAGGTTAAAGCCGTGAGTAACTGTTGTTTTAATCTTACAGAGTAGCCCCTCAGACTTTGTCGAAGACCTGCTGGATGTCCAGGAAGGCAGCTGAACAGTATTCCTTGGACTCAAGGGATTTCCATTTTTGATTGTACTCTATGCACACACACAACAACACTCTACAATAGAACATATTGTAGTGTTGTTGTCTGAAGCCAAACTGATGTTTAGATATAGCTTGTTTTTCTACAAGGATGGGTGTTACTTTTCACAGCAGGATTTTATCGAATACTTTTGAGACTGTTACGAGGAGGCTTATCGGTCTGTAGGATGTAATTTCTTCTGCTGGCTTTCCAATCTTGTGGATCATTATTATGAGTGAAATTTTTCACAGCATGGGGTGGTATTAAACTCTAAGGAAACCATTAACCCACACCCTAACGCACACCCTAACTTTTTTTTGAATTCCTAATATTTTGTCATACATATATATTCTCTGCCGTAAATCATAATGATATGTTTTAGAAAAAGAACCTGGAAATCGTTGTTTTTCGAGAAAATCCCAAAAATCATGTGGCCAGTAAACTGGCCACTGAAAGTTCTACGTCACTAACCATCACTGCAAAATCACTGGCCAGTAAAGTGGACACTAACGAAATCTATATTATTTTTGTGAATGGATATAAAAAATACACTTCAATTATGTATTTCAATTAATAATAGAACATATTATACTTGACATAGAATAATCATTCGTCAATAACAAATATAGTTACACATTTATCTTAACTGAAACATAATTTTTAACTTTTCTTATCACAGTCAAACACACTTATAAATATTATCAACTGAATGATCACCTACGTTTTTTTAATTTTCCCTTCATTACGGAATGATACAAAGCATTCTACACATATGGCTACATTACATTGAACGTATTCATAGACACTTTTCTTTGGCTTTGACGCGGTACTGCATTATCTACATCTACGTAATTTTTTTCTTAGAAGATTTTATAAGCTTATGATCGCTCTCTTAATTTTTTTTTGTAAAGGAAGCAAAGGTATGAATTTAGATTAATTTTGGTTTATATATCCACGTAATTATTGAAGTTACTATCGTATAGGATAGTTAGTTCCTTGTACATCGGTAGATCTCGAAATCTATCAGAACTCCACTTATTTAGATCTTCATTTACTAAATTCTCTTGAGGACCTGCGTCTTCGGGAGAAATAAACTCGTAACACCTTGTCGGATTTGGCGATAGCGGCGATGGTGATAGCGACGCCCGTGGAGGTGGCGATGATGGGATAGATGGTGGTGGCAGAAACAAAACTTCTGTGGTGGTTGTGATGAAGATGATGTTCCAGGGCCTGATCCATTACTTCAACTACGTGTGCTCAGGATGCTGGTATTCAAAAAAAACTGTCGTCGAAACAATCATCAGCATCAGAATCACCACCGACGGTTGTGTAGCCTGGTCATCTGTTATATCCACAACCTCATTCTATCGATCCTCATCTAGTTACTTCAACTTCCGATAAGTGTATATGTGTCCAAAACAATGTAGAAACTACAATGCAAAACTACTATATAACAATTTTCGTAAGTGCCTCCATACCTGCAAAAACATGGCGAAAAAAAGCACAAAACATTCATAATAATAGGTTATAACTATCAAGCAAGGTTGTTTATGGTAAATTTATTATTATATTATATCAAATGCATATATACTAGTTATAAAATTATATGGTTTATAGATATTACTCGAAAACAAATACTCAATACAATAGCTCAAAGTAAGGTATGCAATTTTTAGGATATATTTTTTCAACATACCGGTTTGTAATCAATTGACAAAAATACATACTTTTCTTAATATTATCGATTACATTTGCACATAACATCAAAGTATATATTATAAAATAATAGTTTGACTTACTTTTTTAAAGAAGACATGTTTTTTTATTACTATAACACTTGTAAACATGTAACATATGCACGCAATGAGAGAAAATGTTCATGCGTGGGTGCACGGTGGCCAGTAGACAGGCCATCTTGAAAATGGGCGCGAATCTTTGATTGCGCGCGACGAACTTGAAAGCTGATCAGTCAACGGGCCAGTGTGCTCTAACGCGAGTCGTAAATGTTCATAAGATTCAATATTTAAATAAAAATCTATGAGATAACGACCTTGAAGTGACTGGCCAGTTTACTGGCCACTTTGTATGAGCCGTCCTATAAAGAGTTAAACAGGGTTGTAAGAAAAAAATATAAGAGTAAATAATTATCGTGAGACACCTTTCTTGAAGATAATATTTTCTATATTTGTAATATAAAAATACCTGAAATAAAGGCTTTAAATTTTGTTTATTTGTTTTACAGTATAGTTGTAAATATTATGTTGTAAATATTAATAATTGATGTTGTAAAATGATATAGTGTTTACAATTGTAGGCTACCGCCCGTGAACAACCACAATACCAGGAGAATTGCAGGTGTGAATTGCAGGCCTAAAAGGTGTTGTAGATAGCTTAAAATAATTATGGCTTCTGTTAACTTTGATATGAAAGCCCTAATATCAGCAACAGTAGGCTGAGGTGCAGCTAAAGCCATGGGCTTTTAATCCCATCACATAGGGTTGCCTCTTGCCCCCAATGCTCTTATTCTTTTATCCTTTTAAGTGGAATAGTAGAATATGTTGAACAGTAAGTAATAAATTTTAAATCTTATAGGGTCCCACATGAAGGGTACTTTACTGGGTGAGGTTTACATCAAGCTCCTCTATCATTTAAAATCGAGTGTAGGTTTTATTTATTCTTTTCAAGACGTACATACGTACGTACAAGAACATGTAGTTCTGCTGATAGTTTTGTATACAGGCTATATTAAAATTTTTATGAGTGATGAATTTTTAATACCAGTTTGAATTAGAAAACACAAGCTTTACTATTAGAAAGGTAAATATATTATGGCATAACATCAAAGTAACAAAACAACAAACTTACTCCTTTAGTATGCATAACCACAAAAATATGAGTGTGTTAAGGTTATATTTGTAAATAATTTTTAATTCTAAAATAAAATTTACCTTCATCGGCAAAACTTAAAAGTGGAGTATTTTTGATAGGTTTGTTTTCCTTTTTTTGACTGATGATTGGAGGTGGCGGTGGCTCCGGATCGCCGTCCTCGTCATCATCCGCGCAGAAAACGCGTCTCTGAATTTTCTTTGGTTTGCGAAACAACGACATTTTCACTTGACCGAACTTACAATATGAGCACTAGCAATTCACAAAAGAATCTTTATTTCATATTATTTATTAACGAACAGTAAAAACCAAAGCCTAAATACTAGAACAAGAAAGCTTCAACTTCAATCTCAAACTATCTTGATACCTTGATAGCTTGTCAAATGTCAATTGTCATTGTCAGTGTACTTCATAGACATATATACCTAAAGTTTTTTTTTAAGGAGAGGGGGCAAACGAGCATGCGGCTCACCTGATGGTAAGTGACTACCGCCGCCCATGAACAGCTGCAACACCAGGGGAATCGCAGATGCGTTGCTGGCCTTTTAAAAAGTAGGCTCTTTTCTTGAAAGTCCCTAAGTCGTATCGGTCCGGAGAAATCGCTGGTGGTAATCGATTCCACAAGGAAGTTGTGCGATCGAGAAAACTTCTTCTGAATCGCACAGTGGTGGACAGCCAATCATCCAGATGATGTGGATGGTATCGCGAGTTTTGTCGCGATGTGCGATGGTGAAATTGAGCGGCTGGAATTAGTCCGAACAATTCCTTAGAGCACTCCCCGTGGTAGATACGATAAAATACGTAAAGAGATGCAACATCTCTACGCAGTGCCAGTGAGTCAAGCCGATCGGAAAGAACTTGGTCGTCGACGATTCGAACCGCTCTGCGCTGGATGCGGTCAAGTGGAAGGAGCTGGCACTGGGGAGCCCCTGCCCAGAGATGGGAACAGTATTCCATGTGAGGCTGAACCTGCGCCTTGTAAAGTTGCAAGCGGTGTGCCTGCATGAAATACTGTCCCGCTCTGCTGAGCACGCCAAGCTTTTTAGAGGCCAATTTGGCCTTCTTTTCCAAATGACCACGAAACTGCACGTCACTCGATATGTTGACTCGATATGTTGAGGCCAGATTAGGAGTACCCTTAACCGACGAGCGTGTATGCGTAGATATATGGATGTAAAAGAGGCGAGAGAGGTGTGTCAGGATCGCGCCAAATGGAAGTCCGTAGTCTCTGCCTACCCCTCTGGGTGACAGGCGTGAGTGTTTATGTATGTATGTTATTGCAAACTGTAAAAAATATTAAAAAAAAAACTATAACTAGTAATTTAATTATCAAACAGTCCTACTCCCAGCAGTATCGTGCCAAGAACACTAGCTGCATTTCCTCGCTGAATTGCTATACTTAGACCTTGAGCGAGAAAAGAGCCAGCACTCTTATCACCAGCAGCAACGACAAGCCGTGGATGGAGTTCCTTTAGGAACTTCACCGCACGTGGACCCCACGAAACGATAGTCTCTACAGTAAATGGCACAAATATGTAGTCATCTCTCAGAGACTCATATTTACGCCACTTACTCAGTTCAGTTGCATCTGAAGCCGCCCCAGCTCTAAGCGAGGTACCCCTAAGATGAGAAGCTGACAAAGCGTCTACACAAGTAGCATCCCACACTAGGGCTTTACCTCTCTCCCAAGGGACCAATGTTATACCGTCGCGTCTCTTGCCATCGTCTCTAAATATTCCACAAGGCTTTAAAACCGAGAGAACATTTATAGAGACAAGAGGCCTTCGGATGACATCGTTCAAAGAACCGTGCCGTGAAAACAAACCAGCACTTTTCTTACATGAAAGTCCGTGGAGCCCAAACTTGTCGACGCTACTACTACAGGGGCACTGATGGGGTTGACAAATCGCCGCTTCTTGTCGGATTCTTACGGCGATGCGCAAGCTTTCCCCATCAAATAATGTGCCGAGATTAGTTGATGGTAAAGCGTGTAACTAGTGACTAGATTCCTTAGTCGAAACAGCTAAAAGACGTGCCTTATCTTGGTCACCATGGAAAATTATGAAACAAATCTCTCTGCACCTTCTGTACCAACGGAATATCCCACTGCTTTTGTTGATTAACTTCCAGTGGAACATTTTCGCCAGGACAGAGCGTTTGCCATGTATGCCCTGCCTCCGTAGCAAAGCACAGTTCTAATTTAGTATTTAAAATTATGTTACATAAATCACTGACACTATAATACTAATCACGTAAGCAAGGAAAGCTGACAATGCAACGCTAGAAAGATTTCTCACACCAATGTCACCAAATCTTATATGTAAAGTAACTTGAGTCCAGGCTATTTAAAGTTAAATTTAGAATTTCTTCTATAGCTATTTTAAGAGTATTATCAATATTTTTTAAAATATTCGAACATTTCCAGACTGCACTCGAGCGGAGTAAGTATGTAAATCTAGGTACAATTAGACAATATTTTAAAAAGTAAGAGCAATGTGGGAGTTTAATTTATAAAATTTCTCAACGTGGTTTAAAAACTGATCAAATATTGTTTTTAAAACAGTTTTAATACTATCGAAAAACAACGGGGCACCTAGCAGGTATAGTGATTCCGTACTGACATGAAATTATTAATTAAAGTGTTTTGAATTAAAGAGATGTAGATAAATTATAGGGAAAAAATATTTCACATTTATTGCTATTTGGTTCAAGACCAATATTTTGAAAATTTAGAAAAATATGAGGAAGATCACTGAGGACGTCATCTGCTCTACCCACGGAATATAAAAAACAAGAGGAAGTAGCAAAACACATACTTTGTACACTGTCGCCAAACTCAGACATGCACAAGAAATAAATGTGTATCAACAATTGTGTACCGTTTTAATAATTTTCGCGTGATTGGGTATTTAAAAATAAATGAGAAAGGCATTATGTTACTCACCATTCATTTGAGTATGAACAATAAGTCCTTAAGAATAGAGATTATATTCCTTTTCATCAACGATGTTTCTATAATTAATGAGCAAACTTAGCTTCTTAACGTTAGATATCGCAATAATAAATTCACGCTATTAGAGACATAAGCCAACAGATATAACGTTGCCATTGCCCTACTCATGCCCTAACTAACCTGTACTTCCACCTGAATGATGTTAGTGATGTAGTTACTCTGCCTGAACATGATCTGGCCTATATCGACGTTAAGTATAATGATTATTATCATGTATATGAATTGACTGAAGAAACTAAATTAAAAAAAAAACAACAATATATGATAAAATGAGTAAAATAGCAAAATTTTATGGAAATTGCTATAATGTACCACGTATATTCCTGTAATTCATATAGCCGGCATATAATTAATTATATTTAATGGAAATTTATTTACAATAAGCTAAATTATAGGGGCTCATTGTAGAAGCAAACACTATGTTTAATCACAAGAAAATCCTGTATGTATACTAGAGAAAGAAAGAATGAGAGAAGTATGATCGATTTGTTCCTGGTGGATGACCAACTGCGAAAACAGGTGATGGATACGCGAGTGTTCAGGGGTGCTGACCTGGGAACGGATCACTATCTAGTGATTACTAGATTTAGGGGTCTGTTCGCGAGTTGGCGCTACCGGACGGCAGTGACAGAACCACAGTCGGTCTGTCGCATCCTAAGCTGGAAGCTTCAGGAAGCGGATACTGTGGACAAATATCATGCGAGCGTAGCCGAAAAGCTAGACACCATCGATGGCAGAAAAGAATGTGTGGAAAGAACATGGCAGAACCTTAGGCATGGAATGGTAAGTGCAGCGGAAGAAATGGTAAGTGTGGAATGATAAAAAGAGGTAGTAGTAAAAGAAGAGATGCATGGTGGAATGATGAAGTGAAAGAAGTTGTAAAGAAGAAGAAGAAAGCATGGATAGACTACTTGGCCTCTATTAATGATAAGGATATGAGAGAGAAGATGAAAGAAAGATATAAGCTGCAGAAAGTTCATACGAAAATATTGATTGAGAAGTGCTTGAAATGTGTAGAATGGAAGCGGACGAAACGTTGTCGCACAACTTTAAGGAGAACTCCATACTCTTCTGGAAAGAGGTTAGAAGGACCCGAAGTGGTGCGACGGCCTTAAGAATGAACAAATTGCTTTCGAGAACCAATGACGTCCTCTCAGAAAAATCGGACGTCATGCAGCAATGGATCAAATTTTATAGAGAAATGTATGCGTCTGATGATCTTAGTGAGGGATCCGGGGGTGACGCCGTGACTGGTACGCCAGACCTGGACCTCGATGACACTGAGGTCATCAGTATGAAAGAGATTGAACGTGCGATTCGAAGTTTGAAATGTGGTAAGGCTGCGGGACTAGACAGAGTTACTGCTGAAATGGTCAAGTATGGTGGGCCTCACGTCTGCGACGGCTTTCATCTGCTGTGCAATTTGTGCTGGCGGACGGGGGATGTCCCGGATGATTGGCGATCCGCAGTCATTGTGCCTTTATATAAAGGTAAAGGTTTACATTTTGACTGCGGGTGCTATCGGGCGATCAGCTTGACCAGTTTAGCAAGTAAAGTTTACTCGAAGGTTTTGACACGTAGGATGCAAGAGAAATCGGAAATATTTCTATGGGAGGCACAATGCGGATTTAGACCTGGAAGAGGATGCACGGATCAGATGTTTTCTCTCCGCATGATCACGGAGAAGCTTCTGGCTGCTAACCAGAAGATTTTCTGTGCTTTTGTGGATCTTGAGAAAGCATTTGATAAGGTTGTAAGGAAGAAAATGTCGGAACTGTTGCCGGGGTATGGTGTGGAAGGTCGATTGCTAAGGGCTGTGCAGTCACTTTACTGTGACTGTAAAGCCTGTGTGCGGGTAGGGCATGACCTGTCACCCATGTTTAGCATCCAAACGGGCGTAAAACAGGGTTGTGTCATGTCTTCCTGGCTGTTCATACTGTATGGCGACAGCTGTTTACAGAAGCTGAAAGATAGCTGTTTGGGTGTGAAATTGGGTGACATTAAAGTAAATTGTCTGCTGTATGCTGATGATGCAGTGCTTATTGAACCATCAGAAGCAGAACTGCGGGCATTAGTCACGTGTATGAAAGAGGAATGTGAAATTAAAGGTCTCCGTTTGAATGCTAATAAAACTAAGATTCTGGTATTTGAAAGGGACGAAGAGACAACGAAGTGTGAAATATGGGTAAATCAGGAATGTCTAGAACAGGTAAATGAAATTGTATACTTGGGGAGTGCTTTAAGCCGGGATGGAAGATGTGATTTAGATGTGGACAGGCGTGTCGCTGCCGGGAACAAAGTCAATGGTGCCCTGACTGCGTTAGTCAAAAGGCAAGGCGTAGTGAAGATTGCACGCCTTGCAATACATAACGCAGTGTTGGTACCGACTTTGTTATATGGCAGCGAAACCTGGGTATACCAGAAGAAGCATAATAGTAAGTTGAATGCAGTGGAAATGCGATCTCTTCGTAAAATGTGCGGCGTTACCATGGCCGACCGAAAGCGAAACAAAGATATTCGCAATATGGCAGGTTTCAAAGATGACCTTATCACAAAAATTGATAAGGGCGTGCTTCGGTGGTTTGGGCACGTTGAGCGAATGAGTGAAGACCGAATGGTGAAGAAAATATATATCGCGAAAGTAAACATTAAAAGTTGTCGAGGTAGACCGAGACTAACTTTCGAAGACCATGTGAGCAAATTGCTCGAAGAGGGGAGGGTCAAGAGTACTCGGATACCTAGACGTGCATGTATGAAGAAGATAATGAATCTGAAAGAAGCGAAAGAGGTATGTAGGGATTGTGACACTTGGCGATCTGTTCTCTCTGTCTACTCCGTCAGGGATTGTGCGTGAAGATAAGTAAGTAAGTAAATTATCATTTTTGAAATGGAAACAAGGAGAATAATAAAAAACAATATTTTAGCAATTGTTTATTGTCATTGAAATAACACGTATTTGTTTAACAATTATCGTGTTCACACTTTAATATAAAATTTTAGATGATAATGAATTCGGTTACCATTGTAAATCATGATATTAAGATCACTTTTATTTCAGCTTTTTTCCAAAAGTCATGAGTTACTACTAAACTACTTACTTATTTCTCTGGCTTAGCAACCCTAACACATGTTCATTCGTAGGCTTCACCCTACAATTTCATATATTTTCAAAGACATCCAGCATTTGCAAATTTTCATTAATATATTAGTCAAGATGGACTGTGAGAACATTTTATCGAAAACTTTAATGTCGGCGTAGTTACAACACTATCTCAGCTATTTATCTTAAGGAAATAAGGTTAAATATTGCTTGTAATAAACGCAATTTGACATAGTTTAGTTTAGTTTCTATCCAAAAAATTAAAAAATTACACGTGCCTTTGGTATAAAACACCGCTATTCGAAATATCATTATTTTCTACTGTCGTTTTTACTCTCCTAAATTGCACAAAACTGCATATTTTCGCATATATCACTTAAGCAGCGACCCGTCAGCTCGCAACAATTTGAGTCTGCGACTGACGGTCTATTACGCTCTACTGTCACTAATTGTGACACGCCTGCCCCGCCCACTTTGGGCTTCCTATTGTTTTTTATATTTTGTGGCTCTACCCACGGAATATAAAAAACAAGAGGAAGTAGCAAAACGCATAATTTGTAGCGAAACCACTGTCGCCAAACTCACACATGCACAAGAAAGAAATGTGTATCAACAATTGTGTATCATTTCAATAATTTTCGCGTGATTGGGTATTTAACTCTACCTCCCAGTCCGTCCCCGTCCCCGTCGCCCAGGTATCAGAAATTCAGTTTGGATTTCAAATTTGAAATAATGGGTTGAATTCCCAAACTGAAAAGTGCTGGACCTAGTGGGTCACCCTGCTGAACACCCACAGCAGAATCGATAACATGGTTTTCGTAAAACAAGTTAGTATTTTGACTGTAACATTGCCAAACGTAATAATAAATTTCGGGGGTATTGTTCTTTCAGCAGGGTTACCCTATCGATAGAGTTAAAAGTATTCCTTAGGTCAACCTTCACAAGAACATCTGCATCAGGTTCTCTTAAAAATGTACGCACTGAATGTACCACCGCCTCATAGCCACCTCTAGTGCTTTTTTTATAGGATAGGGCACACAGTCCACCTGATGGTAAGTGGTTGCTGTGGCCCATAGACATCTACATTTATCCTCGTATGCGAATCAAAATGCAGATGCGTTGTCACCCGTGAGAACTAAGATGGAATGCCTCTTTTCCAGTAAAAAGGGTCTCCGGTTCTCTACACTCACCACATGAAACACAGCAGTGTTAAGCTGCTATTTTACGCTGGTATTCTGTGAGAGCTTGGCCCTTCCCCGGTCGAGCCGACCCATTCATGCTACAACCATAATATAGCTGCAGCTTGGCTCTATCATGTAAGTATATAAAAATCCTTGTCCTTAGAGCTAAGTCAATGAAATTTAAAAAAGAAAACAATAACCCCGACACGTAAAGTCCTTTTCATGAAAGAAGTCCCTCAGACGCAGCGCTGTACTCGCGTAACATAGTGTTGCCATTTATGAGTAAAAATTTACCTATTTTACATTTAGCATATGTAATTTATCAAATAATATTATTTCCTGCAGACTTTGATGAAACTATTAAATTGTATTAAGAAATAAATACATTTTAGATAGGCTGTAATTTCATTACTCAAGCCAATACTATAACAATAGTTCAGATTATTGAAACATATATATTTCTGATAAGGGAAATGTATAATGTAAATTTTTATCAAAATGTCTACCAACCCACTCATGGGATGACTCATGCAATAAGTCCAATTAACTAACGTTATTATGACTACGTAAGTGTCGTGTTATTATTAAATAGTTTCAGTGTTTAGGTGAGAAACTAAAAACAAAGCAATAAAAGCCGACGATTTTTGGTCATGATCAGTACTGGGAAACGTGGGATGTCCTAGTTTAAGTTTATTTAAACATAAATTTTGATAAAAATGTCCATTTACATAATTTACTATATTTCTGTTATGTAAAAAGTATATTTTTACTTACTTTTATAAGCGGTGTTCTACCTACTTACAGGGAAAAGATGAGAAAATAGGGTAAAGAAAAGCATTACAATTTTTTATTCAGAGTTTTATTGAATAATTGTGATCAGTGGCCATAGGAACATCACTGTCTGAAGAGTGGATGGAAACTGAATCAGATTCTGTTTCAGTATCACTAGCCGTAGATATAATTATTCGGTCCATCTCTTCATCCATAAGGCCATCATTTTTTAAATATTCCTCCTCTAAATGTTCGACATGCGTGCACTGAGCTGTCCAATCTTCCGCCGTAATAGACTCAAATGCCTCTACAGTTAATTTTACAATTTCTTTTGGATCTTGTGCCACATTCTTATCCGCCACCTTTCTTTTTACAAGGCTCCAGATTTTCTCCACCGGGTTGAGGTCGCAATGGTAAGGCGGCAACCTTAATACTTCGTGTCCGTGAGCTGTTAATAATTCATCCACTGCAAATGTCGGTGCACCTTTATTTTGTTTGATTAGCTCAAACAGCACAGCTTTTCTCCAGGTGTCTTCAAAATATATACCCTTTTGCCGGAGCCATTCCTACATACTACTTTTTATATTTGACATTGAAGGGGCTTTGTTTAATTGAGTGCAATGGTAAGGAGCGTTGTCCATTACCACAAGCGACCTTTCAGGTAGATTAGGTATTAATTTTTCCGTCATCCATTTTAAGAAATTTGCAGAGTTCATGTCATCGTGGTAATCTGAGGACTTTGATTGGGATTTAAACATTAATAATGCACCATTTATGAATCCATCTTTTGTTCCCGCATGAGCGATTATCCAGCGACTCCCTGATGACTCTGAGACGAACATTCCTGGCTCCTCCTCACTCTGCCAACAACTTTTTGTATGATAAGTATTTTGTATATAGGTATCATCTAAGTATACAACGGGTCGTTTTTCCACAGTGTGATTTATTAGTATTTTATCCAAATATCTTGCACGCCATGCGGTAATGTCGTGACGTTCCATAAGTAGTTTGCGTCTGGATTGACATCGCTTGTACTTGAAACCAATCCTATTTAATATCCTGTGCAATGTTGTGATGCTTCCCTGAAAATTGTTGTCTTCTCTAAGAGCTGCTTGTAATTTAGCCAAAGTTGGTAATTCTTTATGCACAACGTAAAAAATGTGAATTTTTTGCTGGATAGCGCACAAATCGAACCCGTCTAAGTCGAACTTTTTCGGATGCGGGCGACTCTTCCCCGGGGTGACAATTTTTTTCGAAGTACTCGCCGCTGTTATACCTTCTTTTGTAATTCTTGTTATAGTTTTCTCTGACACACCTGCAATTAAAGAATGAACAATTAAAAATAATAGTCACTTTAAGTTTATAATGCTTATCACTATGTAATATACGTTTTAATTTCGGTTACCTAATTTCATCACGTTATGTATTTGTTCAATTTTGTCGCAAAACGAATTTATATCATAAAAGTCCCATCAATACAGCAAAAAATTATTATATGGCAAGTACCTGTTATGGCGGCGACTCTCTTCCGAACATTGTTCAGTGGTATTAAAACACGTCGATTCTTTTGTTCAGCTTCACAGAATTCTTTCACCTTCAATATTATTTCTCGAGCCGAACTTTTTACAACTTTTGACATTGTAAACAATCTTTAAAATGCACTAAGCTAGTTTAAAACTCACAAAAATCTACCACAACAAACAAACTTGATAACATCGACGACCGACAACATGGCCGACCTGTCAAATTTAGTTCCAAAAATCACCGCGGGACTTCTTTCATGAAAAGGACTTTAGATAGAGGACCTCGACATTATATTTATTTTGTTAATCTTATATCTTGCATTTTTGCCATAAGGAATTTTATTTATTTATTTATTTATTTAAGCTTTCATGCACAAAGTTGTACATATGGCGGACTTAATGCCATAGGGCATTCTCTCCCAGTCAACCATTAGGCTAAACAGAGATATACAAACAAGAGGCGGTGCAGCAGTAATCAAAATAGAAAGCGCTAAAAGAAAAAAAAATTGTATATACATATATACATATAAATATACATATACACACACATACATAGACATATATACTTAAATACACACGATATATACATATATAAATACATACATACACATATACACGCATACACTACATATATACACAATACTTATAAATATTATCTATGTCAGAACAAATATGAAATATACATATGTGTATGAAAATAAAAGCTATATTAGTTCAAACTTGCAACAATTTTTTCACATGCTTACGGACTTGATTTTTAAAAATAAACTTGTTGCAAGCTTTTTTAATGTCAAGAGGGATGTCGTTCCAGAGTCTGATGGCCGTGAGGGCGAAAGATTGAGATAAATAACCAGTACGGTGTAAAGGAGTGAGCAACTTAAGATTAGCCGATGAACGGAGAGAGCAATTATGAGAATCTAACAGGTATTGAAATTTGGATTTCAGATACTCGGGAGCACATGGATCCTTCAGAATTGTGAAAATGGTGCAGAGCATTCTGACATATCTGCGCTGACGGATAGGCAGCCAATTTAGCTGAGCACGAAAAGAAGATACATGGTCGTATTTACGGAGACCATAAATGTATCTGATACAGTTGTTAAGTAGACGATCCAATGTATTAAGGTGATGTTGAGACAGGTCTGAGCAACACACATCGACATAATCAATAATCGGTAAGATAAGTGACTGGACAAGTAAAATCTTGGTATTGGTGGGAAGAAAATTTTTTAATCGATATAGAGATCGCAAAGTTCCAGTAGTTTTGCGACTCACCTCCTGTATATGTTTGTTCCATGTTAAGCAACCGTCAACGTACAGACCAAGGTTCTTTACATGAGGAGAGAATGGAATGACATTATTTTTAAACATAATTGATGGTAGGGTGGGAATATCTAGTTTCGATAATAATCGTGGGCTACCTAAGATTATTGTTTGGCACTTAGATGGGTTCACGTTTATGCCGTACACAGTGGGCCATTCGGAGATGTATTTCAAGTCATCATTCAATAATGAGATAGCATTAGAGATGTTTGAGGGTTCCACTTGCACATATAACTGCAGATCATTAGCATACAGATGGTAAGAGCACTTGAGATTTAATGTGATGAGATTGATAAAAATTGAAAATAGAAGAGGAGAGACTATACCGCCTTGAGGGACGCCAGTAGACACATCACACCAGTCAGATAGTATATGTCCAGTGCGCACGGCCTGTTGGCGCCCTCGAAGATATGATGAGAACCATTCCTGAGCTGAAGACGAGATATTCAAATGAGAAAGTAGGACTAACAAGATATCATGTTCAATAGAATTAAATGCGTTAGAAAAATCAATTAAGATGAGGACGGTCAGTTTTGATTTTTTCATCCCCTCTCGGACATCTTCCGTCACCTTGAAAAGAGCATTAGTAGTAGAATGACCAGGGCGGAAACCCGAATTTTCTTCTCCCTTGCATACTATGTTGGTCTATACGCTAGTTTATTCTAAGTTTATGATATCAAAGGAGTGCAACTTTTGTACGTAGTACTATTATGTATTCTGTGATAGTAGGTATACAGATTACGGTGCAATATAGTACATTGCTATACCTATTTGCTTATAATTATTAACAGCATAAAGGATTTTCATACTTTTTCATCGGGATGAAGTAAGATTCATTACATTTTTTTTTCACATTCCCTCATTGTTAAAATGTAGTATGAGAAGAATATTAAGTATACTAATAAGAAGTATTAGCGGTGTAGACTAAATGTTAGAGCAATAATATATGTACATATTATGTATGCATATAAGGAATCTAAAATTCTATATAAAGGGGGCAATACTATATATATAAAATTCTATATAAAGACGGCTTCGTGGCGCAATGGCTTAGCAATGAGTTGTTGCGCTGGGGGCCGCGGGTTCGAATCCCGCACGGAACAAGTATTTGTATGGCCTACAAGTAATTGTTCCGGGTCTGGATGTCTGTCCTCGTGCAATCTATGTTTGTAAACTGCCTCCACGATACAGGAGAAAATCCTAGTGTGGGGGTAACGTTTTTTTAAAAAAAAAAAAAATATACTTATTTCAATATACTTAGGGCTCTGTGAGCCTAGTGTGTGGATCACAGATAACTACATACTAGTTGGCGAGTGTGGATCTACTTTGGACGGATTATTAATTCGTTAAAAGGCAGACCCTGGATATATAAATAAGTTGAGGCTGTCAGTGTATGTCATATATACATACATAATATATAAACACTCACGCCTGTCACCCAGAGGGGTAGGCAGAGACTACGGACTTCCATTGGGCGCGATCCTGACACACCTCTCTCGCCTCTTTTACATCCATATATCTACGCATACACGCTCGTCGGTTAAGGGTACTCCTAATCTGGCCCATTTTTAATGTATCGCCGATTTGGTGTATGTCAGTTATATCATTTCTTTTTGCTACCATTTAAAAAAAGAAGTCACCAAGTTTTTTGATATAAATATCAAAGAGAATATAATCACTACGTTTAAGAGGCGGGACTTCCATAGTAAAAGTAAATGCATGAAAGTACGCCAAGCTACTCTATCAACATCGTAGATAGATGATTGACTAGATAAAGCATTCGCGTATGCTTTTGAGATAGAAATAGGCGGGAGGTACTTTCACTGGGTTACCAGATATTGTTCCATTTCCCCCGTTATGGGTTTATTTATATTCACAGCACTTACATTCATACAAAAAACTTAATTATTACCATAAAAAATGTTCTTTTATAATTCAGATGATTAATTCATTTCTCTTGAAAATACATTCTGTGACTAAAAACTACGGACGGAAACGGCGTAAAAACAGAATCATCATTCTGTATTCAACGGCGCATCGACGATTTTACGGGACATTCAATAAACTCTGAATTTCGACGGCATTAAGTGAAGACGCTACTAGCACAAAGTGTGATATTGCTAATAAATAACAATAATATGTTATGTATGTACTTAAATATTAATTAAGAATAAAAATATTAAATAATAAACAAAAATTTCCTCGTGTCGAGTTTTGTTTTTACAAAAAAAAATCAATAATGTTTCAACATAGCATTCCATCACAAGTTCAGTGCTGAACACAGACCTCCGAAAGGAAAGGCTTTCCACTTAGGTTTTGTAGTACAAAACACGGTTATGAGGCAACTCCCGCGATTTTCCGCATGTTTTGTAAGTTAGTGTCTTGTGTGCGGCAAGTTGTGGCGTACAAATTCTTTTGTACGCCACAACTTGCCGCACACAAGAAATGATATTACCCCGCGTCGTAAGCAATAATACAAGACGTCGTAAACTTAAAATAATAAATAACTGCGGTGGCCAACCAGCATAACGCATATTTTCACGCAGGCGTGGCAACTATGGTAAAAGTCATCCTATGAGGATATCTAGGGAAGGCCTTTTTTAGGTGGGTGGGTAGGTACCTACTTATGGTTAGGTGGCTTAATCATGTTACCTAATGTTTAAGGTGGTAAAATGTTTTAGTTAATATACGTTGTAAAGCATCAACAAGGGTTTGTTTTTGTAACATGTTGGTATATAAAATAAAAACGAATGTTTTATGATATTCTATTTCAATTTACAATGCAGTGTAAGATTATCTGCTACCTCATATCATTCCATGGGTGGTATATGAGGCGACATAGGGAAACATCAAAGAAGATAAACAGCAGCATTTTCCTGATAACAGCTAAATAAAAAAAACAGTGGTTGATAACCCGCTTTCTAAGCGTTGAAACTATGTCAAATAACTATAATCATGTTTATGTTCAACAGTGGACTTTTGATAGACTGTAAAGATATATATTCTATGCAAATGAAAATATATAGAAATATAAAAAGGAAAAAGAACTAAGTTTTGTGTACTTACACAACATTTAGAAATATTAACAACAAGCTGTTCCCCGCGACTACGCCGGCGTGGAGTAATTTTTCGCGGAACTCTAAAATAAAAGCAGCCCAAGTTACTCCTTATAACATCAGCTATCTGCCAGTGTATAAATATTGACATAAATATTCATAGGATACTACCTTCTCGGAACCCCTCCACTAACACTTAAACTTTATGGTATGGCATTAAAGTTTTAAGTATTATTACGAATCTTTTGTATGGGAATATAGAAAAGTGTTGTTTTTAGACTTTTCATGCAATTTTTTAAATTTTTCTCTCCGTAAGAACCATCTTCGTACTTCAAGGAATATTATAAAAAAAAAAGAATTAGCGAAATCGGTTCAGCTGCTCTTGAGATTTGCGCTTAGCAACACATTCAGCTATTCATTTTTATATTATAGATGTTACATTAAGTAAAACAAATGAAAACACAATTATATATTAAATATAATTCAATAAAATTAAAATAAATAAACGACTATTTATTAATTTTTCATCACATTAATAAACAACAAAATTAACAAAATGTTTGTTTTCTTTCTAGAGCATTTGTCGTTATTCTTGGTTTGAGCAGCTTTAGAATTTCTCAAAAATATGCATTTATAAACTTGATTTATAACTTTGCATGGCAGAAATTCTTGGGTGCTGGTTGTTAGAATCGGATTAGAAAGGAGTATATACATATATTATATGCCTTGTATAAAATATATTTTAGTGGTATAAATAATAAGGTACAACTCCTAAACTATACTTAGATAGGTAATACCTATCTCTTGTCAAAACATCTTTATTACATTAATTATGTCAATTAAATGGAAATTATCATAATTACATATTATATTTATTTCTTAATTTATTTACACATTATTGTTTATAACACCGAAATGAAAATATATTGAAATTTAAAAAGGAAAAAGAATTAAATATTGTGTACTTACACAATATTTAGAAATATTAACAATGTTACATTAAGTAAAACAAATGAAAACACAATTATATATTAAATATAATTCAATAACATTAAAATAAACATACGATTATTTATTAATTTTTCATCACATTAATAAATAAATTTAACAAAATTTTTGTCTACTTTCTAGAGTATTCGTTGTAATTCTTGGTTTGAGTAGCTTTAGAATTTCTCAAAAATATGCATTTGTAAACTTGATTTATACTTTTGCATGGCAGAAATTCTTGGGTGCTGGTTGTTAGAATCGGATTAGAAAGGAGTATATACATATATTATATGCCTTGTATAAAATATATTTTAGTGGTATAAATAATAAGGTACAACTCCTAAACTATACTTAGATAGGTAATACTTATCTCTTGTCAAAAACATCTTTATTTGATTATTTATGACAATTTAATAGAAATCATCATAATTATTACATTTATTTCTTAATTTATTTACACATTATTGTTTATAACACCTTTATAAAAGGGATTAAGGATGGACTAAATGTCCCATTGGTAGGCATTCTCAGTCATTTTTACAATTATTATTGCATAATAAATTATTCATTTGTATATTTAGGTCAGGACTTTAAATTATTTATTTATTTCTTTTATTTAAATCTTTATTTGCATAAAACATGGTAGTACAGATAAAGTTCCAACATTTGTTAATGAGGATTCATGTTTAATCAATCCATCTATAAGTAAATATTTTGTCATTGTCATGCAACCAAAGTATTACAACTCATAATAATACAGAATGTCAGCATTTGAAAATAAAATAAGCAATGCTAGTCAATTTTTAATACATACAGAACAATGTCAAAAACCATAACTACTAATAAGGTCAAACTTATATCACTTATGAAGAAACAACAAGATACAACAAGAAATTATAACATTAAAAAAATATCTTTATTATATTATAAATTACATAAGTTAAGTATATTTAGTCCACCTAAAACAATGAGGCTCATAATGTTTTGAGCATATACTGCTAAGTTTTGTTGGTTACCCATAATTACTACCAGCAGCGATTATCCAACAGTTACGGATAGCTGATTCCTTAGAAAAGCTGTGAAATAATATATTTAAAAGAAATGAATATATAAAATATATAGTACACTTTTATATCAAGGCATTTAACAAAAAAAAATCAAGTATGTGTATCTGTGCATAAATACAATACCTATAACAATTAATACAATATCAATTGATTTAATTAAATAGCAAGTATATGTAAATGTAATGATACAATTACTCATACCAAACATTTAAAAAAATTATGTACATATTAAGCTTTAGATATAGTTAATTAATACATTTACAGCCTAAAATAGTTATGTCCTCCACAGCTGAACATAGACCTCCCACACAGTTTGTCTCCAAATAACTGCAGTTGCCAATTCTCCTGCCAAGCTAGGCAACTATCACAAAACCTATAACTTTTGACTTTTGATACTGACTAATGGTAACGGTGAGTATATTATCATCAAATTTTTTCTACATCATTAATTGAGAATATTATCTTATGTTGTTGTGTTATTGTGTACCTTACGATTAAGACTTATCTATTTATTTATTATTTTATCTATGTTTATATTTATTTTTATATTAGTATGACGTAATTGTTGCTAATGTATAATAGAATTAATGGAATGCAATAAAGTTTTGTGCATCTGATTTCAGGCAATACATATTTTGTGAAATTAAATATACTTTGCCCAATGTTTGTGTACTTGAATCCAAACATGTTTTCAGGTTGATACTTACATATTATTTGTGAGTTTGTGACGTCTATGTAATATGGAAAATGATTGAAGAGTTGTAGGGCAATAAGGAGTTTCCTTTAAAGCTGAACATAAAAGTGTATGTATATGTATAACATTATGTGATTTATATTTATGGACATAACTACTAATCACAATAACAATTATTATTGAACAATGCGAAAACATTATTGTACTCGCTGATATCCCTAAAGTTTCTATAATCCTACCAAGTCAAAAAGTACAAGTTTGTTATGACTTTAAGCTTTCGAATGACCGTTCAAATTAAGGAGCATTATCATGAAGAATTTACAATTTGGGAGTCCAAATATTTGACAAAATACATCACAAAGTTCATTAAACACATGAAATGTTACACTTTATATTCAAAACAATAGATATTAATCAGTACAAGTAGCAAATGTAAGCACAAAACAAACTTACCGATGAAAGGTAGTATTATCAATTTTTCGCTGACTGACGCTGTTGCATCCTAAAATGCTACAACTTACCATCTTTTTCACCTTACCTAATAACTAAGACCCACAAAAAACACTAAATTCAATTACCTGTTTGCTTATAATATCAATATTATTCAAAAGAGCTTGACATCGTTAATGTCAAATAAAGGAGGGAAAACAATCAAAAACGCATACCTAGAAAAAGACAAGAAATATAGATTTGCTTCTCCCTTACTCTTATGTCTAACTATATATGTGCATTCCTTTCACACGGTGATGACGTCACTGAATGTATAGTCTATAAGATCCTATGTCTATGATCAACATCAAGATATGACATTTAGTTTTGACAAACAATGCTGACAACATTGACGAATTACAATAATGCAGTAAATGTCTATCCTCGAATAATTTTATCGATATTACCTTTATCGATATATTGTTTATCGATATTTTTATATAATAAAAGTTGGATCTCTATACTGAATTATTTATGAGAAATAAATTTTTAACGTGGGGATTGAGTAAAAATGCCGATGAGGAAATGAAATCAATGTATTTTACACATAGCAATTTGTAATTATATCTCTACAATTGGGTACAAAAATATGTATAAAGAAAATATAAAATAAAAAACTCATTACTATACTAGTAATTAATTAAGTAAAAAATAAATGACGACTCTGTAGCGGAGTGGCTAAGCGTTTGGCTGCGGTATAGCAGGGCCGAGGCTTCGTTCCCACACTGAACAAGTGTTGCTATGCTGTAAAATAAATAGTCTGGGTCTGGATGCTTGTTTTCAACGTTTGTTTTGTTAAAGGTTAAAAATATTACGTTTTTAACACTGATTGGATTAAATTTCTTTTATGTGTAACAAATACTATGTCCAAATCGCTAGGCTTCTTCATAAAGGTAGCTATGTACATACTATTCGCAGAGATCGTTTTTAAATCGTCGCTTTCAAAATGAGTGCTCATTATAGCTAATGTTTGTAGATGAATCTATAAAAAAAATATTTATAACCAGGTACAAATAACTTTGAGTTTATTTATATAATCGAATTCTTACCAAAATGTGACTTTAGAGGGATATTATCTTTTGCTACATGTAAATGAAATCTAATTAACATACACATAATTGTAGAAGTTTAAATTAAGTGGACTGATAAAATAACAATTCGTTTTAGTAGGGTTCAAATTCAATGTTTGCCACAAATATTTTTTAACATGTGAATCTTTTCAATTGGTGCATGTGCCAGCTATTTCACCCATTGCTTGCATCTGAAAAAATAATATAATTAAATTCACATTTTTATGGAACAAATAAAATGAACAGTCACAACTGACTGTGTAGTTTCTAAGTATAGTTCGTTTCGGATTGCCATACCATCACACTATCAGATTTAGGAAATAGTGTGTTTGTATTTGTGCACACAATCGTACGCTATAAAAACCTGTCCTACGTAGATGGTTAATCCAAAAATGTACTCGCGTTAAATATCATATTACTATTACAGTTGAAATCACCACATACCTTTCATCATCTAAGGGAAATATTGCTACGAATAGCCTTTTCTTGTTATAATTTTTTCCGCTTCTTGCACCATTTAATTGGAAAGTTTTATAATGCATATTTAATTTTTTGACAATTCTGTAAATGAACAACGGCCCTGTTGTTATAGCAAAATTAAAAGCAATCTTAATAAATAAAATATATAAAAATATAATTGTTTGATTTGACATTTGAACCTATTTGATTTGACAATGTCGTTAATAGATATATTACCAAAAGCAGAAATAACAGATAACCGTCATTAAAATTTGACCCCTGTAGTACAATAATTTTTACTATGGAAGTTGCACCAGCCTGATAAATATAGCCAAGATCACTCCTGGCATTGCTCTCTTTGTTATTTAAGTTTTATTACAATCAGTTTAGCCATTTCGAAAGCAAACGAGAGAGAAAAAATTGAAAATAGTCATTTTGTTTTGGCATGCAAATAAGGTAACATATTTTATATGCAGAATTTTATGAATATAATAATCGTCACGTTAGGCTTAATGGGCGTGGATTCCTTTGTATTTGAAATAAAAACTAACGTCTTTCTAGAGGTGTTCCAGTTAAATTTATTGGTATCGATATTTTAAGGTACTAATGAAAGCATTTATTTCGCAAAATCGTTTTTCATATAGTTTTATATCATTAATGGCATTACAATTTAAAGCGTGAATAAGAATGAAATGTTACTATTGCACCAATGTAAATTATTGTAAGAGCTTTCATTTGTAAATACTAACTAAGACATTTAATGAATTTAAATCTAGAATACCAAATAAGTAACATAATACGCTATGTTAATTTTGAAACGTGCAGCTAATCCCTATAATTTTTTAAGAAGAAAACCACCATGAGCTTGATCTTGAACTTCTTAAATCAAAGCACTCACCTGAAATCTCAAAATTACTGAGTACTAATTCGATCCTCCGTGACCTTTGAAAATGTTTGTTAAATTGTAAATTCTATTAATTAAAATATTAGATGAATTAAAATATTGATTTTATTAATAATATCATTGATGACCTACAAGTTTAACAATAACTTTAAAATATTTGAAAGAAAGAGCAACAATTCGAAATATTTCTTGTCCCAATGAATTGAGAGATATATTTTAATATATCGTTAAAATTCCTTCTTTGCGTAAATATCGATTCTTGTAGTGTGTTATGCATCCATACCTTAAGTATCGAATATCGGTGTATGTCGAACATGGAAGTGGGACACCCCTACACCTACATCTTTCATTTATGTCCTACAAAGTGCACGGGTATCGTGCGTAATTGTATTTGGTCTTGGTAAGTAAATTGAAATCTTAATTTATTTCTTTAATCCATTACTCTCTGTTATCGTTCAGCATCTAAAATCATTAATATACACGTTATTTATAATTAGTATTTATTATTTATGTGTAATTAGTGCAACGTTGATTTCCATCACTAACATATCTTTTTTTCCAGTCCTTAAATTTCTTCGAAGTCCCTACTACACTCATCAAGATGGGTAGGGAGGACAAGGCTACTTGGAAGACTAATTACTTCACCAAAATTATCGTAAGTCCTATTTACCTTGTAATGTGTTATATTTTGGTTAGCCACGTTGGTGCGATTCTGTCTGTTCTAATACCTGAGAGCGTAATATTAGTTCTCTGGCTTCGCTTTCAGACTAAATTGACTTCTTCAAATTTATCCTAGTGTGATATTGTTCTCGTCAAATTTGCACTGGCATTTTGAAGATACATGTTAAAGTTTTGTTACCACTATTTAGTCTAAATGATATTGCATTTTAATTAGAAAGGTATTTCATTCATTTGAAAACATTTAGGTAATAAATTAATTTTTGTTATTTTCACTTAATATGTTATAATGATCATTTTAAATGGCTTATTATAGTATTTTCTGTGTTAGTGTTTCTTTATTTTATTATCAAGTTCTATCTTCTTATATGAATTAACATTATATATTCCTTGTTTCAGCAACTCTTAGACGAGTATCCAAAATGCTTCCTAGTGGGTGCAGACAATGTTGGTTCAACACAGATGCAGCAGATTCGTATCTCACTGCGTGGTCACAGCATTGTGCTTATGGGAAAAAATACCATGATGCGTAAGGCCATCAAAGATCACTTGGAGACCAACCCTGCATTGGAGAAATTGCTCCCTCACATCAAGGGCAATGTTGGCTTTGTATTCACCCGAGGGGACTTGGTGGAAGTGAGTATTTCTTTTTTAAATTATTATTTTAAATTTTAATTCATTAGGAGTAAAAAGAAATATAGATAAAGTATTTATTTGTTAAGTGTTAAAAATGTATTAAAACTTTTTCCCATTTTAGTAAATTGCTGCTGTACTCTCTGTTATAATCACTGTCCTAAAATGTAAAAAAACCTTTTTATGTTGAAAAGTTGTCCCTTCTCTTACTTTACCACACTCATAGAATAATAACTTGTCTATATGTTACTACTACTACTTCTACTTAATTAACTGTAAATTTAATTTGTAAGTAATACTAAGTAGAGTAAGCTCATTTACACTATTTACTCTTAACTTAGGTCCGTGATAAGCTGCTGGAGAACAAAGTGCGAGCTCCTGCCCGTCCTGGTGCCATTGCACCCTTGTCTGTGGTTATTCCAGCACACAACACTGGGCTTGGTCCTGAGAAGACCTCTTTCTTCCAGGCACTTTCCATCCCTACCAAGATCTCAAAGGGTAAGAGAGTACCTTTACATAATATTCCTTGAAACATGCATTTTTATGATTGACTTGGTTTCATGTAGTTAATTCTCATACTACATGTTACCTTACTTGTCAAGATGTTTGTATCTTTAAATTCATATAAAATATTAAACTGTTATTGTCTGTTCTAATACCAGAGAGTGTAATATTAGTTCTCTGGCTTCGCTTTCAGACTAAATCAATATCTTCAAATTTATCCTAGTGTGATATTGTTCTCGTCAAATTTGCACTGGCATTTTGAAGAGACATTTTACTTTTGTAATATCCACAAAAGCTATTAAAATCAATACTTGTATTATGTACTGCTTATTCTTAAACTTTTAAATGTTATGCCTTACAAATTTGCTTCCATAAAAATATCAATATTTTTGAAAAAAAAAATGTGATTATATGGTATGATGCTTCAAAAGGTTTGTCTAATAGGGTATTTTACACCATGTAAAAAAAAAAATCAAAGAATATATATTTATGATAGATTTTGTAAAAAGTAAACGAGAAATATTGATTTCTATTTATAAAAATGCATTGTAAATTTTATATTTCAATTTAAAGAATATTTTTTTTTACCTGTGCCTCAAATCTGCGAAACTATGTTTGCCATATTAGATAGCGTCATGACGTCACTAGGTCAAAGAACTTGGTTATGTGCTGTGTAGTAGCTAGGTAATTTTGAAATTTTTCAAGTTATCATTAATATTGTTGACTTTTATTCCAAATTTTATTGAAAAGGCATCATGGAAGACTGATTTTCATTACTTCGCTATTAGCACTAATTTTATAGATATTATAAGCTTAGGTGAGAAAAACTGTTATATTTTCTTGTACAAACCCTCAGACGAAATAAAAAGTCACTTTTTTTATTTGGTCTGAGTACAAACCATGTCTTTATTCCCATATAATAGAAGAAAACAGGAATTAAGTAAAACACTGCACTGCACTTGCAAGGGCTATCAAAATGGCCCATAAAGGGCGGGAGAGACGAGTGATTAAGCTAATTTATTACAAAATTTGACTGCAATAGGTACCTATCATGTCATGATGTTTTGTTTTGTTTAATCGATAGTTAAATATAAGTCATACTTACATCAAAGTGATCTTCACAAAAGTATAGTTTAGATTTTGTAGAAAATGACTTTGGGTCTGTTCTTGCCAGTTATTTACAACCAAGTATTTCCCATATTTAAATCAGTTGGCACTTTAATCCATAACTTCCCCGTCGTTCTTATGCTCGTATTTTTGCAATTAGGCACAACAACAATCATATAAATGATAACTCATTATTAAACATTCAAAAGTATCTTATTCCTTTGCAAAATTGTCAAAATTCTACAACAGTGATGTCATGAGTTGAACAGTATGGCGGCTAGCGTTTTTACGCGAAAATTTAAAACAATAGATTAAAAGTAAATTTTTATGTCGCTATTCGGTTTAAAAAAAATTATATAAAAATTATAGTGGTTCATAATCTGTAGGATTCATTTAAAACACTTTGAAAATAGGTGTAATACCCTATTGATGCAGTATCACTTTGTTGCAGTTGGAACTATTATCCCAGATATATGTATCAAAATCATTCAGGAACAATGAAAAAGAGTCATTTTTAATGTGTTAGAACTTCAGTTTTTACACATTCATTTTTAAAAGGAAATATTTACTAAACTAAGTTGACTCCAATATTGTTGTGGAAGCAAGATAGGGCACTACTATCATATTGTCTTGTCTATTTTTCTAATTCTGAATGGATAGTTTGTGTACCTAGAGCATGTATGTAGTCAGACTGTACCAATTTACGATTATATAGTGATTGTTCATACCTTATCTTCTCCTTTTTGTTTATGTCATTATGTCTACCCTATAGTAGATATAAAATAGTTGATTTATTTTTTTATGTCAATTGATGGGTAGATTTTTAAACAGCTCTGTTCTCATACAATGCTTCCACTGTGCAGGTACCATTGAAATCATCAACGATGTGCACATCTTAAAGCCAGGCGACAAGGTGGGCGCCTCAGAAGCCACCCTGCTCAACATGCTTAACATCTCTCCATTCTCATATGGTCTCGTGGTCAAACAGGTGAGAATAATATTTCTTCAAAAAATAATTGTATAATTAAGATTAAGGTCTAAGCACACATGATGCTGTGCCATGCTTCATCAGGAGTATAAAAATTATTTGTTTGATACATGTGACATCATATTATAAACTTCAGAGCTGCAATGGGTGGTGGTTGTCACTTACCATCAGGTGAGCCGCATGCTTGTTTGCTCCCTCTTCTATCAACAAAAATCATAGTATGCAAGCAACCTGGGTTCTATCTCTGTCAGCACCAATGAAATTGTAACCACATGCCTACCATGTGCACTGCAGTGCAAAAAATCGTGAAGAAACCTGCATATTTGTGAAATAGAAATATTTGGGTGATGTGTGATGTCTGGTGGATGGATACACACTGGAGCAGTGTGGAGGACAAGTTGCTCCATAACCCTCTAAAACTTCCTCTTATTTTTGCAGCAGTGGAACATCTTTTGACATCTCTTTTTTTTTATAACTGGCTTTACGGCTCTGGGTTCTAAGCCCTTCTAAGATTATTATCACTTGATACTGAGAGGCTCACTCTCAGTATCAAGTGATAATATAATATTTATTTAGTACTAACCTAACCATTTTAAACATAGGTTCTGAACCTACTTTCATAAACAAACGCTGTCGCACTATAATCGACCTCACACTTGCAACAGAAGGAGCAGCCAAACTAATTACGGGATGGCATGTGTCGAGAGAGGCCTCATGCTCAGACCATAGATGGATCTGCTTCGCACTACAGGTCGATATCCCCTCTACACCACCATGGAGAAATCCCCGCAAGACAGATAAAACTAAATACCTAAATAGGCTGACGTCTTTGCTAGCGGATTTTGAGGGGATAAATACTATAGCAGATCAGTCGCTCCTAGAAGAACAGGTAGCAGCTGTTACTAAGGCCATGATAGACAGCTACCATGAATCATGTCCAGAAATCACTCCACCAAGACATGCCGAGGTAAAACAACCGTGGTGGGGTAAAGAACTCGATAGAAAACGTAAGAAGGTAAGAAAAGCTCTAAATAGGGCCATGAATACCTCAATGGATGAAGACTGGCTATTATATAAGAAAGCTAAGTCTGAATACAAAAAATGTATCAGGTATCGACGCTCGATTGGGTGGCGTAAATTCTGTGGCAACATAGAAACCTGCAAACAAGCAAATAGGATTAGGAATATTCTAGCTAAACAGAACACGTCGGGATCCATGTCTCTAAAGAAACCCGACGGTAGCTACTCAACATCGCCGGATGAAGCCCAACGCATCCTAATTGAAACGCACTTCCCAGGTTGCTGCGTAACCCAGGAGGCAAACCGGCATGACGACATACTGACATCAACAGCAGAAGACTGGAATTTAGCACAGAGAGTGGTAACGATGGACAAAATCCATTGGGCCATTCACAGTTTCCTCCCCTATAAGGCGGCAGGACCCGACGGCATATTCCCGGCACTCCTACAGTGGGGGGGTAAAGCCCTAATAGTCAGACTTGCTGCCATAATGCGAGCCTGTCTTGCTCTTAAATATGTTCCTAGGGGATGGAGGGAAGTGAAAGTTACATTCATACCCAAACCAGGTAAGAGCGACTACACTGACCCTAAATCCTACAGGCCCATTAGCCTCACATCCTTTCTCCTAAAGACGATGGAGAGGATGTGTGAAAGGGAATTAAGGGGGTCGGCGCTAATGAACTTACCACTACACGACAAGCAACACGCCTACAGTCTAGGCAAATCAACAGAATCGGCCCTTCATAAGGTAATTACAAAGATTGAAGAGGCCATCCAAAACAAAGAAATATGTCTAGGTTCCTTCATAGATATAGAAGGTGCTTTTGACCGAACGAACTTCTCCAGCATAAAAGGTGCACTCGGTAGACACAAAGTTGAACCGGCACTGATCGACTGGATAGTTTACATGCTCAGTACACGAATAATAAAGATTGCTGGTGAATCTCAACCAATCCAAATTAAGAAAGGCTGCCCGCAGGGTGGGGTTCTCTCACCTCTCCTGTGGAATATGGTCATTAATGAACTCATCAGCAAATTAAATGACAATCACTTCTATACAGTAGGTTATGCTGATGACCTGACAATACTGGTCTCTGGAAAGACAGCAAGCATAGTGTGCGACCTGACCCAAGCGGCTCTCCGTATAGTGGAGAGATGGTGCAGGGAACACGACTTAACTGTCAATCCAAATAAAACGGTTTTAGTTATGTTCACTCAAAAACGAAAGCTGAATAACTATCATCCTCCAAGTCTTTTTAGCACAAAACTCCAGCTATCCTCTGAGGTAAAATATTTAGGTCTTACCTTGGACAGCAAACTTAACTGGAATAAACACATAGAAAACAAAATCAACAAAGCTAGTATAACTTTCTGGCAATGCAGAAACATGATTGGCAAAAGATGGGGATTGACGCCAAAAATCATACTGTGGCTTTACAAAACTGTAATTCGGCCCATGATCACATACGGCGCTCTGGTATGGTGGACCAAGACAAATGAAGCCACCATAATTAAAAAGCTTCAGCGCTACCAGAGACTGGCATGTATGGCTGCTACAGGCTGCATGAGAACTACGCCAACAGCAGCCTTAGAAGCGATGCTGGAGCTAACTCCGCTTCATCTACATATACAACAAGAAGCGACTTTAGCTGCCATCAGACTCAAGACCCTAAATCTTTGGAGTAAGAATAGTGTCCCTCATACAGGCATAATTGATAGAATTCACTCAAAAATTCCTATCCTACAAGCCAAATACGATAGGATTCCTAAACAATTTGTTTTCGATAAGAAATACAAGATACAGTTAAATGAAAACAGCCAGCCGGAAGGATTAAGCCCAAAAGAGCTTAAAATTTTCACCGATGGTTCTAAAACAAATGAAGGTGTAGGTTGTGGAGCTTTCTCTGAAGACCTCAATATTCACATATGCACACCGCTGGGTACCTATAACACGGTCTTTCAGGCGGAATGTATGGGTATCATTCAAGCGGCCATAGCAATAGATGCTAGGAAGGTTAATGACTTCCCCATCAGAATACTGACCGACAGTAGGGCGGTACTCCAAGCCCTGAGATGCAATGTGGTGAACTCGGGACTAATATATGAATGCCATCAACGATTAAATGAGGTATGTAAAAACAACAATGTGACCCTGCAATGGATAAAGGGACACAGTGGATCCAGAGGCAACGATGCAGCAGACGAACTTGCCAGAAGAGGATCGGCTTTGGCCACTATAGGGCCGGAACCAATCATACCAATCCCCTTTGGTAACGTTTGTTCACTGGTACGTAGACACTTTACTAATCAACACGCTCAGCTTTGGAAAAATCTAGTAGACTGTAGACAAGCTAGGGATGCCCTGCCTGAAATTAACAGTCGCTTAACAAAAGTTTTAATGAGACTGAACAAGCCGCAGATTAGGATAGTAACAAGTGCTATCACAGGACACGGCACCTTTAACAAACATTTATTTACTATAGGTGTTACAGATAGTCCCCTGTGCAGGGCATGTATGGGGGAGGAAGAAACGGCGGCCCACGTGCTACTGAAATGTCCGGAGGTCGCTACATACAGGGCTAAACATCTCGGCACGCCGGGATCACTCCCCGAAGTTGCATGCAACATCAAGGGCCTGTTGAGCTTCTTCGGAGAGATCTCATGGCTCGAATAATCACATTATTCCTGCCCACACGCAAAATACGCGCATAGACGTGGAGTTGCGGAAAACAGCCCGTCGTAAACTAAACTAAACTAAACTAAATCAAGTGATAATAATCTTATAGAGTACTGTTTCACAATATGTCGATGCGACACATTGCGCAGCCCTTGGGATTATTTGACGCCAACTTGAGCCAGCAGACAGTTGGTGATAGTATTTAAAGGTGTCTAAGCAGATAGACACCTATCTTGAGTCACATCGCCATTGGAGCACTTGTTTCACATGCCTAGACATTTAATACACAAAATCGCACCACTTACATATCAAAATCCACTTGAAACCATTATTTAAACAATGATACAGAAGCAGCAATCCGCCGCCGGCCAAGTTCGTGCCACAACTCCTTTGACATAACTCTTCTGTACAGTGTCCACAGAGTAATGTGAGAACCGTAATAAAGCCTTGATGCTGCAATGATGTTCATTGATAAACTTGAGATGAGAGTAAGGGTAGTTAGTCTCTTGTGTGAAATACAATAGGTTTTCAGTTTTTGTATTTATTTCTGTTACTTGATTAGAAACTTGTACAAAGCACTACTAGTGAATTTTGTGTAAACTATCCAAAGTGTTGAGTACAGTCTGCATCAAATAATGCATTCTGATAATTTATCTTTGGTATAATATGTGCTCTGTGATTTTGTTGTATAATTTCTACAGTGGAGTAGAAATTTGATTCACAAGCAGACATTTTCTGTTGGTTGTATATTAGTTAATTAATAGTAAACTGGAAGTTAAACAATTAAAACTGTCAATTATTTAGTAATTTGTTGAAAAACTAAAACATTCAAACTGTCAATTACAGGTTTACGATTCCGGTACCATCTTTGCCCCTGCCATCCTTGATATCAAGCCAGAGGACCTTCGTGCCAAGTTCATGGAGGGTGTTGCCAACGTCGCCGCTCTCTCCTTGGCCATTGGCTACCCAACTGTTGCCTCTGCTCCTCACTCTGTTGCAAATGGTTTCAAGAACCTGCTTGCTATTGCTGCCGTCACAGAGGTTGAATTCAAGGAGGCCACTACCATCAAAGAGTTCATTAAGGTATGCCTTTGAATTTGTTTAACAATAATCTCCATTTTCGGGTTTAAGAAATTATGCTATCATACTATAAACATATCATAATCCATAAAAGGCAACCAGAATTTAATAAGAAATATATTGTAATTTTCTCTACCAATTTCTCATTTTGAAATCAAAGACGTATAAGTCTTTATTGTTACAAATTCTTAAGAAGTTTCTAATATATATCTAATATTTGTTATTGTAATTCATCTAGGACCCGAGCAAATTTGCGGCTGTGGCTGCCGCAGTTGCCCCGGCTGCTGCCGCTCCGGCTGCAGAGAAGAAACAGGAAGAGAAGAAGCCCGAGAAGGAGGAATCTGAGAGCGACGACGACATGGGCTTCGGTCTCTTTGACTAAACAGTTGTCTGTGGCACGCTCGCACCCACTGTGTAGGCTCGTCTACGCCGCCGGGTTGGACACCCATATGGCGGCTTACGGTTTATACATAGCGGTTGCATGTGAATAAAAGCTACTTTGACCGTAATTTTGTTTTATTTTGCCTTAAAATCCTAGATACGTAGGACCCTCAATAAGTTTTAAAATATACAAAAGTATTCTAGATACTATTAATATTTATTTTACATTTTTTCAAAATATTCTCCATCATGCTCTATACAAAGTTCCATTCGCCTAAACCAACTCTGAAAACACTTGATCTGACAGGTCGGAAATCACTTCTTCGTAGGCAGCCACGGCTTCTTCGGCGCTTGAAAAAAATTTGCCTTTTATTTTTTCTTTGACTTGGTAACAAAAACTCGCAAGGAGCTCAGTCATGGCTGTAAAAAATGTGACTTAAGTCTTCCCCGAAGCCCGGTCTTTGGTCTGCTCTCCGGCACAGCTTGAAAAGCTCACAGTTAGTAATGCAACTGTAGTATACAATTCAGAGTTGACTGACCTACAATTTTCCAACATTGACGTTGGCAAATGTCCGTTCGCTCCGCGAATAATAACTATCCACCATTTGCCGACGTTCAGAGGTCTGCAGTTTTGTCGGTAACTGTCCTGAGTAGACCCATACCGACGATTGCCTTTTATTTTCCGGATTATATTGATAGATCCATGTCTCGTCACCAGTAACGATTTCTGAAACACTCCTAGATGCCCCGTTTTCAAAAAGTAGACTCAGTACATGGTAACAATCCACACGAGTCTGTTTTTCGCTTTCGGAGTGCAAACGAGGGATCCATCAACAACAAAGCTTCCTCACTCCAAGATGTTGATGTAGGATGGTAT
Organism: Parnassius mnemosyne; assembly: GCA_963668995.1. Classification (NCBI taxonomy): domain Eukaryota; kingdom Metazoa; phylum Arthropoda; class Insecta; order Lepidoptera; family Papilionidae; genus Parnassius; species Parnassius mnemosyne. The sequence goes on from CAVLGL010000115.1 coordinate 48,280,393, forward strand.
GGATGCTCCCCGAACTAATGCCTACAATCTTTTTGATGTCCGTATATGTGATTCGCACCAATATTTCAGTAGTCCATACAGTTACTGCTGTTTGCGGGGCCCCGGTTCTTTGGTATTCTTTAAGATTAATTTTATTGTAGTCTTGTAGTGTACCGATGGGCGATTATTACTAAATCTAATCGAAATAGTCGATTGTTCAGTTTATTCGATAGTCCATGTTCGTCTATTGTTATCGACGGCGTACGGCGGGTGACAATGACTGAAGGTTACCTTGTAAACTTTAACTAATAATTTGTAGCGCAACGCAGCCATTATGCGTACTATTAAATAAGTAGTTACAAATGATGGTGGGCGGTGCGCTTGCGCGCCGGTGCGGCAGTACTTTACGTTACGACTGCAGTTATTAGGTATGCAATTCGCGCCAATAGATTATTCAATAATTGTCTGTTTTGTATTGTAATCAAACCATCGATTGAGGGAACATCCATTCTAGACATGACGTTAATGGTTAAATTGATTTATTTGTTAATTTTTTTTAACAGACTTAAAAATAATAAGGTCAACTCGGCGAAGACCGGCATACTTAATTTAATGAAATACAAATAGTCTTAGTTTGGCTATTCTATAACCTTAAATTCAAATTTGGTTAAACTAGATAATAATATATTTAGTTGATCTGACAATAAATATGTTAAAATGACAAAAAGGCCACCGGTTCAGTAAATAAACATTTTTGAAAACACAGTGAAATAGACGGATTTGGCTCCCATGTCGGTTAAGACCGTCTAGTGGCGATTTTCCCTAGTTAGCGGTAGTTGGCGTAGTTACATATACGAATGCCTGTGTGAATGAATGTGTATTCGAATACCAGTTCCTGTAACAACTTAATATTTGTACCCTAACTCTCAGAAATAAGGTTATATTTCGCGAGATGCTGCATTTGTCGGGTAAGACGGGGATACTTTGCAGTTCCAGGGGTTCAAAACCTTAAATAATAACCAATGCTTTTTAATAGTAAGTAAAAAAAAATCAATAGTTATACTTGCTAAATTAAGTCAAAATTTTTTTTTTGTATTGTGCTTAGTATTAAAACGATGAGATCCAAAATCGTAGGAAAGTAATAACTTAAGAATCTATTCTTAAGTAAAGGCTTAATAAGACACCAAAGGATGACGATTTCTGTAAGTGGCGAAAACCGGCATTTGACATTTATTACCCTCCAAGACCTAGATGGACTTCCCCGCAACATATTTTGAGGTTAGTTTTTATTTTCATCAAGCATAACTTAGTAAAAAACGTGTAAGTATAATACTAATATATTTACTTATCAAATAGATATATAAGAATAAACTTACTTGCATAGATCTGTCAAATAATTGAGATCTAAACACTTATAACTTTTTTGTTAGAACGCGGTACACTCCCAATGAAAGTTGCTCACCGTACTAAACATATATCATATATACAGTAAAGTAATCTATGGTACTAAATAAACAACCGTACTTTTTTCCGTTAACACTACATATACCGCCATCTATGTCAATTGATAAGAACTAAAATGATTTTATTGTTACGCTGATTGTATTGACATCTTCATAGTTCTGCTGAATTCGTTGTAATTCTTGTTGTACGATCTTTCCCGATAGACGGTCCTCGCCGAGTTGACATTACTTTTGTATTGAATTTTCAAATTGTTGATGTCAATTTTATTGCTTAAATTTTACGCTTGATATTCAATAAAAAATTCTTCATACTTTGATAGGTACATGACTCTAGTATTAAAATGTCAATAAGTAACTAAAGTAAACAAATTAAAATATGTATTATGAAATACTTAAAAACAATCGACGCATTCAACACTGTCCTGCACGCACCGCCCCGCGCGGCCTCCTACAGTTCACCGCACGCACAAGCATCAAGCACTCGTCGTTGCATCGACCCACACAGCTCACACCACATGTATTACATAGCGGCGGATAGCAGTGTGCGATGTGCATACAATTAGTAGTTTGTCGATTATTATTTGAATAATCATCGTGAGGAACTACTAAATCGACAATCGAATGGACAATATGCACGACAATAGCACAATTTGCGATTTAGTCGATTGTTTTTTTTTGCAACTTTCGCCCATCGCTACTGTAGTGGCGGTGTGGTAATATCCATTACCCTATATTATAGACACGCGTTAGGTGACAGAGGGAAATTGAACAGTAGATGGGCAGCACCATCGTCCTGATAAAACTAGAAATTATAATAAACTGCGTTTGCCAACCTGCCTGCCAAGCGTCGCAACTATGGCTTCTTAGTCCTAAAGTAAGATAGATGTATCTGCCTTCATAATTACGATTCATAATCGAGGATAGATGTTATGTCAATGGGCCACAACATCCTCTTACCATCTTGCTTGCATTGCATGCCATCTTGACTGCATGCTTGTTTGTCATCCATAAACCCACAAAAAAGTGATTTAATTTCAAGTTATAAAACAAGACCCTGTAAAAATATAGATATTAATTAGTTTGCTTATGTAATTGTTTCAAGATTTTGTTAGGTATTTTACACATCAAAGTAGGGCTAATAATTATTCGCTCACTAGATGTTGCTAGTTGGGACTGAGGTGAAGTTATTTTTTACACTCTCATTAAGTAAAAAATGAAGTTGCATTTTAAATATATAATAAAAAATACGTTTTCTAGTGTATGTACCTATGTACACAAATTAATTACGTAAGGATGATTTTGGCAATTTTTGATCCCCCCTACCCCCATGTAAGGGCATAATAAGATTTCTCGATTAAATGAAAATGAAATAGGGAATCAGTTGATGTAATTCTGAAGCTAATAAAAAAACCCCGGTCTCGATACGTCAATTTTTTCGGGAGTTGTCGTGATCACATACAAAATAAATATCCGGACGTCCACGTAATTTTTTTCACACAGTTTTTTCAAAGTACTAATTTTAAAATGGATTAATTCCAGTGTTTTCTTGATATACGGCTACTCGTATTATTGTATAAGTTTAATATGGTTATGATAGAAGCATTTTAAGAACACTAAATTGCTTGACCTTGACATGTCCAGAATAATGCATTACCTAATAACGCTTCGCGTGATGAGGGGTGCAATATTAAATTTCAACTTACAAATTATTACGTAAGAAGGGGTTTTACCCACCGCCCCAAACAAGATAAGGGCATGTAGAGATTTTTAACCCCCCCTCCCCCTCGGGGCCCTTACGTAATTAACTTTTTCGGATTTTTGGCTCTAACTTTTTGCACATTTTTACTCTCTATTAATTCTTTTGCTTTCAGGAATGTGTAGGATTTTAATCCGTTTGAACTAATATTTCTCAAAGAAACATTTACCTTTATATTTTTTTAACAATTTTACTTCCAATCAATGACATCTGTCAAATATTTCACCTCATTCTTAAGTGGCACTGCTCTGGTTTCTTCATTGGCCCTCATTTTCTTAATTACCTTTACGACTATTTACGGCCGAAAAAATATGTAAAAATTTAACGGGTGGACCAGTTTTTTGGCACGCAAGTTACACAACATACCGTTGCTGAAAAAAAGACTATTTCGTGTCAAACGATTTTATTTCTTTGGTTTTTATTCTAAGAAGTTGTAACGTCGCGAAGCATTGTCGCTCATTGAATAATACCTAACTAAAATTTATCTTATAATACAGTAGCCCCTCCTGTCACCAATTGAGGAGAAAAAATATACAGATATATCACATAAGGTACAATTTATAAATACATAAGAACGAACGTAAACTTTACAGATAATTAAATGATCACATATTTTTAAAACATAAAACGTATTTTAAAACAAACTTAAAATTTGCTTTAATACTAAATAAAGTTCAAGGTGTTAGTAGTAGCTCAAGTCAACATTATTTTCTATGAATATACAATTAAAAGATTAAATACAACACATGATTTCAAACAATTTTAACTATATTTTTTAAGCATGGCAATTTTCGAACGATATCTGATGCTTGGACTTGTGCTAACTTATATTGTTATTGATTTTTCCTGACATAACAATGTCTGCTGCCATTTATTTACATTATAGGTAATTTTGTATACATAAAAACACCTCTTATTTTATTACAAAGTCCCTAAAATTTGAACAATATTGCAAGTTTGTAATAATTTTTTTTTCTAGTATAGTTAATTATGGACCAAGTGATTAATAAGGTATTATTCATAATGTCCAGATTGTTTGAAAAATGCCCAATATAAGTAGGCACTATGATAAAAACTATTGAAATAATTAAATTTACCGGACTTTAGGAATAAACTTATTGGGAAGAGTAATAAAAACAGATTACTTTAAATCAGTGTTAATTACATAGCCCGATTTCACTAGTCATTATTCATATTGCCCGGGCATTATAAATAGTGCTCTGATAGCAAGATGATGAGAACAAAGTATGGTACGGATAGGAAAGTAATCGATAGTTAAAATCGATATTTAAGAATCTAAAAAAGTGTGCGAATCATTGCCCGAACAATGAAGGAACTATAATCACTTGGTCCCCATAACCCTTAACTTCGTCTATTCCTTAATGTTTGTAACTTATTCTTTTACATAATATATTTATTGATTGTTGAATTCGTACATCGATCCAATCAATTTGTCTAACTCATAGCACCTGAAAATAACTAATTAAGGTGGACGTTTGCTTGAATTCATAGTGGCTAAATTAATTCAGAAATAAATAGCTGCTGCTTAAAATGGTTGTGTTGGATGTACCTATTCAATTTAATATTTGCAAATTGTTACCAGTGTTGAAAAATCTCACAACCCTCTAATGAACAGACCCACATACCCTTTTCTACAAGAAAGTTAATAATGAGTGAGATTAAAGATTCATCCTAGGTACGAAATAAGGCAATTACTTAATTAATTAGCCTTTCACATATAAACTGAGGGTTGTAAACTTAACTACAGCGCGGTGAAACCCCAAAGCAGTGTCCAAGTGCATTATTCGATTCATGTAGTGCATTTAAAGGTGGACATATGCGAGCTTCACTTAAACTTATATATTGCAAAGACTATATTTGTATTGGATTTGTAACTTTAGGTAATTTAAAGATTCGATAGACATTCGGTTTTATTGTGAATTTTTGAAGCTATATTTTTATTATGTTTACTCTAATACAGCTAATTTTAAATGATATCAAATTTGAAAGTAGAAAGCAATTTGTTTATTATTCACTCACAATTAGGTTGCATTATTTTTAAACCAAAAAGTTATTGTGTAAATAAATAAAAACATTTTAAGAATAAATGTATACAAATTTGTAGCGATTTTTTTTATTTTACACATAATACGTCAGTGTTATGTTTTACCATTGTGTTGAGCAGCTAGATATTTTATACATTTTAACATTTATAAATTCTGACTACGAATTCGGTATTATCTTGTATTAAAACAATTATATATCCTACCAAGTAAACCCCATAAGCCTTTTTATAATGTCAAGATTTTGTTCTAAAAGGCCACTGTAGTTTGAAATACGGTAAATCAAATTTCGAGACAGTGTATACATAATGTAACTGTAACAATTTTTCACACTTCTAATAATTGAGTCTATTGTCTATGGCGAGGAGTCGTATTCGACATGGAACAGTTCCGTACAAACACAAGGGCGTTGTTAGCGTGCCCGTCCCATTAGTGGTTACACGTACAAGAGATATTTAAGCGCCAAACGCGTTCATAAGACCACGTGTGGAGGCTCGGTTTCGGCGGGAGATACTGGAAGGGCTGCTACCCCTAGTAAAAAAGCGTAATGTTATGTTACATTCAATAAATTAAATACACAATATATCTACGAGGTAGAGCCTTGTTGTAGCTATATTATGGTTGTAGCACGAATGGGTCGACTCGACCGGGAAGGACCACGTTCTCACAGAATACCAGAGTAAAATATCCGCTAAATGCTGTTGTGTTTCATATGGTGAGTGTAGAGAACCGGAGACTCTTTTTGCTGGATACAAGGCATTCCATCTTAGTCTTCACGGGTGACAACCCATCTGCATTTTGATTCTTTTTCGAGGATAGATGTAGATGTATATGGGCCACCGCACTCACAATCAGGTGGGCTGAGTACTAACTTGTCACCCTTATTGTAAAATACAGTGCGTGTTGCCTGTGAACATCTACGGGCCTGAGACGTATTCCTTCACTTCTAGTAAGATAAGAGTAATTGTCGCTTAGAGAAGTATGAAGAGGGCTATTCTTGGGGATTCTATGTGAACAGAATCCGCAGAAAAGGATACAAGTGGCTCAACGGGGTTAGCCAAGTTGACTTTCTACAATTGTTACACTTGACTTAACATTGACTTATGTCATTTATCTGATGCAACACACATGTACTTTTATACTAATTTACTCTAGCGGGTAGCGAATGTTTAACATTAATTATAGTTCTTAATATTATGTGACTTTTTTATGTTACTAAGTACCTAGTTTAGTCACTGAATTTACGTGTGTAATTGGAGAAACAAATAAATGCTTAATCTATCTCTATTTCCTTTGCTTTTTTGCTGACTTCAAAAAGAGAAGGTTCAGCTGTACGTTCTTTTTTTTTGTATGTATGTTATGCGATATCTTCGTCAATTGTGAACCGATATTAATAATTACTAAAGTAATAATGACACTTTAGTAGAGAAATAGAGGATGAAGTTTTTCATGTATATAACTATTTAGACAACATTCTAGTTGTAATCTTTGGCGTGTGGTAATTCCACTCGAAAGGGTAAAAAAAAAGTTTAGTGTTATAGTTTTTTTTAATTATCATTAACGACTGTAGAATGTTATATTGGCTAACCCCTTTTAGCACTGTGTGTTTGTTTGTGTTTATTCGAAGGTTTTGTTTAGTTGTGGACTCGTGATGGGTTGCATGTTGACAAGAATCGTGGTAGCTCAAGTGCATCACTAAAATATTAATTACAATTTTAAGTGCTGATTTTCCCACACGCTCGTCGGTGAATGAAAACCAGCATGTCTGTGAAATTTACACGCAGTAACTTGACGGTCTCTTCCGTACTCTAACACCCATTTTTTTTGTTTTTTTTTAGATTCAATATGGATTATTACATAATACTTATTGAAAGTCATTATTTTATTTACCATTGGTTCGGAAAATATCTCTGTCCTGGGAAGAACCAGCAAGAAACCCAGCGGGACTTTTTTTTAAACATAATTTCCCTTAACAATAATTTTGTTTACACAATTTTAAATGAATTTTCATAGAACCAGCATGGTGGCCACCTTATTCCCAGGGGTTATTTTCATTCATGTATTCCTTGATATTATAATAACCGTTTTCGTACAGTTTTTCTTTAATAAAACTTTTAAACTTGTTTATTGACAAACTTTGAACATGTTCTGGGATTTTGTTGTAAAAGCGTATACATTGCCCCATAAATGAATTACTAATTCTGTGGAGTCTAGTAACTGGCATTACAAGCTTATGTTTGTTCCTAGTGTTTAAGGTATGAACATCCTTATTCTTATTAAAGCTATTTATGTTTTTATGTACATACATTACATTTTCATAAATATATTGTGATGATAAAGTTAATATGTTTATTTCTTTAATTTTTTTAAAAGACATGAGAGGAGGCCTGTACTTAGCAGTGGGGTGTATGTAGATTATGACTTAACTTTAAATTAGACTGGTGTGATTAGTGGAGGTACAAGATAATGCATAATTTCATTAAGATATGGGTATAGTAAGAGGCAGCTTATTTATAAATTTATCACGAAATCTAGTCGCATCATACTGTATTTAACTAAAAATAAACTTAAGTGTGTGTGTATGTATGTGTGTAGTGGCGTGTAAGTGCGTACGTGTGTACGTGTAGTGGCGGTGTAAGAATATGCACTACCCCATATCATCCCGTGGGTGTCGTAAGAGGCGACAGAGCGAAACAAATCAGGAGATGGAGAGCATCATCTTCCTAATAACGTCTAAAATTGCCTTGTTTGCCTTCTAAGTGGTAACTATGAAAAAATATCTCCCTAAGATGCGATTCATGCCATGTCTACATTCAGAAGTGGACTTATATATACAGGCTGTAAAGAATTAATGACGCGATCAATCTGTAAATTATTAACATTTTGTTCAGAGGTAATGGGATGTATTGATGAGGATTGTGAACAATCAAAATGGGTAACATTTTTAGTGTTTCAAAGCAAATATTGATAACATGACTGTTGGGCTGTAATGGTAATGATGACGATGAACAAATATGTGCAGTTACCGATGTGTGCGCGCGCGTCGCTGTTGATGGAGGCGTCGTGGCGGCGCGGCCGGCGCGCGCGCCGCGTGCGTCGCCCGCGCCGCTCCGCCACCAGCGGCTGCGTCTCCTCTTCCCCAACACTGCCGATGACATTTTCTTTTTTAGTTAATTGTGGCATTGGCTAACAGGCCTCTTGCCATCATTCATTGTGGCATTGGATACAAGGCCTTCTGCCATAATTTATTGTGGCATTGGATACAAGGCCTTCTGCCATAATTTATTGTGGCATTGGATACAAGGCCTTCTGCCATAATTTATTGTGACATTGGATACAAGACCTTCTGCCATAATTTATTGTGGCATTGGATACAAGGCCTTCAGTCATAACTTATTATGGCATTGGATACAAGGCCTACTGCCATAATTTATTGTGGCATTGGATAACGCTTTAAATATGTTTTAACACATGAAGGTGGGTTTAACTTGTCTTACTTCCACAACTTATTCTGCCACCAGCGCGGCACCACTTAGGATGGAGTGAAAATTTAACTTTTAAATGAAGAATAATGACACTATTTAACAATTTCTACACTTCAATCCCAACTAGCGACATCAAGCGAGCGGAAAATTATTGAAATTTTCGCGGGAACTTATTCGCCAGCGGATTGTGGTTCCTGTATTATTGATAAAACAGTATATGTATATCAAATGGTAATGATAAAACAAGTGCTCCGATGGTGATGTGAAACCTCAAGTTGTTGTCTGCTTCACCATTTAACCGTCCACCCCGCGCGAGTGATTCTCGCCTCATCTGTCCGCGCATTAAATGTTACTATTTTTTTACGACTGCGCGAGACTGTCTCAACAAAAAAGGGTCACTACTGAAAAACAACTATAGCTACATTTAAATAAAAAATATTCTCAAAAGACTCAAAGAATTAAAAATTTAATTTTGTTAAAAAAATAGTCAAATGAAAAATAAAGGCTGAAAATAAAAATATGATAAAAAATAGTATTTATTTTTTAATTTCGAGTTTTACGAGAAAAGTACGAGGGGCACACTGAAATGATCGGCAATAGAATATTTCGGATTGAGTTACAATAAAACCTTTTTTAGAATTTGAATATTGGCCTCTTAGAATCTTAATGACATTCAAATAATTAAAAAAAATGTTTAAAAACAAAAAACTATGTTGGCTTAAAGTTGACACGTAACAGAAATGGAGCTCGAGCGTGAACATTTCCATGACATAATTTATCACAATTTTCGTCGCGGCTTATCTCAAGATAAATGTCTCAGCGAACTTGTTTCGATTTATGATGTTGAAGCACCGAGCCAAACAACAATATACCGCTGGTATGACGAGTTCCGACGCGGTCGCGTTTCGCTCAGCACTGTTTCTTCTGCATGTCGATCAAGAAAAGCGGTCACGCCTGAAAACATCGCAGTTGTGCGAACTACTATATTAGATGACCATCATGTGACATAAGAGCAGATTCGGTCTGTTATCAGTATCGGAATGACTGCAATTCAGTCGATATTACATAATGAGCTGTGTGTAAGAAAGCTAGTTTCCCGCTGGGTTCCCCAAAATTTGTCCGAAGAGAGCAAAAGGTGGCTCGTGTAGATTGGTGCCGGAATACTCTGCAACGTTTCAACGGAGGGAAGTCTAATGCCGTTTATAATACCGTCTCAGGTGACGAATCATGGATATATTCATACGAACCTGAAAGAAACCATCAGTCAGCAGTTTGGGTCTTCGAAGACGAGGTCAAACCAACGAAAGTGATTCGCTCCCGCAGCGTGTCAAAGAAAATGGTCGCTACGTTTGTCTCGAAAAAGGGGCATGTTGCTTCAATTCCTTTACAGGAACGCAGAACGGTTACCGCTGAGTGGTATATCACAGTTTGTTTGCCAGAAATGATAGCCGAACTCCGAAAAAATAACCTGAAACGTCGCATCATCTTACATCATGATAATGCGAGCTCCCATACGGCTCAGAAGACAAATGATTTTCTGAAGCAGGAAAACGTTGAGCTGATGGGCCATCGTCCGTACAGTCCTGACCTGAGCCCATATGATATTTTTTTTTATAGGAGAGGGGGCAAACGAGCATGCGGCTCACCTGATGGTAAGTGACTACCGCCGCCCATGAACAACAGCAATACCAGGGGAATTGCAGATGCATTGCCGGTCTTTTAAAAAGGAGTAGGCTCTTTTCTTGAAGGTCCCTAAGTCGTATCGGTCCGGAAAAATCGCTGGTGGTAAACTATTCCACAAGGAAGTTGTGCGAGGAAGAAAACATCTTCTAAATCGCACAGTGGTGGACCGCCAATCATCCAGATGGTGTGGATGGTATCGGGAGTTCTGCCGCGATGTGCGTTCGTGAAATTTGGCGGCTGGGATTAATCCGAACAATTCCTCAGAGCACTCCCCATGGTAAATGCGAAAGAAAATGCTAAGAGATGCAACATCTCTTCGCAGTGCCAATGAGTCGAGCCGATTGGAAAGGACTCGGTCGTCCACGATTCGAGCCAGTCTGCGCAGGATGCGGTCAAGTGGAAGAAGCTGGCACTGGGGAGCCCCAGCCCAGAGATGGGAACAGTATTCCATGTGAGGCCGAACCTGCGCCTTGTAAAGTTGCAGGCGTTGAGCCGGCATGAAATACTGTCCCGCTCTGCTGAGCACGCCAAGCTTTTTAGAGGCCAATTTGGCCTTCTCTTCCAAGTGACCACGAAACTTCACGCTACTCGATATGTCGACGCCGAGGATTCCGATACTGGCTGAGGCAACAAGGGGAGTACCTTGAAACTGAGGAGATACGACAAAGGGGTTCTTTTTAGCGGTAAACGCGCAAACTTGTGTCTTCTGAGGATTAAACTGGACTAGATTTAGTCGCCCCCAATCCGAGACTTTGTCCAGCAAAGACTCGACTTCAGACACAAGTTTGTTCCGGTACTCGGTGACGTTTTCTTTACATTTCTTTTCTTTACATTCGTTTTCTTTACATTCCCTAGAATGAAAGATTTATTACGCGGTCAACGGTTTGAAGACCCCGAAGCAGCTGTGGAAGCGTACAAATCAGCCTTTTTGTCAACATCAACTTCAGATTGGAATTACTGTTTTAATGATTGGTTTGCACGAATGGAAAAGTGCATTAAGTTGAACGGAGAATACTTCGAAAAACAATAAAATACAATTTAGCTATACCGTGCATATGGTTTTTCTTATTCCCGATCATTTCAGTGTGCCCCTCGTATAATATTTACAGGAGACAATTATTTTATATTATAATAATACATGATACTTTAAAATGACATCAATATTGTTACGCGCTTGGGGTTCGAGACAATTAAAAACTGCCGATTGAATTACCAAAATTGACACTTTAATTACACAACACGAATTACAACTAAAACCACACTAATAATAGAACACAATTCGCCTTTATTTCGCTTCGAAGTATTCTCTTGTATCGCCAATTCAATACTGCCTCGGTCGTGGTCTATACCGGCCTTATATAGGGCCTCAGATAGTTTCCAGAATCTTCTACTGTAGCGACATCTAGAATGTTCGAGTACATATCGGTCCCGAAATTTCTGGAAGGATCTTGACTCTCCTAGTTCTGCTACTCGACACTAGAGGGCGCTAGTGTAACTAGTGTTGCCATGTACAAGACATTAATAATGGCGCGCAATACTTTCATTTACTCGACACTAGAGGGCACTAGTGTAACTAGTGTTGCCATGTACAAGACATTAATAGTGGCGCGCAACACTGCCCCCTCCTAAGACATGCTCGTCCCGAGCATTATTGGCCCCATAATAACGCGCCAGTCGATCCACATGGACAATCTTAGGAGTACCTCTGGCACCTTTCTGTATCCGGTAGGTTACATCATTGATCCTTGTCACAATCCGGTACGGTCCGTCCCATTTAGCTTGAAGCTTAGGAGATCTCCCTTTGCTGCGAACTGGATTGTGTAACCACACTAGTGAACCTTCATCAAACCCCTTGTTGTTCATTTTGCGGTCATACCGTGTTTTCATTTTCTCATACGTTTGCTGGCCCGTCTGTCTGACGTGCTCATAAATGTCATTCATTTTGTTCCGCAAGTCATTTGCATAATCGGTTATACTGCGTGGGGCATCAGGTGGTATTCCGGTGATCAGGTCTGCAGGCAGCCGTAATTCTCTCCCAAAGTTTGCGAAAGCTGGCGTCACTGACGTACTTTCGTGAACAGCGCTTCGATATGACAACAAAAACGGTTGTATGTGCCTGTCCCAGTCTCGTTGCCGTTTTTCCACAACTTTTGCCAGGTACCTTTCCAATGTCTGATTAAATCGTACTACCATTCCATCAGATTGTGGGTGGTAAGAAGTTGTTCGTGTTTTATGAGTACCCATAACTCTGCAAGTTTCCTGGAATATTTGAGACTCGAAATTCCTTCCTTGATCGCTGTGAATCTCTAAGGGTACTCCAAAACGACAGAAGACTTCATGAACTAGTTTATCTGCAACTGTTGAAGCTTCTTGATTTGGAATGGCGAAGACTTCTGGCCACTTAGTGAAGTAATCCATCACAACCATGAAATACTTGTTACCACTTTCACTTTCCGGAAACGGCCCCGCAACGTCAATGGCTATCCTCTCCCATGGTGCACCAACATTGTACAATTTCAATGCGCCTCTACTACGAATTTGAGGTCCCTTTACAGCCGCACAACTTGTACATTTGCGGCACCAGTCCTCGACATCGTCACGACAATGGACCCAGTAAAACCGTTCTCGGATCTTCAGGAGAGTTCGTTTAACTCCCAGGTGGCCTCCTGAAGAACTACTATGGTACAGTTGTAGAACATCCGGTACTTTAGCCTTAGGGACAACCATTTGCAAATGACATCTGTCTCCCCGACCATTTTCCCATTTACGGCACAGGACTCCATCCTGAATCAGCAAGCTGTCCCATTGGGCCCAATAGCTTTTCGTGGTCGAACTCATTGCTGAGACGTCGCTCCACTTGGGCTTAGGAGTACTGGCCTTCATCCATTCCAGAATCGGCTTAATAACCGAATCTTCCTGCTGTGCATGTTGTAGGCTGTCCTTCCACTCATTGCTGAGCTGGTCTGTCCTGAGCATTCTCACAGATACCACTTCCTCACCCTCTTGCCTAGTACAATGCTTGCAATCTTCAGGGCAAGGTCTTCTTGACAATGCATCTGCATTGCCATGAGATTTCCCGCTGCGATGTTCGATCACAAAGTCGTATTCCTGCAGTAGTTCAATCCATCTCGCAACTTGTCCTTCCGGATTTTTGAACTGCAATAGCCATTTGAGTGCAGCATGGTCAGTTCGTAAGTGGAATTTCCGCCCTAGAAGATATTTGCTAAAATGCTGCAAGGACTTTACCACAGCAAGCAATTCCCGTCTTGTGACACAATAGTTCCTTTCCGGCTTTGACAACGACTTGCTGAAGTACGCTATAACAATCTCTTGATCACCATTCCGTTGAGACAACACACCGCCAAGTCCTATATCACTTGCGTCTGTGTCAACTATGAATTCCTTGCCCGCATCAGGGTACCCCAAAATAGGTGTTGTGTTGTTCTTGAGCTCCTGGAATGCAATATCGCAACTTTCATCCCAGCAGAATTGTCGCTTCTCCTCGGTTAGCTTGTGCAGAGGTTTGGCTATATCTGCAAAGTTCTTCACAAATCGCCGATAATAAGAGCACAAACCCAAAAATGCTCTAACCTATGTCTTGTCTTTTGGAACCGGCCACTCCTTGACAGCGGCAATTTTTTCTGGATCCGTGCGGATACCTTCTTCCGACACTACATACCCCAAAAAACTAACTTGCCGTTTGAATAGTGAGCACTTCTTTGGACTCAACTTGAGGTTGGCACTCTGGATCTTCATGAGCACGCGTTCCAGGTTTTGAAGGTGTTCCTCAAACGTACGGCCTACGATGATGATGTCATCCAAATAGACCAGACAGGCATCTCCAATTAGCCCGGTAAGTACAAGCTCCATCAATCTTTCAAACGTTGCTGGAACATTGCACAATCCAAACGGCATGACTTTAAATTGCCACGGACCTTTTCCTGTGGAGAATGCAGTTTTCTCCTTGTCCTTAGGGTCAATTTCAACCTGCCAGTAGCCACTTTTCAGGTCCAGCGTACTAAACCACTTTACGCCTGTGAGCATGTCCAGCGTGTCATCAATTCTAGGCAAGGGATAGCTGTCCTTCTTCGTAACGTCGTTCAGGCGGCGGTAGTCAACACAAAACCGCATGCTGCCGTCCTTCTTCTTTACCAGCACCACAGGTGAACACCATGGACTAGATGAAGGTTCAATAACACCATCCTTCACCATACCCTCAATCATGGTTTCCACTTCCTTTTCACGTGCTACAGGCAATCTTCTTGGCCGCTGACGAATAGGCAATTCTTGTCCTGTGTTTATTTTGTGTTGAACTAAGCCAGTCTTTCCTATGTCAGCTTCGTTTGACGAGAAAACATTGGCGTACTTGAGTAACAACTTCTTCGCCTTGACCATTTCATTCGGGGAGAGAACGCTGCGACAGTCTTCTAAGTGTGGTCACTCTCGTTTGTCCATCCTTGCTAGGGGTCCCGGTCGATAGATATTCGCACCGACGCAACCAATCCACTTCCTCACTAGTACCAACCAATGTGCCTTTTTCTATAATCTGTTCCTGATCACAAAGGTTCAACACACGTACTCCTGAGATGTCGGTGGTTCTGACCAAGGTTCGAGCCACTTTCCATGGAAGGTCATTGTCTACCCTTTCCACGAGTACACAACGATGAGCTTGCCCAGGACTCCGAGGAAGACTAACCGGCACAATCGTTTCCGATCTCGGCGGAAGAACAATCTTCTTAAGGCTGTACACATTCCCTGGTAACGCCCCTTCCATGAAAAGTTCCTCTTGTCCACATTTCAAAACACCTTGCTTAACGTCGATCTCACAACAATTCTTCCTCATAAAGTCTAGGCCCAGGATGCAGTCGTCCATTATATCAGCCACGATGACATTATGCAGGTAGATCATGTTGCCTAGCTTCAACTCCATCTCCTTCTCTCCACGGACGGGTGGTATGCGCTGACCAGTGGCTGTCACCAAATTAATGCGTTCTCGGTTGTATGCTGAGTCCCCAAGGAACCGACTTATCAGTTGGGAACTGACAACCGTGCGAGAGGCTCCAGTGTCTATTTACACGGCGTTCCGTTGACTTCGCCCTTGATGATTAGGCTGTTCCCATCATGGGTTTGTGAGATCGAAATCCTTGGGGCTCTTTTAACATCAGCCAGCACCCGCCCCGCAGTCCTGGCTTTTACTCGTTTCCCTGCTGCTGCTGGGCGGTGCTATTAGCCGCACTACCCTCTCGAGATCGATCACCTTCCCTTTCTACAGTTCGCTTAGGGCAGCTGGATCGAAGATGGCCCCTTTCTCCACAGCCGTAGCACCTAGGGCTGTAGCTTTTATTGCGGTCCCGAACTGTAGCTGCTGCAACCTCCCTGGCGCGGTGGGAATGATGATCCTGCCGCACGGCTTCCACCTCCAGTGCATGGGTCAAGGCGTCCTTAAGCGTCTCGTGGTGCCCGAGCCTCACAGCAGCTCTGACTTCAAGGTCGCGGATGCCGTCGATGAATGTCTGCACCAGGTTCCCTACAATAAGCGCAGGTACAGACTGGTACGCTTTTCGAACCAGCTTCTCCACCTCAAGGGCCCACTGCTGCAGGTTTTCGTTACTGCGTTGCACGCGATCTTTGAGCTGCGCACGAAAGACGTGTTCCAGGTGAGCGTCGCCATATCTCGCCTCCAATGCCTCAAGGAGCTGCTCGTAAGTCACTTCCTTACCGAGAGCTTCCAGAACAGTTAATGCCTGGTCGCGCAGGCCTAGGGTGAGAGCAGTCATGGCCTGACTTTTATTCCAGCCGTTCGCTTTCATGACGGCCTCGAACTGGATTTTATAGGCCGACCAGGAAGAAGTCCCGTCGAACGGTGGCACTTTGAATCCACGTAGCGAAGGTGTTGTAGCTACCACGGGAGCTGTAACTCCATCCCCAATTTTGAGGTCGTTCAGCGTTTTCTTCACGTCAGCCATCACATTGTCAACCTGATTGTACACTTGGTCGATTCGGGTTTCAGCTTCCGACAGGCGGTTGTCATATTGAGCAACCTTATCCTTCACCTCACTTATTTCTTTCCCGAAGGTAGCGTGAAGGTCCTTCATGAGAAGTATCTGCTCTTCCTTATCGCGTTTGAGCTGCTCTTCCAACCGACGGCCCTGTTCCTCCTGTTGGCGGGCTTGTTCCTCCTGTCCGCGCTGCAGCTGCTCTTCCAACCGACAAGCCTGTTCCTCCTGTCGGCGGGCCTGTTCCTCCTGTCGGCGAGGTTGTTCCTGCAGCATCATCATCAGAGTACCTAAGTCAGGTGCTGCAGATGCAGGAACTGCTGACGGGCCGGCCTCCGTGGTCGGCAACTGGCCTGCCGACGTCTGTGACGTTGCACCACCAAATCGTTTCTGGTCCGTCTCCTGTTGGCGTTGACTTCGGGTACGGATACCCTCGGTGTCGTCTTTAGGTAAAATCGGCATATTTGATCCCACTTCTGACACCAATTGTTACGCGCTTGGGGTTCGAGACAATTAAAAACTGCCGATTGAATTACCAAAATTGACACTTTAATTACACAATACGAATTACAACTAAAATCACACTAATAATAAAACACAGTTCGCCTTTATTTCGCTTCGAAGTATTCTCTTGTATCGCCAATTCAATACTGCCTCGGTCGTGGTCTATACCGGCCTTATATAGGGCCTCAGATAGTTTCCAGAATCTTCTACTGTAGCGACATCTAGAATGTTCGAGTACATATCGGTCCCGAAATTTCTGGAAGGATCTTGACTCTCCTAGTTCTGCTACTCGACACTAGAGGGCGCTAGTGTAACTAGTGTTGCCATGTACAAGACATTAATAATGGCGCGCAATACTTTCATTTACTCGACACTAGAGGGCACTAGTGTAACTAGTGTTGCCATGTACAAGACATTAATAGTGGCGCGCAACAATATCAATAGTATCTTATATACTCAATATACATAAGTATATAATTTGTGCCTAATATAAACTTGAATAAATAAGTAAATAAATAAATAAAAATAAGTCTTAATTTCTAGATACATCTCAATAGATATTTCGTTTATAAATGACTATCAACGTGTTAATAGTGAATCATTATTTTATATTTAGCATTCATTTAACACAAAAAACTGATTAAAATACATTTTAAAAAACATATAATCAATAAACGATGATCGCGTATAGTGATTAAAATTTCGAGCTAAATTATTATATGTAAACGTTTTTGAATTGTCGTAACGATACATATTTCCTAGAGAAAATATCGTCACAATTAGTTTGATGTACATAAATTTTCAGTTTTGATACGTTATTTCTAATGTTACATTAGAAATAACGTATCAAAACTGAAAATTTATCACATTTTTGATCGAATTTCTCACACTTTAAAAAAAACTAAAATAGTTAAATTAAATTTTAACTTTTTTTTTCTAAATATTTTGTTATTATTATACAGATAAAATTCACTCTCATAGATGACAAATTTATAATAGCATCATCTATAATTTTTTACTTTATTAATAACAGCTATCTTTTATCACTGTACACGTTTAAACCGAAAGATGTCGTTTGGTGACTGTAGTCACCATGGACAGGTGAGGCAATAATTTTCTTGGGGACTGTAGTCACCGTGGACGGATGAGTTGTTAGACATATTGAAGTACTATCATCGTCGACTGTCTTTCTCTGTCAGGCAAAATATTGTAAAGAAGTTTTTAAGGAAGTTATCATAAAAAATAATATCATAACCTGACTCTAGCAAAAATACAACCGTACTAGTCCATTAAGAAAGTAAAATAAAAACATCTGTTACATTTACACTACAATAACTAAAATAAATAGATATAATTTTACTCACTTTTCGTCATTGTTAGTCTGTTCAGTTTCTTCTGAGGGCTGGGCACCCTGAAACATAATATATTTGTTTAAAATATTTGTGGGATGTATGATTGAAATCAACAAATCTTAAATAAAACAAAACATTGTTTAGGGATCTATCAAAAAGAAGGCGTTCACGCCTTCAAGCGTTCCGCGTTCGCATTGGGCGTTCATTGTGTTACAAAGACATACCCAGGCAGCAGCCATTCTGACCGCGTCGGTCAACATGAACGCACACGTTCGCACGTTCACTGCTGTTTCGGTGTCCACATAGGAATGAAGATAGAAACCAAGAATTTGATTATATTAGTACGAGAAAGGTGTTTCTTATATGGTGTGAAGAATGATGATTATAAAAACCGAGGAAAAATAGCAGAAGCATGGTTATTATGCCAGAAAAATGGGGACCGAAAAGGAATTATAAAAAATTTCTTCAGCAGTAAGCTATTTACAAAATAGTTTATGAAATTATCCATCTTGTTCTCTATTCTTATTAACAGGGCGCACGCACCCAATGTTTCCTTTTCCATTTTGATGCTGCTAATGTCCAAAATATCAATAATTCGTCTTCCGATTAAGAACTATAGTTGAAAAACATGGTGACTGTAGTGGCACCGCGTAGACCGTCCAACAGCGGAATTCGTGAGCAACTGAACGCTCGAACGCAAAACGCGAACGCGGGGTCGCTTGAACGCTTGACCGCTTCCTGTCTGATAGAACCCTTAGTCTATAGTGTTATGCCTCCTCTACACTACTCGCGAAGTAACTTTGACGAAGAGCTCGTCGAAGTCGATCGCAGTCCGAAGAACATGACTACACACTCGTGCTACTTCGCGAAGAGCTCAGTCGTCTCGAGTCGCCCCCACCCTTAACATGAATAACGTTCAAGAGGCAGCTGCTATAGGTACTTAATTGTGTGAACAGTACGACGTCAATGCGTTAACTAAATAAATAATTATGTAGAAATCTACATATTTAATATTTTTATATAAAAAAAAAATCATAACTGGCGTAAGCCGAGTAGTGTGGTGAGACGCTCTGTGTAACTTCGCGAAGTCCTTTGACTCTGGCGCAAAAAACCGACAGCGATCGGAAGTCGCCCCGAGGCGAAGCGAGGTTGCACGAAGCGAATCTAAGTACCTCTCTACACTATTCGCCTCGTCCAACTTCGATCTACTTCGCGAGTAGTGTAGAGGAGCCATTAGGATGTGACATGATGATAGTATGAAAGAGAAGATATTATGTATGAGCTATGAGTGTAAGTGAGAGGTATGAGGAACGATGGACTGAAAAGACGGGGAAAGGAAGACGATCTACTCGATTTGGGAGGATACACGGAGGTTGTATAAGACGATATATTTTATAAGTAAAAGTTTTGTAGAAAGTGATTAAAAGAAGTAAAAAGGACGGAAGATTTTTATTTATTTTTACAACCTCACATATTGTCTCGTTCTTGTCGAAACAAATTTTTAAAATTTATTAACTTTCCATTTGGCAGTTGTTGTAATCTTTATATATAAAAATTACGTGTCACGTTGTTTGTCCGCGATGAACTCCTAAACTACTGAACTGATTTCAATGAAATTTTTCACACTCTGTGCAGTTCGGTCCAACTTGAGAGATAGACTAGATAAGTGACACTCAAAATTTTTTTATTACGAATTTAAGGATTTTTTATATGAAGGGTCGTCGAAAAGGGCAGAACAACGTCTGGCTGGCCAGCTAGTATCTCTGTAAGTCTCTAGAGTCCGAATCTACTGTTTTTAAAAGGTTGTATAAGCAGCGCGCATAAGGTTTGCTGACTCCCACTTCCGCCTTACTTTACTCACTTCAGATATTTATTTCTGTATAGTTTTCCTTACCTCCGCGTCTTCACTTATTGGCGGATTGCGACCACGCAATCGCGCCATAAATCGCGCCGCACGAACAAATGGATTTTCTCTTTGCTCTTCGAACGTGCCGCCCTGTAGGTAAATATTTAAATACTATACAATCAAGTATTAAAATAAACTTGTTGGTGGTGTAATATAAGAGAGACCGTTGTTCTGTTTTAAATTTATTACTGTATATAAAAAAAACTGATGTTCAAATTTAAAAAATAAATATTTTAATACAATAGGACGTGAAGTCGGGTCTGACAAAAGAAACCTGACAGTAAAATAAAAGCTTTAAAATGGATATATGTAAAGGGCTCTGTATACGGTAGACTGATCGTAACGGCGGTTTAAACCACACTTTTCTACGTTTTCTTTTTTTTATACAACCAGATTAAATTTAACGCCAATAAGCATAGAAAAGAAGCTCATTTTCCATTTTAAAATATAGCACGTAATAAATTATTTGGATGCTGATAGCACGACTTTGTTGTTTCGTTTTAAACAAGTAAATGATCGATCGCAACGACCAATCGTTTCGTGTGTGTGCGGTAAGATTTGAGCGATATATCGTCACGATATCTTTTCAGATTAATGGTAATGACGAATCTTTCCGTATATGGGGCCTACGAGTGTTACTGAATGATAGGGTGAATAATTGTGTGATAAAAGAAAAGTACGGTTTGCAACATGTTGATAACCGAATTAAGAAAGCACAGCTTTGGCTGTTTTGAATTATATGCTGCAGTGTGTACTGTGTGCGGCAGTGTGTGCGGCAGTGTGTACTGTGTGCGGCAGTGTGTACTGTGTGCGGCAGTGTGTACTGTGTGCGGCAGTGTGTACTATGTGCGGTAGTGTGTACTGTGTGCGGCAGTGTGTGCGGTAGTGTGTACTGTGTGCGGCAGTGTGTACCGTGTGCAGCAGTGTGTACTGTGTGCGGCAGTGTGTACTGTGTGCGGCAGTGTGTACTGAGTGCGACAGTGTGCAATGTGTGCGGCAGTGTGTACTGTGTGCGGCAGAGTGTTCTGTGTGCGGCAGTGTGTACTGTGTGCGGTAGTGTGTACTGTGTGCGGCAGTGTGCAATGTGTGCGGCAGTGTGTACTGTGTGCGGCAGTGAGTACTGTGTGCGGCAATGTGTACTGTGTGCGGCTGTGTGTAGTGTATGCGGAGGGCGGGCAGCAACGGCTCGCTCGCGTCGCTGTCGCTGTCAGAATGCACGCGGCGCTCTATGTGTACTGTGTGCGGCAGTGTGTACTGTGTGCGGCAGTATGTACCTGTGTGTGGGATGTGAGAGAAGCGCGGGGGACCGCCAGCAACGGCTCGCTCGCGTCGCTGTCGCTGTCAGAATGCACGCGGCGTTCTGTGTACTGTGTGCGGCAGAGTGTACTGTGTGCAGCAGTGTGTACTGTGTGCGGCAGTGTGTATTGTGTGCGGCAGTGTGTACTGTGTGCGGCAGTGTGTACTGTGTGCGGCAGTGTGTACTCTGTGCGGCAGTGTGTACTGTGTGCGGCAGTGTGTACTGTGTGCAGCAGTGTGTACTGTGTGCGGCAGTGTGTACCTGTGTGGGGGATGTGTGAGGGGCGCGGGGGCGGGCAACAACGGCTCGCTCGCGTCGCTGTCGCTGTCAGAATGCACGCGGCGCTCTGTGTGTACTGTGTGCGGCAGTGTGTACTGTGTGCGGCAGTGTGTACTGTGTGCGGCAGTGTGTACTGTGTGCGGCAGTGTGTACTGTGTGCGGCAGTGTGTACTGTGTGCGGCAGTGTGTACAGTGTGCGGCAGTGTGTACTGTGTGCGGCAGTGTGTACTGTGTGCGGCATTGTGTACTGTGTGCGGCAGTGTGTACTGTGTGCGGCAGTGTGTACTGTGTGCGGCAGTGTGTACAGTGTGCGGCAGTGTGTACTGTGTGCGGCAGTGTGTACTGTGTGCGGCAGAGTGTACCAGTGTGGGATGTGGGAGGGCGCGGGGGTCGGGCAGCAACGGCTCGCTCGCGTCGCTGTCGCTGTCAGAATGCACGCGGCGCTCTGTGTGTACTGTGTGCGGCAGTGTGTACCTGTGTGCGGGATCTGGGAGGGGCGCGGGCAGCAACGGCTCGCTCGCGTCGCTGTCGCTGTCAGAATGCACGCGGCGCTCTGTGTGTACTGTGTGCGGCAGTGTGTACTGTGTGCGGCAGTGTGTACTGTGTGCGGCAGTGTGTACCTGTGTGCGGGATGTGGGAGGGGCGCGGGGCGCGGGCAGCAACGGCTCGCTCGCGTCGCTGTCGCTGTCAGAATGCACGCGGCGCTCTGTGTGTACTGTGTGCGGCAGTGTCTACTGTGTGCGGCAGTGTGTACTGTGTGCGGCAGTGTGTACCTGTGTGTGGGATGTGGGAGGGGCGCGGGGGGCGGGCAGCAACGGCTCGCTCGCGTCTCTGTCGCTGTCAGAGTGCACGCGGCGCTCTGTGTGTACTGTGTGCGGCAGTGTGTACTGTGTGCGGCAGTGTGTACCTGTGTGTGGGATGTAGGAGGGTCGCGGGGGGCGGGCAGCAACGGCTCGCTGGCGTCGCTGTCGCTGTCAGAGTGCACACGGCGCTCTGTGTGTACTGTGTGCGGCAGTGTGTACTGTGTGCGGCAGTGTGTATTGTGTGCGGCAGTGTGTACCTGTGTGTGGGATGTGGGAAGGGTCGCGGGGGGCGGGCAGCAACGGCTCGCTCGCATCGCTGTCGCTGTCAGAGTGCACGCGGCGCCCTGTGTGTACTGTGTGCGGCAGTGTGTACTGTGTGCGGCAGTGTGTACTGTGTGCGGCAGTGTGTACAGTGTGCGGCAGTGTGTACTGTGTGCGGCAGTGTGTACTGTGTGCGGCAGTGTGTACCAGTGTGGGATGTGGGAGGGCGCGGGGGTCGGGCAGCAACGGCTCGCTCGCGTCGCTGTCGCTGTCAGAATGCACGCGGCGCTCTGTGTGTACTGTGTGCGGCAGTGTGTACTGTGTGCGGCAGTGTGTACTGTGTGCGGCAGTGTGTACCTGTGTGCGGGATGTGGGAGGGGCGCGGGGCGCGGGCAGCAACGGCTCGCTCGCGTCGCTGTCGCTGTCAGAATGCACGCGGCGCTCTGTGTGTACTGTGTGCGGCAGTGTCTACTGTGTGCGGCAGTGTGTACTGTGTGCGGCAGTGTGTACCTGTGTGTGGGATGTGGGAGGGGCGCGGGGGGCGGGCAGCAACGGCTCGCTCGCGTCTCTGTCGCTGTCAGAGTGCACGCGGCGCTCTGTGTGTACTGTGTGCGGCAGTGTGTACTGTGTGCGGCAGTGTGTACCTGTGTGTGGGATGTAGGAGGGTCGCGGGGGGCGGGCAGCAACGGCTCGCTGGCGTCGCTGTCGCTGTCAGAGTGCACACGGCGCTCTGTGTGTACTGTGTGCGGCAGTGTGTACTGTGTGCGGCAGTGTGTATTGTGTGCGGCAGTGTGTACCTGTGTGTGGGATGTGGGAAGGGTCGCGGGGGGCGGGCAGCAACGGCTCGCTCGCATCGCTGTCGCTGTCAGAGTGCACGCGGCGCCCTGTGTGTACTGTGTGCGGCAGTGTGTACTGTGTGCGGCAGTGTGTATTGTGTGCGGCAGTGTGTACCTGTGTGTGGGATGTGGGAGGGTCGCGGGGGGCGGGCAGCAACGGCTCGCTCGCATCGCTGTCTCTGTCAGAGTGCACGCGGCGCTCTGTGTGTACTGTGTGCAGCAGTGTGTACTGTGTGCGGCAGTGTGTACCTGTGTGTGGGATGTGGGAGGGTCGCGGGGGGCGGGCAGCAACGGCTCGCTCGCATCGCTGTCGCTGTCAGCGTGCACGCGGCGCTCTGTGTGTACTGTGTGCAGCAGTGTGTACCTGTGTGTGGGATGTGGGAGGGTCGCGGGGGGCGGGCAGCAACGGCTCGCTCGCATCGCTGTCGCTGTCAGCGTGCACGCGGCGCTCTGTGTGTACTGTGTGCAGCAGTGTGTACTGTGTGCGGCAGTGTGTATTGTGTGCGGCAGTGTGTACCTGTGTGTGGGATGTGGGAGGGTCGCGGGGGGCGGGCAGCAACGGCTCGCTCGCATCGCTGTCGCTGTCAGCGTGCACGCGGCGCTCTGTGTGTACTGTGTGCAGCAGTGTGTACTGTGTGCAGCAGTGTTTACTGTGTGCGGCAGTGTGTATTGTGTGCGGCAGTGTGTACCTGTGTGTGGGATGTAGGAGGGTCGCGGGGGGCGGGCAGCAACGGCTCGCTGGCGTCGCTGTCGCTGTCAGAGTGCACACGGCGCTCTGTGTGTACTGTGTGCGGCAGTGTGTACTGTGTGCGGCAGTGTGAATTGTGTGCGGCAGTGTGTACCTGAGTGTGGGATGTAGGAGGGTCGCGGGGGGCGGGCAGCAACGGCTCGCTGGCGTCGCTGTCGCTGTCAGAGTGCACACGGCGCTCTGTGTGTACTGTGTGCGGCAGTGTGTACTGTGTGCGGCAGTGTGTATTGTGTGCGGCAGTGTGTACCTGTGTGTGGGATGTGGGAAGGGTCGCGGGGGGCGGGCAGCAACGGCTCGCTCGCATCGCTGTCGCTGTCAGAGTGCACGCGGCGCCCTGTGTGTACTGTGTGCGGCAGTGTGTACTGTGTGCGGCAGTGTGTATTGTGTGCGGCAGTGTGTACCTGTGTGTGGGATGTGGGAGGGTCGCGGGGGGCGGGCAGCAACGGCTCGCTCGCATCGCTGTCTCTGTCAGAGTGCACGCGGCGCTCTGTGTGTACTGTGTGCAGCAGTGTGTACTGTGTGCGGCAGTGTGTACCTGTGTGTGGGATGTGGGAGGGTCGCGGGGGGCGGGCAGCAACGGCTCGCTCGCATCGCTGTCGCTGTCAGCGTGCACGCGGCGCTCTGTGTGTACTGTGTGCAGCAGTGTGTACTGTGTGCGGCAGTGTGTATTGTGTGCGGCAGTGTGTACCTGTGTGTGGGATGTGGGAGGGTCGCGGGGGGCGGGCAGCAACGGCTCGCTCGCATCGCTGTCGCTGTCAGCGTGCACGCGGCGCTCTGTGTGTACTGTGTGCAGCAGTGTGTACTGTGTGCGGCAGTGTGTATTGTGTGCGGCAGTGTGTACCTGTGTGTGGGATGTGGGAGGGTCGCGGGGGGCGGGCAGCAACGGCTCGCTCGCGTCGCTGTCGCTGTCAGAGTGCACGCGGCGCTCGCCGGCCGCCAGCACGCGCCGCTTGCACACGGGACACACGCGCCGGTTCTGCGTCAGCCACGGGTCGATGCACTTCGCGTGGTACGCTGCGACACACAAGCACACCTTAACATACACCCGCCTACAAAATAATTGTAATAAATGAAAAAAAAAATGGACTTTGGTAGAATCATGCTGCAGTTATATTATGATTGCAGCACGAATGGGTCAACTCGATTGGGTCTACGCTCTCACAGAATACAAAAAGGTGTTCAATGCTGCTGTGCTTTGTTTGGTGGTTTTGGAGAACCTTTTTATTGGAAACGAGGCATTTCATCTTAGTCCACTGGGGTGAATCTGCATTTTGATTGTTAATCGAGGATAGATGTGGATGTCTGTGAGCCACAGTATTCACTTACCATCTGGTAAGTGGACTGTGTGCCCGATTGCCACTCATAGCCTATACAGAGTTATTGGAATATGGGTGCATGCAAATCTGTAAGGGGAAGTTATTCTAGAGCATTTAGAATCATTTAAGCCAAGGATGGCGAAGCAATGGCACGCGATACAATATTTGGGCACGCTACTGATCACAAAGTTCACTATGAAATATTATATGTATTACGAACGAACGCAAGTGATCCTTGACTCCTACGCTATGGAGTGTTCAAGCGCGGTAATCACGAAGTCAAAATTATTTTACGGCACGTTTATGGGCTCATTAAACATTTCTTTAAAAAAATGGTACGTTGATACATAAAGGTTCACCATCCCTGATTTAGGCTATAATCACAGAATAAATATTGAATAAAACTACTTTTACGGATTTTGTCGCGTTTAATTAAGTTATTTTATATTCCCGACGTTTAGGTTGCTTTCCAGCAACCGTAGTCACGGGGGACTGTCCTGTCAGTCCCCCGTGACCACGGTAAACTAAAATAACTTAATTAAACGCGATAAAATCCGTAAAAGTAGTTTTATTCAATGTGTAGTGTTCGCGTAAATATAAGAAATCATTACAGAATAAATAATTACAGAAGTTGCACTCTTTTGATGTTGACTGCTTGTCGACGTTTTAATAGCCTACATAATAATAAGCCTCTTTATTTTCCTTAACTTATAGAGTTTTAAACTAAATTAAATATTGGATAGTACTAAGATTATACATAGTAATATTTTATCCATTTGTATATAGTTAAGGCCCCTGGCGGGTATAGGCCTCCTCCAACAGTTTCCAGGTTTTTCTTGTCTTTGCTTTCTTTGTCCTGTCGTTTCCAGCATATTTTTTGATCTCGTCTACCCAGCGTTCCTTAGGACGGCCTCTAGCTCTCTTACCACTTGGACCTGCCCAAATTGTAGCCAAATGCGTCCATCTTTCATCGGACAATCGTGCAACGTGGCCAGCTCACTTCCACTTGAGCTTTCTCATATGTTGCAGAGTCTAATATTCAAGATGCTCCTTTCCATAGCACGTTGCGTCTTTTGTATTCTGTCTAACGCATTTTGTTGTAGATCCAGGTTTGTGATCCGTATGAGAAGCAGGGTAGTAAACATTCATCCATGACTTTCTTTTTCAGTTTCACAGGTAGATTAGACTTCAATATTTCTTTTAGGCTCCAGAACTTTCTCCATGTTATGTTTATTCTCCTGTCAATCTCGTCTTTGTTTCTAGAATTAAAAAGTGATATAGATTTCCCTAGGTATATCTAGTCAGGTCATAACTATTGTCACACAGTAAAAACTTTTCTTTTAGAATGCTGGCCACAAAAAAGTTTATTGAATTCGAATTTCGAATTTTTCATGAAAATAAAACTGTATACTTTTTAGAATTTTACTCATTTTTAAATATGGAGTGGACGCTTAAAGAAGACCGTGTTGCAGTTATTGCGTTGCATCGTTGCGGTTACGCGCCAATTCAAATTTTTGACATACTGAAAAATTTGAATATAACCAAAAGATTCGTTTATCGTACCATCAAACGATACAATGAAGACCCTAGTGTAGATGACAGGTCAAGAAGTGGTCGCCCTCGGTCTGTTAGGACTCCAGCAGTGATAAAAGCTGTGAAGGCGCGAATTCAAAGAAATCCCAAACGTAAGCAGAAACTGTTGGCCCTTCTGATGGGGTTAAGCAGAACCACGGTGAAAAGGGCGTTAAATGAAGACTTAGGGCTTCGGGCATATCGAAGAAAAACAGGACATCGTTTGAATGCTCGTCTAATGGACCTGAGACTGAAGAGATGCCGTGCTTTGTTGAAGCGGTACGCGGTAAAAGAATATCGGGAAATTCTTTTTTCGGATGAAAAAATTTTTACCGTAGAAGAAAGCTACAACAAACAAAATGATAAGGTGTACGCACACAGTAGTGCAGAAGCGAGCAATCGTATTCCGCGTGTCCAACGAGGTCATTTTCCATCCTCGCTCATGGTATGGTTGGGAGTTTCTTATTGGGGCTTAACAGAGGTACATTTTTGTGAGAAAGGTGTAAAAACGAATGCAGTTGTGTATCAAAATACAGTCCTGACGAACCTTGTGGAACCTGTTTCTCATACCATTTGTTCAATAACAGGCACTGGGTATTCCAACAAGATTCGGCGCCAGCTCATAGAGCGAAGAGCACACAAGACTGGCTGGCGGCGCGTGAAATCGACTTCATCCGGCACGAAGACTGGCCCTCCCCCAGTCCAGATTTGAATCCGTTAGATTACAAGATATGGCAACACTTGGAGGAAAAGGCGTGCTCAAAGCCTCATCCCAATTTGGAGTCACTCAAGACATCCTTGATTAAGGCAGCCGCCGATAT
Source organism: Parnassius mnemosyne (assembly GCA_963668995.1). Lineage (NCBI taxonomy): Eukaryota > Metazoa > Arthropoda > Insecta > Lepidoptera > Papilionidae > Parnassius > Parnassius mnemosyne. Next base: position 48,308,513 of record CAVLGL010000115.1, read on the forward strand.
TGACATGGACCTCGTTCGTGCTGCGATAGACGACTGGCCGCGCAGATTGAAGGCCTGTATTCAAAATCACAAAGGTCATTTTGAATAAACTTTAGTGTCATAAGAATCTATGTTTTGTTAAGTTCATTTTGGTATATAAATGGTTACATAATGAATAAACTTGTTTCAATTATTTTATAAAACATGTGACAGAATGTATGACCTGACTAGGTATGTAGCTCTCTACGTATTCTAAGCTCTGTAAATTTTTTACGTGTATAGGCGTTTGCCTATCATTAGTCATCACCTTAGTTTTTGTTGTGTTTAGTTGTAGTCCTATTCTGTTACTTATTGTGAATAGTTCTGATATCATTTCTTCTAATTGTTTCGATGATCTCGAGAAGAGTACTATATCATCAGCGAATCTAAGGTTACTCAAATTTTTTCCATTTATATTGATACCTTTATGTTGCCAATCTAGGTCTTTCACTATATACTGTAAGACAGATATAAAAATTGTGGAGGATAGAGGGTCCCCCTGTTTCACGCCTCTACATATTTTGATTATTGGCCCAAGTCTATCGAGCTTTACTCGACTTACGCTTTTGCTGTAGATATATTTCATTATGTTTCTATAGGTTTCTGGAACATTTTAGTTTTCTAGCGCTCGCCATAGACTGTTGTATGAGATAGAGTCGAAGGCCTTTGCGTAGTCGATAAAGGCTAGATATAGGGGCTGTTGATGTTCCTGGTGTTTTTGAATTACTTGTTCCAAAGTATGGATATGATCGATTGTGCAAAAGCCCTTTCTAAAGCCTGCCTGTTCTATGGGTTGATGCGACTCTATCTCTGTCTATATTCTCTTATTTAAGCAGGCCGCAAATAATTTGTATATAGCAGGAAGTAGGCTGATAGGCCGGTAGTTGTTCATATCTGATGGGTCGCCTTTCTTGTAAAGAAGTATGACTCTCGACTCCACCCAATTCAAAGGTACTTTTTGTTCTAGCGAGGTTTTATTGAAAAGATTTGTAAGAGGACTAGCCAGTATGAATTTTCCTACTTTGATAGCTTCGTTGGGTATGTTATCATGTCCGGGACTTTTTTCTTGTTTGAGTCTGTCTATTTGTCTGATTATTTCCGTCTCTTCGAACGGTTTGATTGGTCGAGTTGGTAGTAGAGACATTGAGGTGTGAACTTGAGTTGAGCTTGTTTCGATTTCTTTGCTACAGTTTTGGTAGGTATACAGATCTTTGTAGAAATTCGAGGCAGCTTTAACTATGTCGATTCTTGTTAACGTGTGTTTGTGTGGAATTTTTGATTGTAGCTTTGGAATCCATGTTTTGCTGGTACCAAGTTGTTTAAGCGCTCTTTTTTGGCTTCCAGATTTTAATAAATTTGATTCTATTATTTTCATTCTATAGTTATTGTAGTCGTTTTTTAAGCTCTTGTTTATTGTTTTATATAGGTTGGACAGTTCCTGCCTCTCTTCTCTACTTTTAGGTTTTTTACGTTGTAGCTTAATTCTTCTTTTTATCAAAGTCTTTGTTTCTGCTGATATTATATCCTTCTTTTCTTTTTCTGATCTTGTGCTATTTATACTTTGTAATATCGCTGTTTCTATTTTGCAATAATAGGACTCTACATCCTCTGTTTCACACCGAGATATTTTTTGTGTTTCTTTTCCTAATGAATTCAAGAATGCTTTTGTGTTTTCTTCGCCTTGTATTAGGGTTGGAAAATTGCGTAATATAGCTCTACTTTTGTTTTGTTTTCCTAGGTTATATGTACCACGTACTAACTTATGGTCACTTGTGAGTAGCCTACATAGTTATTATTAATCAGATAAATTTCGCATGCAAGCTAAATAAAACTTTATCTCTGCGCGCGAGTATCCGAATAACTTTATTATTTTACTTATTTTACTTTATTACTTTATCGTTATTACTAACAAAAAATGCCTCGCTCGGAAAACCGACCCTTCGACAATTAATGTACTATAATTATACGACGGGAGGCAGCAAATTCTTCAAAGGCATTTTGTACTGTCTCTCGGGTATTGGATTTTTTTCCCGCCAAAAAGTTATCCCAATTCTGGAAAAAGTAGAAGTTTGTAGGCGCTAGGTCTGGTGAGTACAGCGGATGACGGAGAGCTTCCAACCACAGCTCTTGTAATTTGGAGACCGTCTGTTGTGCAGTATGAGGTCGCGTGTTGTCGTGCAGGAGCAGCGAGGACGAGCGATTGACCAAAGCTCGTTGGAGAGATGCGAGCTTCTCCATCAGTGTTTAGTTCTTCACTGTACACATCTGCAGTAATGCTCATGCCGTTTGGTAAGAAGCTGTGATAAATCACACCGGCGCTAAACCACCAAACAGTGACCAAAATTTTTCTAGGGGTTTCGTTCATGGCAATGTTTAGTCCAAATGTTTAATCCAACCAACTTGCCGAGCACTTGCGATTGTCAAACAGAATCTATTTTTCGTCGCATGTAACAATGCGGTCCAAAATTCCTTCGTTTGTGTGCTTGTTGAGCAGAGCAAGGCACGTCTCGACGCGTACTACGCGCTGGCGATCATTGAGTACATGGGGCACCCATTTATCATGCTTTTTTATCGTACCAATTTGACACAAATGGACCAATATTGTTTTGATGCTAATGTCGAAAGCTGCTGCCAATTTCATAAGTGCATTAAATTTTCAGGTCTAAATTTCCAGAACGGAAGCGGATAAACCAATAACAGGTGGTGCGTTCGTTTGTAGTAATCGCTTCGTAAACGTCGTTGATGTTGAATGTCGTATTTCATAATTACTCGAATTTTTAACGTATCCATGACGACGAAAAAGATTCAAATGCGACGAACAGATCAATAAAGAAATAACTAATTTTGAAAAAAGAATTCCATGATTCTCTATTTTCTCGTCAGTTCTGCAGAACGGCAATTTCATAGGTAAAGACCTATTATTAAAATGAGGACCTACAAACCAGGTTGAGGGATAAAATTTAAATTTTTAGGCATTTTAATAAAACAACATTTTAATATAAATTATTTGTTCAAGGATGCTCAAAATTATTGTCGCGATTCCTAACGGGCCCGTCTTCTCATTTTGGTTGTAGTTACTTTCACATCATCTCCAGCTTCATCGCTTCAAACGCTGAATTAATCCTTTCTTATAATTCCTCTTTTGTGTTTATTTCTACCATTCGAGCCCAAACGCTGGTTTCAAGATTTGACGCCAGAGGGCGCTCAGCTCGATACGGAGCGTTCATAACCGGTTAGACGAGTGGGCGGTCGGCGGGAGTTAGTTGCTCCCGGCCGCTGGGTCGAGTCAGCAGTAGCTCGCTGGCCGCGATGCGGTGAATCCGCGTATCTCGGTTATCGCGGCAGAAGTTCACGCGACCGGTGTAGGGTCCAGATGTTTAGATTTAGTGCGTGTTACTTCGCTACGGCATTGTGTTTCGTGAAAACCGCCTCGGATTAGGTTGTCTAGGGTTTAAGTTCTTGAAAAGAGGTTTTATTGTATTCGACTGATTAAAGTAACTTCTTTGAAAGTAATTGTGCAAATTATATAGTGATTGCGTTTGAAGTGAATTTTGCAATATTTAACTTGCTCGGGTGACGCGGAATTTCGCACGCGCGCGTCGAGTAGATATACGGTCTAGGATTCGAACCGCGCATTCCTTCTTCGAGAGCGTCTCCCGGTTGATTGTCTGGAAATCATTTTAATTATACCGTCGCGTCAAGAGCCTTTGTGTGTTGACTCTGTAGCCAGTTTGTGTGTCAGCTAGGTTAATTTTGAATTCTTGTTGCGGCGTGGGGTTTAGTATCGAACGAAGGAACTTAGTTTTGTCTTTAACGCTGAACCGTGTGACTCATGAAGAGATCGCGTTAGTTCGCTATTTATAATTTTGTGATAAGTGAATTCGGGACATTGAATGTTGAATTTTGAACTACTGTCCGTTACTGAGTCGGGTATCACGTGTTCGATTCTAGGATGAATGTGGAATTAGGCGAGTTTAAGTTAGTTAAATGTACAATGAAGTTAATAGACTGAAATAGTGACAATGAAGAAAGAAATGGTCCAGCGGTGGAGCCTGCTGGAGCGATGCAGCATTGTGGGGCAGCCTGGAACTCGGCCGCTGCTGGTCACCTAAGCTGGTCCAGGTCTCAGACACATACACATCACTAAATACTACTTGCCATGCACCTTACACCCATTTACGGCCTGACCGGGCCTTGGGGCGATCTTAGAGTCGGAAACAGGTACGTACTATATTTTCCTAGCATTCTCCCATATTGATTGACGGCTCCGTGGCGCAGTGGCTTAGCAATGAGTTGCTGCGCTGGGGGGCGCGGGTTCGAATCCCGCACGGAACAAGTATTTGTATGGCCTACAAATGATTGTTCCGGGTCTGGATGTTTGTCCTTGTGAAATTTGTGTTTGTAAACTGCCTCCGCGATACAGGAGAAAATCCTAGTGTGGGGGTAACGTTTAAAAAAAAATGATAATATAGTTTAGTATGATAGGACATCTTTCCATGTGGCCATTTGGGGCCCGACCTGCGGCTGCTCGTTGAATCTTCCGCTCATGGGCCCCGGGATATTCGACCTTTGCAGGGGCAGCTGTAGGCCGTAACATCTACACTAGTGTAAACTAGTTCCTTGTTCGACCCCACACGAAAAAGTCCAATGGATTTAGGTCTGGTGACCGAGCGGACCAGGGGATGGGTCCATCTCTACCGATCCAGCTGTGTGGGAAGCAAAAGTTTAAGTGTTCCCGTACAATTAACGTTCAACGCGTTCGACAGCCGTCTTGCTGGAAGATCACTTCTTGTTCTCTATTAAATGTCGGAGCACCGGATTCCTCCATAAGCACTGGAATATCATTTTGTAGAGACTCTAAATAATTATTCCCATTTAATGTATCTGGTAAAAGTGGGTCCAATCAACGTTATATCAATTACTCCAGCCCACACATTGACTGAGAATTTCCTCTGCGCCTACACTTGTTTCTTCCAGTGTGGATTGCTGCCTTTGTCGGCCCATTGGTGAAGGTTTTTTTTTATAGGATAAGGGTGACTAACGAGCACACAGTCCACCTGATGGTAAGTAGTTGCTGCGGCCCATAGACATCTACATCTATCTACCCGTGAGGACTAAAATAGAATGCCTCATTTCCAGAAAAAGGGGCTCCGGCCACCTGCACTCACCAAGCGAAACGCAGAGGTAAACCTCTAATTAATCTCAAATGTTTTTATCCCTCCTGCTTTCGTCTGTCCAACCGGAGACCCTTTTTACTGAAAAAAAGGCATTCCATCTTAATCGTCACGGGTGACAACGCATCTGCATTTTCATTCTTTATTGAGGATAGATCTGCAATTAATGTCTATGGGTCACAGCAACCACTTACCGTCAGGTAAACTGTGTACTCGTTTGTCACCCTATCCTATAAAAAAGGGTGTCACTAAGAAAGTAAACAGTAGATAAAAACTTAAGAAACGAAAACGTGATTAAAATCACTAGTTCCAATAAATGCACTTTTACATAGTACTTCATGATTAAAAATCTGAATGGGAAAACTTACTGCTTAATCTGTGGAGTCTCGGTCCAATATATCGGATTCTTTTTAAATGTTATTTTTAATAATTATACACCTAAAATTCCAAACAAATTATTATAATCAGCCTCGTTACTAAATTACGAGGGATAAATTACGAGGGATAAATTAAGAGAATTTACATCAAATTATGACCTTCTGCCATTATGCTACTTTATTATTAGAACTACATCGACTTCGCTTCGCTTCTTGACAGACCGTGTAGATGGCGCTGTTACAGAATTGCTTTATATCTTAAGGTTGCCAATTTATTTGATAACCTCTAAAATGGAAGTATTCACCTATTGATCTATTGATTTTAAAACACTATGTTGTTCTTTTACTAATGAAATAATTCTGAAACAGCACTATCTACACGGTCTGTCAAGTGCTACATCGACCTGCGAAGCCGACATAGTTTATTCAATGGCGCTGTTATTAATGCCGCATAGGTTCCATATAGTAGTTTACAGTTGTCTCGCCTGCCTCTCGACCTTCGGCTCCACTTCTAGGAGAGGTACGGCTGAGACGGCGCCTCCTATACTCCTCCCTTCAGGGACCTGCTGCGATTCTTGGAGGAGCAGTGCAGACAGATGGAGAACGCAGCAGGCGCTGCCGAGGAACCCCAGGTTGTCACCAGAGCGGTGCCCAGGGAGAGGCGGAATTCGAAGGCCAAGGCGTCGCCAACCCCCCTGAGGCCGAGCGAAGCTCCCGCGGGAGGGCGCCACCCCCTACCCTCTTATAGTGGCCTAGCGGCCAGGGAAGCGCCCCCCTGCTCCTACTGTCGAGCATCCGACCACCGGGCGATGTCGTGCCCTAAGTTCCTGGGTAAGCCGGTCCCGGCGAGGCGAACCATCGCCAGGGAGCACCGCTGGTTCTACTCGTGCTTGGAAAGGCATCTCCAACGAGACTGCCCGCACCGGCGGCCGGGTCCGGTTTTAAGAATCAAGAAAAAAATATTTATTGATCTTGGTCTGACCACAGGTCTGACTGAGTTGGTCCGATACAATGTCGGGATTGAGAGGTTAATTTAGAACCATAATTATTTCTAGTTAAAATAAATATTTTTGCCTTTTCTTTTCACTAGACTACAATAACGTAAATAATTTTTAAAAATAAAAGTGGAATTAATAATAGTGCAGAAAAACTTCTTATAAGATGACCTACATGAGGTAAAATTAGGCTAAAATCGAATCCGTACTAAATATTTTTTTAGCCTTTATTTCCGTTCCAAGATAACAAAATCGTTGTTTTTGTAATTTATAAATTGCCGTACACTTACCGTGAGCACATGGCAACACTCTCAGTCTTTCGCCTTCCTGGTAGTCGTCGAGGCAAATGGCACAAGTGTCATAGGGGTCGCCCTTACTAAATTTACACGTGGGTATTTTCTTGAGCGCCCGATTTGGAAGTCTGTGCCGTCTCGCTCGTCTTCTATCCTTTATGCACTTTACTATCTGAAATGAATATCAATTATGCTAGAGATTGTCGTGCGGTACAGCTATCATGTCAAGGGAACGTGGTGAGAATCAATTAAGAGATATGCTAAGAGGATTTTGTTACATTCGATGGATCGGGGTAGAAACATCTCATTTATAATAGTGTTCTATTGGTACGTACGAACTATCGACAAAATACATACCTACCCTGTTCTGTGTTCTGACGTACAATTACATTAAAACGAATTTTGGCGACAGTTTCTTAATTCTTAAGAGTAGACATACCTTTTCATACTAAGTTAAGTTAAAAGATAATTGTTGACTGACTTTATCGCAAACTTTGTTAGTACGTAATTCTACCTTTTTATTTTCTAAAAACAAAAAATAAAAAAAAACGACGGTTGCCAACCCGCTTGCCAAGCATTCAGCAGTGGACTTCAGTAGGTTGTAACGGTAACGGTATATCGAAGAATAAAGAGATTTAATTTTATTTTCATCTTTCTTAATATGGAAGAGACTTATGTTCAGCAGTGACCTATTGACGGACTGGTGCGGACTTTAACTTTAGATGTTTTATTGTAAATCTATCGATTGTATGAAAGAAGGACGTTCCTTGTAATATTATTCCATGCGTGTCGTAACAGACGACAGAAGAAACTGATACACCAACCTGTCCGCCAAACGTTGCAATTATGGCAAAGTCCCCCCTCTAACAAGCTATCTTTGTTCAGCAATCGACTTGTATAGGTTTTAATGGATGGATGGGAATAATAAAATTAGAGCCTCTTCGCTTAGATACTGTCACCTTTGTGTCGCGCCGCCTTGGCACGTGCCGCATCTAGTCAAAGGCGCCGCCGCGACATCAAAGGTCGCCGCGTGCGGCGTACATCCGCAGGAGACTTCGGCATTTTAAAACGTAAGTGAAAGGTTCTTTGCTAACTAACATGTGTTTATTATTTATATCCGTATTTCATTACAATAACCATTAGAATGGAAAAACATTTATTTAACACTAGCTGACCCGGCGAACTTCGTACCGCCTAACAGTCAATTGTTTAATATTTTTTAATACTTATTCTGCTATTCGGGACACCGGGTCAGCTAGTAAGATAAAAAAGAAAAAAGAAAGTTGATAAGTCAACAATTACATTATGTCAAAAAATAAAAATTATAATTGGTTTGCCTTCCCGGAACCCCTCCACTAACACTTAAACTTTATAGTATGGTATTAAAGTTCAAATTGACTTTTAAGTATTATTACGAATCTTTTGTATGGGTATATAGAAAAGTGTTGTTTTAATACTTTTTCAGGCATTTTTTTTAAATTTTTCTCACCGTAAGAACCATCTTCGTACTTCAAGGAATATTATTAAAAAAAAAATTAGCGAAATCGGTTCAGCTGCTCTCGAGATTTGCGCTTAGCAACACATTCAGCGATTAATTTTTATATTATAGATACCCAGTAAAATAATAATAAAATAAAAGCAAAATAATAAGTGCGATTCCGGGTGTACCAACACTATCTTAGTGAACACACTATAGTTGATAATTTTGTAGTTACATATAATTATTTATGTTGAAACATACAATCGATTGATATTTACTTTTAGAATGTCACTTTGCTCAAATTATGTTCTAAAATGTATAAAAAATATTTTCAATCAATTCAATCTCGAACAATAACACTTACCATAAATACGAGAATTACAATAAGACACAACACGACCACGACCGCGAAGGGCACCAGTAGACTGTTGATGTTGTATGGCAGGTCACCGTTCACCATTATATAATAACTGTAAATATAGGATTTAACTGCTTTTATCGCTGGAGAGTGAATGGCAGATCTTATGCATTTAGAGAGATAGTGTTCAAGTCATACGTCGTAAAATATCCAGACTGGCAACGGGTAGCAGGTTAAAAATGCGAGTCGTCTGGTACTGCGATAGTCAATCCACCTGTAAACCGTGGCAATTAGGACAAATCTACTGTACAACATTCTAGCAACCGACAAATGGCCACACTTAAGTACATTTGTTGGTAGATATACAAGCAAACATACAGTCCACTAACAGGCAACTTACAGTCCACCAGTTGGGAGATATAAAAAAGAATTTACAATCCACTAACAGGTAACTTAAAGACTTACAGTCTATCTGTTGCTAGATTTTACTAAAGATAGTACATGCTTTGACAGGAGTAGACAATTAATCTTTATTGTTTATGTTGGTATCCGTGTAGCATCTCAATTTAGGGTATCCGTAGTAGCATCTCAATTTAGATGTCCAATTTGCTAATTGACATAAAAGGAATTTTATATAATGTGTGTATATATGTGTGTAATGTGTGTATGTGTGTGTACGTGGGTATATTGTATGTATATTTATTTATTTTATGTTTGTATATATATGTTTACCTATATGCATAAGTATTTAAATAAATTTGATTATATGTGATGTTGATGTATGTCTACATATGTGTATGTGTGTGTATGTATATGTATGTGTATATATGTATATATATTATATTATCTTATTAAAGCATATATATTTTCCTAGATCAGCCATGACAAACTTAGTATTGTTTTTGATCAAAGTTTTTGTTACTTTTCTTTTCTTACTTCTGATTCATGCTAAATTGTAAAAAGTGGATGACTGTTATTGGCCCTATGTAAAGACATATTATATAAGAATTATGTATCACAGAATGAAGGCTGTTGTTATCCCTAATAATATAAAATAAAATAAAAATAAATAGATATAAAAAAACCTACAGTCTACCAATTTATACATAATAAGTCGGGGAAAAAAGTTGTATCAGGCTGGTTTTTCAATACTGGTTTATCAATACATATAGGACATTAAGAAAAAGAAAAATAAAAAGTAATAAACACTTTCCCGCCATTTTTTAATTGTTTTTCTATCCGCCAAAATGAGTGAATCTAACGAAGAAATTCAATACATTCTGAAGTTTTATTACAAAAAAGGGAGAAATACAACTCAAGCCGCGAAAAAAAAATGTGAGGTTTATGGACCGTTTATGGACCGCAGTGTGAAAGTTAGTTCAAGCGTTTTCCCCCTATATATATACGGATAAAGTCAATGCCATTTTTGAAAAATTGGATCAAGATCGGCATATTTTAGTTACGACACAGCCGAGGAATTGAGGATTGACCACAAAACAGTTTTGACCCATTTGAAAAAGTCTGGCAATACAAAAAGCTCAAAATTTGGGTACCACACGAGCTCACTGAAAGAAACCTAATGAATCGTGTACTCTTTGCGATTCTATATTGAAACGTAATGAAACCGAACGATTTTTGAAAAGATTGGTCACTGGTGATGTAAAATGGATCACCTACGACAAGAACGTGCGAAAAAGATCATTGTCAAAGAGTAGTCAAACTTCACAGGCTGTGGCGAAACCCGGATTAACATGCAATAAGGTGATGCTGTGTATGGTGGGACTGGAAGGGTATCGTTTATTATGAGCTTTCACCGCCGGGCAAAACCATCTACTACTGCCAACGACCAATGAGACTCAAGCAAGAAATTAAGGAAAAACGGCCGAAATTGATCAACAGAAAAGAAGTGGTCTTTCATCATAATAACGCCAGATCACACACATCTTTGGCCACTCGGAAAATTGAGCGAACTTAGTTGGGAAGTGTTAATTCATCCACCATATAGTCCTGACCTAGCACCCTCAGATTTTCATCTGCTTCGGTCTCTTCAGAATTCTTTGGGTAGTGTTAGGTTAACATCTAGAGAGGACTGTCAAAACTACTATCAAACTATCAAATATCAGGAGCGGGATTATGTCACTACCTACAAGATGGCAACAAGTTATCGAACAAAATGGCAGATATATATTATAATTAAATGTAGTTAAACTTGTGCAAAAAATGTCTTGAATTTGTATATAAAATACGAAAAATCTTTTTCCCCGACCTTATAATATTTAAAAATGCTGAACCTAAGACCGATTGATAATAATAGGCTGCAGATTTACTTATGAGAGACACTGTGCCCAATAATAACAGCTTGCCAGAGCCCGGGTGGTGATTTCTTGATGAGGCTTCTATGTGTGGATTGAAAAGGCTGATCAAGTAAGGCAATTATAATTAGAATTAAGGCAACATTTATATCACAAAATGACAACTAAAGGGGACGTTGCTCACTTTATTTTACGTCTTACTTTTTAATGAATCAATGTAAATGAAAGCAGAATAAATCGGCCTAAATTGTTCTATTACCGTTCGTTGGCACTGCCGCCTATTTAAGTGTTTTAGCTCAAATATCTTATTATTGCATCGACATCGTTCAACACTGAATGACGAACGACGTGACGAATTAAAAAAAAAAAGCTTTGTGTATACATAAAAATTACAATGAATCAATTCAGAATGCTTTTTAATTTTTGTTTTTTGCTTTTTACTTTTTCTAAAGAAACATTAAATTTTTCCATACATACGATTGGTTGCTTTTGCTATAACCGTCTTTCTGATCTAACTATAGTAATGTGTTATTAGCATTAATCCAAATTGATGGAATAAATCGTGGAATGAAAGAAACGTACTCGCTAAAACCTGCATTATTTCATTGGTCCACACCAATCGTGTCCACAACTATGACTAGAAATCATTTAATGAAGTGTAAACAATTAAAAAGTGAAATATTTTTATTCAAAATTGGCTTTTACAAAGCACATTTTGAAAGTTAAAAGCTATGCCATCGAACAAGTCCGTACTGCCGAGATCTTACGAATAGAAACGGCAAGAAACTCACAAGTACTCTATTTTTCTCCTTAACAGTAACAATAAGTTGTCGTGTAGTGGCATTGTAACCCCATATCATCCCGTGGGTGTCGTAACAGGCAACAGAGGGAAACAAATCAGGATATGGGCAGTAGCGTCTTTCTAATAATGACTAAAAAAACCGCAGTTAAATACAACTATCCCCCCTATGAGGCAATCTATGGGGAGTTCTATGTTCAGCAGTGAACTTTAATAGGCTGTAATTACCGTTACTGACTTGTCGAATATGATCTTAGAGCATGTATCTAGGATGTAGTGTTCACCTTATGTACTAAACACAAGACGTATATTTAAACAGAGCGTGGTTAAGGTATTGCCAATTAATAATATTTCTATTCTTACCGGTTAGCAGTGTAGAGGTACTCTTCGAACAATATGAGTCCGGCGAGGTCGCCCACGAACACCGAAGGTATTGTTATGCCTTCGGGGTCTTTCGCTGACATCGTCTCTGTAATATTGTGTCAATTTAAAACGACGCCGATTTTTAATTTTTGTGACGTTTACCATCCGCACACCTATTAGCTAACTTTGTTGACATCAAGATGATATATATTTTTAGTATTTTTTTTTATAATATTAATTTTCTTACTTAATGTTAGTTTTAAAATAAATCTTATAATTACAATTTTTTACAATTATTCAATCCAACCCATCATTCTTCATTTATTCATCATTGCTTCCTTAAAAATCTTTAAGAAAGAGTGATCCTCTCTAATTCTCTCTAAGAGCGAGAGAGAGAGAGAGAGAGAGAGAGAGAGAGAGATCTAAGAGAGCAATAAAGGAGAAGAAAGATCTAGAGAGAAGGGAAAGTAATTATAAGATTTAGCTTAAGAGTAATAATAAATTAGAAAATGAATCAAATGAGGGTAATTTATACTATATTGCGTCACATGTTTTATGAGCCGTAGCGCACATAGAAAATCAATTTAGCATACGACGCAATGTACTAATAAAGTGACAAATCAATTCAACAATCAAATCAAGTCAACAAAGTTAACGAATAGGCCTGCAAGTGAAGTAGTAGTTGAAGTTTACAAGGTGAAGACTTATAAGTTTAAAAAAGAGATTAAAAGAAATGCATCTGACGTAGTTGTTTTATATTAGGTGAAAGAGTCTTTGCACTGCATTGGGACATTTGGACCGCTTTTTAAATTGTATATAGTGAAACGTTACTTGGCTTGCTTTTAGGAACACTACAGTTGCTGATCGTGAGGTCCCGGGTTTAAATCCGGAATTCAAACCTGGAGTTGGACTTGAGTTTTTCTGTCAGGAATTTCTCGGTAGCAGTCCGTAGCGAGGAATATGGCGGTGTTTCACGACCCTGCCTTGGAAAGCAAGTAAACCCGTTGATCCTGCGCCTGATCCTCTCTCCGTGTCGAAGTGGGGAGCGAACAGAGAGTGCACGGTGTACCTGTGCTTGCGCATACGCTTCCTGTGCAGATGGCTAATCCTAATTATCGTTGAGACCGGCCGCCATTAACGGAATTCGGTCTGTAGTAAAGTGAAAAAAGACATAATTGTTTTGATTTGATAATTTCCTTAACTTTACGTCAATACCATATCTTAGGTTACAATAAATAAGCTTATTATATGTGTACTAACAAATTATCGATACAATGAGAATAAATACCAACCAAAGATAAATAAAAAGTTAAGAGATGTTGTTCACGCGTCGTACTCAATGAATCATTGTTCTATTTATAATGTAAACTTGTTTTTTTCGTTATATGAGTGTAAACGCACACAGATAAATTTTTAATAAGGCATTATTTGTAGCAAAAACAAACAAATGAGTGTGATAGTCCGTTACCTAATGACCCAGTGACTTTCACTTATGTACTATTAATTAAATAAAGTTTTTTTATGGGTGATAAAAATGTTCATCACTGTCATCAATCGATAACTTTACAGCGGAATCGTTACCGTTACAGCCTATTAAAGTCCACTGCAGAACATGGGCATTCCCCAAAGATTGCCTAATAGTATCCCGACATTTGCCACATCCCTATCTCCATATTTGCCATAGTTGCCACGATTGGCAACCGCAGTTTATTTTTTATTTTTAGTCGTTATTAGGAAGACGCTGCTGCCCATCTTCTGAATTGTTTCCCTCTGTCGCCTTCTAAGACACCCATGAGATGATATGGGATAGTGGATATTCTTACACCGCCACTACACGGTAACCGCTGGACATGCACGTTATATATGCACGCTACACACTTGGTGAAGATATGATGTAATTATAAACATTAATATTTGCAAGATATTTTAATGGCTTAATTAGACGATTTATTTATCATAATGTCCATCTCTGTTTCACTGGTTTAACGCAAATAAAGACATTCATTAATTGGCAGACAAATTACCGCTCTAGTGCTAGTTACAGAATGGCTGTTAAGAGCATCTAACTAGTGTAGCATTTAAATTAAATTATCATATTATAAAAAAAACTACATAGTATAAAATAAAGTCGCTTCCCGCCGTCTGTATTCTAAGAACTTTTAAACTACGCAACTGATTTTGATGCGGTTTTCATTAATAGACAGAAGATGAAGGTTTATAATATGTATAATACATGCATATTATATATTATATAATTCTTCTGTCCGTGTGTGAGTGAATTCCTCCTAAGCGGCTGGACTTGTGAGATAAAATTTTGTGTGTGTGTAATTAAGTTGATTAGGGAATGGTTTAGATTCAAATGACCCGGTAGGTGGCGTTGTTGTCGAGATCCAAATATCAAGCGTGCGAAGCCGGGGCGGATTGCTAATATTGTATAAGAAAACATGTTCTGTTTATTTAACATTGTATTACTAAGCTTGTAAATACTACAAGTGTTAATAGTACAAATGATTGCATTGAAAGAGCTGGTCTCAGTATGAACATTTCGAAGACAAAGCTCATGTTCATCTAAGAATAATATTGACGACTTTGACATCACAGCAGCAAGCCAAAAACTAGAAAGCATGCGCAAATATAAATATTTAGGTACGTGGTACGAAACATGGAGCAGCGACCAGGAAATTAAGACCCGAATTGAAATGGCTCGAAGTACCTTTTGCAAAATGAAAAAAGTACTCTGCAACCATAGACTTAAGATCTCTTTCTCTTTCTTACTCGACTAATACAATGGTACATCTGCCCATACTTTTACGGATGTGAGGTGTAGACAGTTGTAACAGGAATTGTCCATTAGAGTAGTTATTTACATCACCCCATCAATACTATAAGAGTCTATGGTCAAGTCTTATTACACCAGAGACAATAATGGATTAAGTTTCGACTCGATGGTGTTAAAGTGACGCCAAATATTGTCTGTGGATTAAGAAGTTAGTTCCGGGCAGTCGGGCATTGTTGAGAGACGAGCCGCCGGAGTGACAACAAGGTTTGTGGAATACGAATACTGTGTTATTTTGTTATACTGTGGTATTAGATTTAATTTAGTAGAAATAAATATTGTTATTCTATTGATTAATTCTTTTTATTTAGAATTCTATGATCCGCTTTTGAGACACCCCTTACACAGTTAAGGAGGACCTCCGTAAACGTATATAAGTCTTCGAGATGTGGGCATACAGACAAATGTTGGGCATTAGCTGGACTCACAGAATAACGAATGTGGAAGTTCTGCGACGCGTCGACTAAAAGCGCGAACTTATGCACACCGTCAGAATGAGAAAAGTCGCATATTTAGGGTACGTGCTCAGGCACGAAAGGTACGAACTCATAAAACTTATTATGATGGGAAAAGTTGCCGGAAAAAGAGGCGTCGGTCACAGAAAAAAGGTCATGGCTATGTAACATCCGGAAGAGGACAATATTTATTTTACTTTTTATATAAAGGAATAGTTTCGGTTGTAATCACTGAACCCTTACTTACATTTAATACTTAAAAAATCGCAACAATCGACTCGACTATACATTAAACTCGTTAATCTGGTTAAAATATGCTATTGGTATACATATAAATGTCTCTAATACTTTCTAGGTAGATAGAAAGTATAACCGAATAATAAGACAATAACATCGTTTTATGTAAAATTAATAGATCTAAAATAATTTTTAAGCATTTAGAGCATGTTTTTATTTAGCATTTTTTTTTTGCTTTCGAGATAATAGCAAAAAATGTGTTAAAATTAAACTAAAAATTAGTTGTCTTTCGATACTAAAACTGTTTGTCCATAGACCACTACAATAGATCTACAGTTTTTTGCTCAAGTTCGAATGCGTTATGGGGATGAAGTACGCTTAGTGGGACAGGTAAAACCTAGTCAACATTGACATAATAATATTTAATATTAAAACGTCTATTGAAACCCAGTGGAAACAAAAATACAGTGATCGTTGAAGGACTTACACGAAATTGAGCCAAATCGCGCTCGTAATAGTGCAACAATACCGTCATATTTACACATCAATGTCCACAACTAGCACAACACATGAGTTAACTGGGAAGCGCTCGGGGCTGCACTAACGAGAGTGTTATCTATCGGTGCAGTGCGAACGCTCGGGACAGTTGATAAGAGGTCACGTTCTAGTGCTTTGGTTAGCGGAGGTTTCAACATGTCGCGGAAGGAAGGACTAATTTTCGAAGTGAAATTTGATAACTGCAACGTACTATTTATTTGATACTGAGCACGGCGAACACCGGTCGTATTTCTTAACAATAAGTTTTATTTTGCTTTATATACGGTTTAGGTACCAATAATATGTTATTTTATTGATTTTCTTTTATTATTTAACCTGACATCTATCATTCATCAATCGAACATTATTCTTTAAGCCGCAAATAGATCATTAGTGTATTCTAACTCATTCTCTCGCAGGCTTACAACGACCTTAAAGAAGTTTTCACTTCAAAAAGGAGCTCTTTTAATTTACAATTGTTTATAATTTGGTTCTAACTATTTGAACACGGAAATCAGTTGAATTGTTAAGTTAAAGGCTGCGTTAGGCGTTAAGCGGGACGCGTGTGGTTAGAAGCGCGCATTAATGGTGTACCGATTCGATTGTTTATCTAATCGATTACTCGATAATGCGACCTAAGACTATCGATTATTAATCGATTATGAAACGATTTGGTTCGATTATGAATCGATTTGGTTCGATTATTAGTTCAAAATTGAAATAGTTACAAATTTTCTTATCTACAGATTACAAAAATGAAACATTTTATTTCACAAAACTTATTATCGAAAAGTATTTCTTCTGTCTTTATATAATTCATTTGCTATATTCCATATTTCGGGCTGATTATTACGCCTATCAAATCGATGTTCATGTTCGTAATGTTAAAAAAAAAAAGTTAAAGTTGTATACTCTAAATTCGTGTGGTTACGTGTTTTGAGCCTTTATTAACAGCCTCAGATCATAATCAGTTTTAAATATAATAGGTAATCTTGCCTACTTATAAAAATAATATCCTCGATACAGGATTACAGTGCCGGAGTGTATGCGCATGCACAGGTGCACTTTCGCCAATCCAACACGACCGGAGACATCAGGCGCAGGACCAATGCCTTAATATGCTATCTGAACCACGGGGTTAATCACTGTCATCTTCCTGACTCCGGTCTGCCAGTGAGAATTTCTTGTCTAACCCAATAACTGATTTTGGCCCAACCAGGGATTTTAACCCAGAACCTCATGATGACAGCAATGGCGTTTAGATTGTAAGTACAATACAGCTGACTGTAAGCGCACAACCACGAACCAGTGAAAGTACTGAAATGAATGAAATTAAGGTACGGAATACGAATAATGTACGGTGCGAAAAGAAATACGGTTAAGAGACTGTGTTTATAACGAGAATCACTATTACTTACACCGTATTCTTTATAAAATGCTGAATTGTGTTTAATTTAACGAACATGTTCACCTGCCTGGTTAGATACAGTGAACGCAATTAAGTTAGACACATTACGGTTCTAGAACCAGAGCTTAATTCAAACTCACCGAGGTCGCTCGAGTTGACATTGTGGACGATAGCACAGTCGTAGCCAGCCAGCTGCGCGTTGCGGATCTTCGTCTCGAAACTGCAGTTGTATCTGAAGGGAGCGCCAGTTTACAATAAATAAAAATATTGAAACAAAGCATTGAATGAAGAGAGAGTGATATCTTCATAGATATTTCGAACAATATTTCGAAAATAATAACATCCATTTATAATGTGTATGGGATATTAGTATTAACAAACATTACTTTCTTAAGTATAGGAGCCAAAGATGTTTATTAGTGCGTTCGAGATGGCAAGTCATTTATTTCATAAACGATACTCAAAGGATTCTTTGTTGTGCGCATGCTTAGCATTGAATGGAGTGCTGTGATTGGTTAATGTTCTGATGCGACTTCACTCGAGTCGACTGACAGATAAACGAACGTCAAATGCTCGAAACACGAGCACAAAACCTAGGTCGTCGTGGTGTAATTGAATTCGCACTTCATAACCCGTGTTTAAATGTAGTGATATATATTGATAATAATCTATGCGTAGTGACTTACGTAAATACTCTTTGAACGCGTTCGTTAATAAAGACAACTTTTAAACAAGTGATTTAAAAAAAAATTGTTCAATTTTTTTTTAATATACCACGTTTTCCTTGTTGCTACATTTTCATGCCATTCTCAGCTATGTTCAAAATTTCCAGTCTCTAGCTCATCGGGAAGTGCGCGAAATTTGAGTTACAAGATTCCACCCGGAACGAAAGACAGACAAACAAACAAGGAAGTGACTTAAAAAAACGTGGTAATATATAGCGATTTTCAAAATCATCAGTACTGTAATAATTAAAAGGATATTAGAAGTCACACATAACTTTACTTGTACCACAAATTAAAAGCAGAAAAAAAACTTTACTTGTCTTGATTGTTCTTTCTCTTAAGGAATAACTATCATATTCTTCTGCGCTATTGAATAGATAATTAAGTTATCTGTACCCTGTGCGTTCGAGAGCACTGTACTGAACACTCATAGTAACGATTGTGAATACGGGTGTAACATCTTTCTAGTGATTCGTACTAAATCGGAATAAAACTGTCATTTTTATTAAATTTCGACTAGGTTATTATCTCTCTCTACTCTTTTTAAAAGCACGCACCTACAATTTCCCTGGTGTTGCAGTTGTTCATGGGCGGCGGTCGACACTTACCATCTGGTGAGCTGCATGTTCGTTTACCGCCCTTTTATAGTAAGAAAAAAAAATCGCGAAGTTTCTTCAAATACTCTTCTTAAACACGAAATTATCAATAAACCACGTTTTGTGATAAGGCTGCCTGTGTATAGAAAAAGAGGCTGGAGTGGGATCGAAAGAAGGTAGATCCCGCCAAGATGTTCATAAAGGCCCTTCTCACGATAACGTTGTTGCCCTAGCAGAGACGGAGCCTCTGGGATTTCGGGCTCTCAGTTTAGGGTCCTTGAACATATAATAATATCACCCCCCAATTTTTTTGTATGTTTAGATAAGGGAGACAAACGAGCGCACAGTTCACTTTATATAGTAAGTGTATGCTGTGACCCATAGTTATCTACATTTTCCCTCGATTAAAATTCAAAAAATGCGGAATGCGTTGTCGCCCCTGAGGACTAAGATGGAATGCGTCGTTTCCAGGCAAAAGGGTATCCGGTTCTCTATACTCACCATACAAAACACGGCAGCATTAAGCTGCTGTTTTACACTGGTATTCTGTGAGAGCGTGGTTTTGCTCCGGTCGAGCCAGCCCATTCGCGCTACAACCATAGTATAGCTGCGGGGTGGCTCTACTACGTTAAAAAGCGTACCTGGCGAGCAACACTATCCACTTGCCGGTAAAGTTGTCGGTGGCGGGCGGCGGCGCGAGCTTGATGCAGCCGTCTGGCGGCTCGGCGGCCGCGAGCAGCCCGCGCAGCCCCTCCGGCGGCAGCTCGTTGCCGAACGTCGCCGGCATATCGCGGAATTCATCCTCGATCTACGTACAGTTCATCGTCCATTACCATTACAGGCCATAAAACTCCACACGTGAACATAGGCCTCCACCATAGATATTATATAGTGTTATGTTTATGTTTTTTTTTAAATATATTTTTAGGTTAAGGTATTCAAGGTTATTTTGCAATCACCGGCCAATTTGGAGAGAAGGTTCAGAATAAGGAATATAGGCAAATGTTGAAGAAAAATTAATTAAAAAAATCTCAAACATTCTGTCCTTTTTATCTTTTAAAATCAAAATGCGTGGTAATGCATTATTTGAACTGATTTTGATTGCGCACCCACACATTCGTAAGGGTCGATCGGTAGGCGAAACGGTGTTGCCCATAAGTCACATTCAATTTGGGATAATCTATATAAATATAATGATACAGGTTTACAGTTGTGCGCACATCACGGAAAAACTACTGGATAGATTTCAATTAGGTTTTCTAAGTTTTATTTCTTAGACACTTGACCCTTAACTAAAAAAAAAATATTGCGTTATCTTCATTTAATATTAAGTTATTAAAGTTTTAAGAAACAACGAGTGTTCAATGATGTGTGTTTTTTTTATAGGATAAGGGCGACAAACGAGCATACAGTCCACCTGATGGTAAGTGGTTGCTGCGAACCCCAGAAACCTACATCTATCCTCGATTACGAACCAAAATGCAGATGCGTTGCCGCCCGTGAGAACTAAGATGGAATGCCTCGTTTCCAGTAAAAAGGGTATCCGGTTCTCTACACTCACCATACGAAAGCAGCTTTAAGCTGCTATTTTACGTTGGTATTCTGAGAGCGTGGTCCTTCCCCGGTCGAGTCGGCCCATTCGTGCTACAACTATACCTACTACTATTATAGCTGCAGCATGGCTCTACCAGAACTACTAGCAAAGCGGACGAAGTCCGGCGTATTATCTAGTTTCAAATAAAAATAGAATCCTTATTCACTCGTATTTTCAAAAACTGCAATAACGGTATATCATTATTTATATATTTGAACTTAAGTTTAAAATTTGGCTACTCTGAAGAATACCCTTGTATTATTGCTATGGGCCAATGTTCAAAATTTTTAAGTTCTTTATGCCTGAAATAAAGGGATTATTTTCGGCTGAACGTCCAGCCGTGTGTGTGTGTGTGTGTGTGTGTGTGTGTGTGTGTGTGTGTGTGTGTATATATAAATAAAATTTTGTCGTACGATATCTTTGTCAACCGATCGAGATGGATGACACTGTATTCATTGAGATTTCGAGTTGATTAGATTTTCAAGTCCATTGGTCTTGGTCTTGATGAAGCCGTTTCAAAGATTAAAAAAAATAAAAACCAAAAAATCAAAAATGAAATAGATTTTCGAGCGTTGCACTCGAAAATAAGCGGGAAGTTCCAAGGATGGCGTACAGGGTCAACCGTTATACAGATATTTTTTTTATTGGGATTCTAACATACGGCCCTTAGCCATATAACTCATTGCTAAGTCACTGTTCCACGGAACCATCTTCAGTCATCATTACAGCCCAGCACAAGTCCACTGCTGAACATAGGCCTCCCCAAAGGAATGACACAAACCACGGTCCTGAGCCACCTGCATCCATCTTTCTGCATTTCCTACCAGGTCACTACTACGTCACTCTATCTAGTGGGAGCTGCCCTACGAAATTAGTACGTCTGCTGGTACGAGGCTGCCACTTGAGAACATTTCTTCCCCATCGGTTGATGTTTGGATGTCTCTGTGGCGCAGTTAATTTGCTTTGCAATTAGTTGCAGCGCTAAGGGCCGCAGGTTCGAAGACGGAACAACTATTTGTATGGCCTACAAATAATTATTCCGGGATGTTTATCCTTGTGAAATTTACGCATGTCAACTCACGATACAGGAGAAAATCTAGTGTGGAGGTAAAGTTTAAAAAAAATTAAAATTAATGTTATTTATCAGTCCACTATAGGCCTTTATTCTCAAACTAGAAAGGCAGCTTGAGGTTTACAAAAAAAGAAAACGGCGGTTGCAAACCCGCCTGCAAAACGTGATATTTATGGAAAATATTTTCGCATAAACATTAAAAATTATGAAGCGATCTGTCGGAAGGCCTATGTTCAGCAATGGACTTTAACAGGCTGTAATTAAAGAATAAATTACAATAGCATAGTTCTCCCTACTCTGCCTAGTAGCAGGCACCCTAAGCATATAATATCACATACAGTATTTTGAATGTATATATATAAGTGTATTATTTTGTTATTATGTGTCGGTTTAGTTTATTTAGGTATTAGTATGTAAGTTTACTATAATATACACCACCTCCCACTGTCCAGTATTACAATTTTCTCCTAATCTTAAGGTTGTCTGGAAGAGATCGCTTTTTAGCGATAAGACCGCCTTATTGTACCTACCTCTTAAGTTTTACTCCTTGTAATTTGTTTTTTTTTTAATCGTTTTGGTGTACAGTTAAGTATAAATAAATACATCATTAAACACGATAAATCATACTTTATAATTTTAGGTTTATTACATAATTATTCTAAGTTTAAAATAGAAAATAGAAAGAAATACTAACAAAATGCTGCATGCCCACTATATGCAGTACCTTAACGGCATTGATCAAAAGATGCGGTGCCATTTTAACCAGTAAATTAGCATTAGAACTAAGATTACGTCATCAAGTACACGCGAATTTCGGGGAAACCCGTGCGTTTGTTTTACATTCTATATTTTGTAAGTGCTTTAGTTTTCAACCAATACCACTTTTGCTTATCTCGTAGCCTCTTGCATTTTTCATGTATTAGAAAAATGGTGTTGCACGCGACAACCTAAAGATAAATTTTATTTTAACCGACTTGCTGGTACGAAAACTGGAACCACACCACAATAGCTTAATGGTTTACATTATTATTTACATATTATTATATTATTTTTATTTTTCCTATTACACCGAATATTTTGTATATTCGTGACTAACTTCATAATATTAAATATTACAGATGTATTTTCAATATACGAATACGAAGTACTTAGGCAAGCGAAAATACAGATGGAAACAACCAAATAGTTTAGTAAGTAGTTGCTGTTTGTGTTGTGCAAGTCGTTGAGCCAGCCGACCGCGACACGTGTAAACATAATCATCGCAGAGTACCACTTCACAGAGGATAGGTATAATTTAGAAAACAGAAACCTTCTAGAAACGCAATTCCAAATTCCTTTTCCGTGAAGCTTCGTATTTGATTTAATTTGGATTGACGGTAAACGACCATTTGTTGGACGCACGAGAGATACCCCGGGTAGGGTTGCCATCTGTCCGGCTTTAGCCGGACATGTTTGGCATTTTCGGGTTGTGTCCGGCCAAATTTTTATGTGTCCGGCCTGTCCGGCTTTTTGTTAGTGTAATGCGTTTCACTCATCGCTTGCATAATAAATAAATAAGTAACGTATACACTTGAAACTGTGCTGTGATTGATTAATAAACAATTAACACATGTACTTCAGTGTATTTTCTCGGGGGGTTAGCCAAAAAACTCACCAACTCCTACATGGCCTCAGAAAGGTATGTTTGGCTAAAATGACTGTCCGGTTTTTAGGGCCAAAAGTCCGGTTTTTTGGAGCGTCGAGTCCGGCTTTTTCATTTTAGGAGATGGCAACCCTAACCCTGTGGCATCCCGTGAGTGTAAGAGGCGACTTATAGAATGGCCCAGAATATTGTGACCTCGGATAAATGGCAGTATAATCGCCTCGTATTTATCGACTGTAATTCACGACCAGTCAAGGGAAGCACAGTTAAGAGGTGAGACAAATGGTGAACTGTAAGTTCGTATAAACAAACGAACCTACAGTCAACCTGATAGTAAGTGGCCTATTGCAGTCCACGGACGCCGCAACCAACTTCAAACAATGAAGGCCACCACCTACACATATGATTATTGTATTTATATTATGTGCAATCAATTTCAATCAAAAGTATTCGATTTTGCTTTTATTGACTACTACTAGCAGTTCCCCGCGACTTCACCCGCGTGGAGGTATTTTTTGCGGAACCCTAAAATAAAAGCAGCCCAAGTTACTCCTTATAACATCAGCTATCTGCCAGTGTGTATGTATTGACAAATATTGACATTAAATATTTATACGATACTAACGTCACTCTATTGTTTTGCCTTCCCGGAACCCCTCCCGTAACACTTAAACTCTATGGTATGGTATTAAAGTTCAAATTGACTTTTAAGTATTATTACGAATCCTTTGTATGAGAATATAGAAAAGTGTTGTTTTTAGACTTTTTCAGACAATTTTTAAATGTTTCTCTCTGTAAGAACCATCTTCGTACTTCAAGGAATATTATAAAAAAAGAATTAGCGAAATCGGTTCAGCTGCTCTCGAGATTTGCTCTTAGCAACACATTCAGCGATTCATTTTTATATTATAGATAACGTAAAGAAATATATTTGTACACCACACTGTGGTAGAATACACGATACCTACTGTAAATTTTATTAACACCTAACTTATTGTATTCACAAATAAATTAATTAATTTAAAAAGGCTAAAGATGCACTATCACCTCTAAGGACTATGTTGGAGGATGGTACCTTGCCAAACGGAGTCCTTGCCAGAAAAGCTACCTTCTAGAAAACTGTCTTGTACAGTGTTTAACAAAAACAGTCTTCTTTGCGTGGAGATTACGGAATAATTTTTACTCTACAATGGATAGAGTATTTCACAAAAACATGTGCTTGACAGAATGGCAGAAAAACTATCTCAAAATATCCTTTGAGTGGAAGCATTGTTTGGAGTGCGAGACACCTGTACTTCGATCACCAAGCCGCATGTTAATCGAACCTTTTTTTCCTCTATATTTCATCCCCCTTACCAGTTTACTGATGAACATGGAATGTAATAGTAAGTTAGCCTTACTAGGCGTTTTGCTTCTTACCGAGAAAGTGATCGATCGAAGGTCAAAAAAAATTTCAAGTATTTTCCATAATGAACCCTTATGAGCTTACGACGCATCGGAAGAAAATTGAATGTTGGCTTCTCAAGTATTTAATTCTTTCCAAATTGTAACAGTCTGAAGGCGGTAAGGCCGTAAACATAATATTGATGTGAGCTATAAGTTTTTTAACACGACTAATACTTGCGAAGGTTTGCGATTTAAACCTATACCGCAGCGTAAAAGCAAATAAGATTACGCAGGGCGCAAGGCAAATAAAACGTTTCACTTAGAATTACTTTAGATTATTTAATGTAAGGTTTCACCTACATCAAATCATGGTGCAAGTTAGATTTATGTTAAAAACAGGTACAATTATTTATGATATAAAATATTACAGGTACTTGACGTACTAAAAAGGCCATACTACGAATTTAAACTCGGATATAATATAGGTACTCTTCTGGAATGCTCTGCCCGTGATATAAGAAAAGTACCGAATAAGTACCATTTAAAACTGGTTCGACAACATTAACACATCGAGTAAAATAAAATCTGACCTTTTTCTTTTTTTTTATAAACCTTTTTAAAAATTCGAAAATAAATATACGTTATTTATACCTGCGAAATTTTATATCTTTATCTCTTTTGAGGTTTACTGGTAAAATGTTAAAGGCATTGAGTCCTTTTAGGTGTAGGCGTCTTTCAATAAAGTCACCATGTAAATTAATAGTTCATAGAAAATGTAAAATTTATTACTAAGATACAGTGTATAGACGAATTTAAGCTTTGATTATAGACAATATTATGTGGAAATATTAGATAAATCAATCTGCTAAATAACCCAAAAAAAAAATGATGTGACACGTTTTTCCGTTTCAGGTCAATAATAATGGTCACCTTAAATACGTGTCGACCGTATAATCGGTTGAAGTGTTTTCTATGGAAAAATCATGTATATTTATTTTTATTCATTCTATATTAATTTAAATAATATTTTATTATATGCACTTGATATAAAACTGACATTATAAATTAGATTTAATATTATAATTTCGACGTGTTTCTATGACTTGTGATATGGATTAGTTCCTAAATAAATGAATTTTAATTTAAATTAATTTATATTGCAAACACTTTCAACTAGGTACTAGTTGGGTTACAAAGGGCGGACTCAATGCCTTAAATCATGTTCACTATATTCTGCTTGTCTTGACTGTAACATACACGCATGTTTTTTTTTGAATTATCTATGGGACACAGAATAAATATGCTGTGGCGCAGTACGTTTCGAATAATATACATTTTATTCCGCTCCTTCTATTTATATAAATAAAATGATAGAGGTTTGCAGTGAGCGCATCACAGAAAAATTACTGAATAGATTTCAATTAGGTTTCTAAGTGCTACTTATTAGACACTTGGCTCTTATCAAAAAAAAAATATTGCGATATCTTCATTTAATATAAAGTTATTAAAGTTTTGAGAAACAACGATTTTTATACGGCGTTTTTCACACGGTCAACTGTACGTTGCTTGCTCTCGCGTTACTAATCCAGATAATTTATATATTTTAGCTAAAAATGGAGCAACGAATAACCTTGTTTACAAAGAAATTTTGTTTTTTTGATGTTTTTTCCTTCGCACATAAACGATAACTTTGTTAATATGATATCAAGCAACGCGGACGAAGTCGCGTCTGTACAGCTAATAATAAATATAATAATTCAACAATAAATGGTCCCACCTTATCGTACCAGCAAGTTAACTAATCTAAATGATAGATCATAAACATACTATATACTTAGCACAGATTAAAACCAATAACTGAAAATATTTTACAACTATTTTCACTACGCCTATTAGTATAATACGTCTGATTTGAAATAGTAACTATGATCTACTAATTGGTTTATCTGCCATTGGAAATATCCTCTTCGAGAGTTGATAAGCTATCTATTTTTATGTTTAACATTAGGCGACTTGTCCGTCTGTAGTTATCGTTTAATTCATCGTAGTTTAGTGGGGAATATTGATGCGAAATTATGATTAGCTTTCAGACGGTGCAACCTCTCGACTACTCTGACCAACAAAGATAAAGGCTTATTACATTACACGATTTATCGGGCCCTGTCCATCGTGTGCCCTGCCTACCAGACAGGGCGCTGCTTATTACACTACGCTAGAAATCGCTTCCTGCCTCAGTTGTTACTCCAACGTGGAAATGATTGCACGTCTAGCATTATGGCGCAAACTTTACTATACGTCAAAAAATTGCTTTATTGTTTTTTTTACGTGGTAGAGCCATGCTACAGCTATATTAGTAGTATAGTTGTAGCACGAATGGGTCGGCTCGACCGGGGAAGGACCACGCTCTCACAGAATACCAGCGTAAAATAGCAGCTTAACACTGCTGTGTTTCGTATGGTGAGTGTAGAGAACCGAAGACCCTTTTTACTGAAAAAGAGGCATTCCATCTCAGTCCTCACGGGTGACAACGCATCTGCATTTTGATTCGTATACGAGGATAAATGTAGGTAACTATGGGCCACAGCAACCACTTACCATCGGGTGGACTGTGCGCTCGTTTGTCACCCTATCCTATAAAAAAAAAAAACTTAGGTTGGCGGTAACGTGCAAGGCCAAGCTAAAAAAAGGAAGGAAAGTTAAATGTGGATGAAAAAATATTTGCTCCTCAGAGAAAATCTATCGAATATGCAAATAGTCAGCATTTTGGACCCAACAGACCTACGAAACTATTTTAAAGAGTAGGTGAAAACCAATTCGACGAGTTATTAAGCTTAGTAACGCCTTTAATAGAAAAAAAAATACTTTAATGATTTCTTATATTTACGCGAACACTACACATTGAATAAAACTACTTGTACGGATTCTATCGCCTTTAATATATTTTTTTTATTATTTCCCGACGTTTCGGGTGCTTTACTACCCATGGTCACGGGGGACTGGTTGCTGGTTGATAGAATCTGTAAAAGAAGTTTTATTCAAAAGAATACTTTTTTAAGAGAGATTGATTGTCACTTTACGATTTTGGCCACTGGAAACTCCTATCAAGATTTGATAAGGCATTTCTTTGTAGATGTCGATGATATTGAGAAGGATCTTTTTCTTTAGCGCATGACATAAATACGAGTAATGATTTAGAGAGTAGATCGACATAGTAGAACTTTAAATAAACAGACGTGTAGACTCTGCGCATGCGGCCACGCAACTGAGCTCCCTGCCTCCCTGTCTCTTATTACACTACACGATCCACAGCGCGGCAGGGAAGCAACCACCACCAAGTTTTTTTTGCGCGTATCCCTAGTTCTCTTTCAAAATAAAAGTAGCCTAAATTACTCCTTATAACATCAGCTATCTGTCAGTGAAAGTCCCGTCAGAATCGGTCCAGTCGTTTCGGAGATTATCCGGAGCAAACAGAGACAAAAATTTTAAAAATTGTGTTTTTGTTATAAGTACCGTATATACTTTCATATGCATATAGTAAAAAGCTGTTACTCTGACATTACAAACAGACACTTCAATTTTATTTATTTGTATAGACTAGCGATTCGCCCCGGCTTCGCACGGGTGATTTCTGGATCTGGACAACAGCGCCATCTATCAGGTCTAACTGTGAATCTAAAATTTAGATTCTAAACCATGCAGGGGCTCACTTAAACTAACACAATAAATTTCATCTAAATCGTTGGAGCCGTTTTGAAGTATTAGCGAGACTAACGGACAGCAATTGATTTTTATACAATAGACTAGCTGTTCCCCGCAACTTCGCCCGCGTAGAATTTGTTACATGGATTTTATGGGTTTTAATTTTTTCGCGCGGGACACTAATTCATTTTTTAAAAGAAACGTAGCCTAAATTACTCCTTATAACATTAGCTATCTGCCAGTGAAAGTCCCGTTAAAATCGGTCCAGCCGTTTCGGAGATTAGCCGGAGCAAACAGACAAAGAGACAAAAATTTTAAAAATTGTGTTTTTGTTATAAGTACCGTATATACTTTCATATGCACTTTACTAAAAAGCTGTTACTCTGACATTACAAACAGACACTTCAATTTTATTTATTTGCATAGATGTATAATAGATTGTTTATACTTCACTGATAGTCGCACATTTAGAGAAAATATTTTACATCGGGTTAACGTAGATAACTATTTAGATGACACTAAGATTGTGATCTACCTTAGTCCACTCAAAAAGATAAAGAAACGACTTATATAAAAAGTCAATGTCGCCATCAAAGAACTAAAGACAATAAGATAATTCTACATTCTAAAGTCTACGTTTTCTATAGACTGTCATGACACCCGCTTTAGAATTCAAAATCCTTAAGCGTGAAGCGCGCAGGTATGCAATAATTTTAAATCTTAGGTTAATTTTAAATTCTATTCTTTCTAATTGCTAGGGCCTAAAAATTAAGATTCCAACGTTATGTCGCATAAAATCGTATCTATTTTATTATTTTTAACAGTTAATGGACAAACCACTATAACATATGCTGCGCCGGCTTTATCTCATACTTTACTCATTTCACTATAATCCGATATAACTATCGTCGCGTGCAATAAATAGTGCTAAAACAAACTGAGCTACACACCGATAAATTACTTGTTTACGATTTATAAGTAGATAGTTTAGTTCATAAAAGTTTGTGGTACCTTTTATCAACGCCGTGTAGTGACGGAATTCGGCTCAGGAAATAGCCAGAAATATCTTATGACATTTCTCGCTATTTCCTATGATAATATAATATGTATAGATGAAGATGTCTATAGGCCAGATAATCCACTTACCATGAGGTGGACTGCTTGTTTGTTATTCTTATTCTATAAAAAAGCAGCTTAATACTTCGGAAAATATAATTTAAAATTAAAAATTTTGTACAGCCGACTTCAATATAAGTTATTTAAGAATAACTTAAAAACTATTGGTCTGACCTTGATCAAATTCATATGGGACCACACGAGAAGTACCAGCTTTCAAATAAAAAAAGAATCATCGAAATCGGTTCACCCAGAAAAAAGTTCTGAGGTAACACACATAAAAAAAAACGAAAAAAAAAAAAACATACAGTCGAATTGAGTACCGGCTCCTTTTTGGAAGTCGGCAGAAAATGAACGCGTTTTAAAAATGGCGCCCTTTCATGATATATGTTAAAAATGCTCTTATTTTCACAGCAGTAAGGTTTAACATTGAATGATGGCATACACGAGGAAGTGCTAACAAAGTTTTACGTATTAATTGCACCTCGTGTGCCATTCGTTAACCTTTGTTATCTTAACGGCTTTATCGACCAATTATTATTAAGCAGACTTAGTAGTGTTGCATTTTTATTAATTAACGTTACTAAATCCAATTAAAAAACAAAAATCTGCTAAGGGCAATTTTATATTTAAAAAAACATGCGTAACTGCCGTGGAAAACTCGGTTGGAACGAAGTTCCTTTCGTAGTATATTACCTATATATTGAAGTGTCTGTTTGTAATGTCAAAATTACAGCTTTTTACTAATTGCATATGAAAGTATTTACGGTACTTATAACAAAAACACAATTTTTAAAATTTTTGTCTGTCTCTGTGTCTGTATGTTTCGGCTAATCTCCGAAACGGCTGGACCGATTTTGACGGGACTTTCACTGGCAGGTAGCTGATTTCATAAGGAGTAACTTAGGCTACTTTTATTTAAAAAAAAGAATTAGGGTTTCACTCAAAACATAAAAACTTTAACACGCGAGCGAAGTCGCGGGGCACAGCTAGTTATTGATAAACGTATTATATTGTTGATTAATAAATACAATTAAAAGAATTACTAGTATAATATATTAAAATAATATTTCTTTCATGGCAAGATAACAAAAAGTGCGACGGAGATGGAAATTATTCCATCTCGCTCGTACTGTAGAAAGGGGGTCGTGACGGAAAAATCTTACACTTTTTCTCGCCTAGCCCCCATCCGTTAAATTCGTACCGTGCGATAAGGAACTTCGTTCCAATAATTGCATAATAATTGCTGCTTGCCATCACTTAGCTACAGATATCCAGATACTTCCCCTTGCCAAATCCTGTGCCAAATCTTTAAACTTACCTACCTTGCACCGGTTAGGAATTTTCTCATATTGTTGTCGTACACATTAATAATTGTTCTTAGCCATTTTCCACCACGCAATCAATCGAATACATATAGTAAGTATCAACAAGCAGGACAACATTGCAGGACATGACAAAGCACACATCTTTTTTAGGTTTTTTTTTTAAATTTATAAATGTCCAGTTTTGCTTTGTAAGGCGAAACTGCATTTTAGGGCAGGTTTGAATAAAAAAAAATTTTTTTTCTTGAAGTAAAACTTAACAAAATTAATATTTTTGGATTGATTCATTACAGCATATTAAAGGTCCACTGCTGAACAAAGGCCTCCCATATGGATTGCTTCATAGGGAGGTTATTTGCCATAGTTGCCACGCTTAGCCTGCGTGTAGTTGCACGTGCACGTTGCTTCGTTTTTATTTACATAGTGACTTTTTGTACGTGGTAGAGCCACGCTGCAGCTATATTATGCTTGTAGCACGAATGGGTCGACTCGACCAGGGAGGATACGATCTCACAGAATACCAGCGTAAAATAGCAGCTTAATGCTTTTTTGTTTCGTATGGTGAGTGTAGAGAACCGGAGACCCATTTTTACTGGATACGAGGCATTACATCTTAGTTCACAGGGGTGATAAACGCTTGTACATTTTGATTCTTAATTGACGATCAATGTAGATGATTTCACTTACCATCAGGTTGACTTTATGCTCGTTTGTCACCGTTACTATTTGGCAGTATTATCGTGACATACACACACTAACAAATGTACATATGTACACAAGACACACACGCACGCGTGTTTAATAGCCTTAACCAGTATCACAACAGAAGATACGACAATTCAAGGATGTCCAATAAAAGGTAAGTGTTTTTGTTTTCTGTATCCGTTTTAATAACTACCACGTGGTTAGCCAATCAGCGTAATGGACTACTAATTCAAGGTCAAAGTATTTTTGTTCAAAATTTTACTACAGCTTCATCTCCCGTCTAACAGCCATGAGATTAAGAGTGTGATCGGAGAGTTTTTGTGTTCTTTTGCGATGGGTCTTGCAAAACTTAGCTCCGACCGCATGGACAGTTCCACGAGCTTGTCATTCATATCGTCCACTGCATTGCAATCTTCTAGGCACTGAAAATGGTTTTGTAGTTCGAGTTGAAAGGTTTCGGGACTTTGGATTAGTACACGAGGGCGACGGAACGTTGACTTCATTAGACGTGACCTCTCCAACTTAACATTTAGGTTCAGTGTGCCTCTCACCATTCGGTGATTGCTGCCGGTTTTTCATCCCCCACTGAGACATCACTGAACAGTTGTCGTCTGGTCGTTATAATGAAGTCAATCTCATCTTTTGTCGAACATGTTTTGTTTTACTGTGGGGCCGCTTCTGGAAGAAAGAGTTCATCATAAAGAGTCCTTCTTTCTCCATGAAGTCGGCCAGCTGCTGGCCTCTAGGGTTCCGTTACCCTATTCCAAATTTCTCTACCTTCAGCTCACCGTTCTCTCTATGCCTAGTTTTGCGTTGAAGTCTCCCATTAACACCGTACAGTGGGTTTTGGAGGAATGCATGGCTCTAGATATATCCTCATACATTTCCTCCACCTCCTCATCGGGATGTGCCAGGGTTGGTGCGTAAACCTGTATGACCTTAAGCGAATACCGTTTGATGATTCTGAGTATAAGGTACGCAACCCTCGTCGACACACTCAATCTTTACAACGTTGTTAACGAGAGACTTGTGGACGATAAATCCGACACCTCCTTGGAACCCATGTTCGGATAGAATAAGTTGCCGGTTTTGAGGATTACCATGTCCTCCCCCTCCCTTCGGACCTCAGATAATCCTATAATATTCCAGCGCAACTTGTCTATTTCTACTTCCAGCTCCAGGATCTTCTCGTCAGTCCTCAGTGTGTATGCGTTATATGTTGCCAAGTCGAGTCGTCTTAGGTGGCAACCGAACCTCCACCGGAGATTCTTAGCACCCCCTGCCCCGCCGTTACCATGGTCGCCACCGTAGGCAGAAATAGCGGGGCCGTCTCTTCGTAACTCCAATCATGGGGGGTACATATATTGCCATAGTTGCCACGCTTGGCAACCGCAGTTTTTTTATTGTTGTTTTGCTGTTATCAGAAAGATGCCGCTGCCCATCTTCTGCCTCAGTTTCCCTCTGTCGCCTCTTACGACACCCACGGGAAGATATGGAGTAATGGGTATACTTACCCGCCACTACACGGGTCTTGCATGTACCTCGATGCAAATCTAAACATATACTTAAATAAAATTGAAGTGTCTGTTTGTAATGTCAAAATGACAGCTTTTTACTAAATGCATATGAAAGTATTTACGGTACTTATAATAACGAAAAAACAATTTTTATAATTTTGTCTGTCTGTTTGTTCCAGCTAACCTACGAAATGGCTGGAGCGATTTTGACGGGATTTTCACTGGCAGATAGCTGATGTTTATAAGGAGTAACTTAGGTTACTTTTTATTCAGAAAACGAATTATGACTCCGCGCAAAAAAAATTAAAACCTATGAAATGTAATCGTAACAAATTCCAAGCGGGCGAAGTCACGGGGGGGGGGGGAATCTACCCAGAGCCGTGGTATTTAGAGGCGAAGTGCTCGCTTTATAAGCGCCGAGCCGGCCGCACCAATGAAATTGCTTATTGCAAATTTACAACGTAAGGAAACCTGCATGTCTGGACAGTAAAAATATTTTACGAAACGGGTTAGCCCGTAGCCGTCGCGATAGCCAAGTTTTAGAACTTAAAGTCACACACAACTATTACTATAATGGCATTCTTTCTTTTATGACAGGATTATGTAGTAATTAGATAGCCACCTTGCTCCAGGGCGTGTTAGCAGTTTTCACGGGTTCTCAAAATATTTTTTCATCACATACGGAGGTTTGCTCAAGATGTTTTGGATTAATAAAATAAGGTAGTATAATATTTTTTGCGTGAGTGTCGTGGAACACTCGGTTGGAACGAAATTCCTTTCGTAGTATATTATTATTGATAAACGTATCATATTATTGATTAATAAATAAAAATAAACGAATAACTAGCGTCTATTAAAATGAATAAGTCATTTATAATTAAATAATATTTACTTTCACGGCAAGATAAGAAAAAGTGCGAGGTACATAGATATTGTTACGCGCCACTATTAATGTCTTGTACATGGCAACACTAGTTACACTAGCGCCCCCTAGTGTCGAGTAAATGAAAGTATTGCGCGCCACTATTAATGTCTTGTACATGGCAACACTAGTTACACTAGCGCCCTCTAGTGTCGAGTAGCAGAACTAGGAGAGTCGAGATCCTTCCAGAAATTTCGGGACCGATATGTACTCGAACATTCTAGATGTCGCTACAGTAGAAGGTTCTGGAAACTATCTGAGGCCCTATATAAGGCCGGTATAGACCACGACCGGGGCAGTATTGAATTGGCGATACAAGAGAATACTTCGAAGCGAAATAACGGCGAACTGTGTTTTATTATTAGTGTGTTTTAAGGTGTAATTAGTATCCGTAATTAAAGTGTCAATTTTGGTAATTTAATCGGCAGTTTTTAATTGTCTCGAACCTCAAGCTCGTAACAATTGGTGTCAGAAGTGGGATCAAATATGCCGATTTTACCTAAAGACGACACGGAGGGTATCCGTACCCGAAGTCAACGCCAACAGGAGACGGACCAGAGACGATTTGGTAATGCAACGCCGCAAACGTCGGAGGGCCAGTTGCTAACCACGGAGGCTGGCCCGTCAGCAGCTCCTGCATCTGCAGCACCTGACTTAGGTGCTCTTATGATGATGCTGCAGGATCAGGCTCGCCGACAGGAGGAACAGGCCCGCCGACAGGAGGAACAGACCCGTCGGCTGGAAGAGCAGCTGCAGCGCGGTATGGAAGAACAGATGCTCCTCAGGAAGGACCTTCACGCTACCTTCGGGAAAGAGATAAAGGAGGTGAAGGATAGGGTTGCTCAACATGACAACCGCCTGTCGGAAGCTGAAACCCGAATCGACCAAGTGAACAATCGGGTTGACAACGTGATGGCTGATGTGAAGAAAACGCTGGACGACCTCAAACTTGGGGATGGAATCACAGCTCCCGTGGTAGCTACAACACCTTCGCTACGTGGATTCAAAGTGCCGCCGTTCGGCGGGAGTTCTTCCTGGTCGGCCTACAAAATCCAGTTCGAGGCTGTCATGAAAGCGAACGGCTGGAATAAAAGTCAGGCCATGACTGCTCTCACCCTAGGCCTACGCGACCAGGCCTTAATTGTTTTGGAAGCGCTCGGTAAGGAAGTGACTTACGAGCAGCTCCTTGAGGTATTGGAGGCGAGATATGGCGATGCTCACTTGGAACACGTCTTTCGTGCGCAGCTCAAAGATCGCGTGCAACGCAGTAACGAAAACCTGCAGCAGTGGGCCCTTGAGGTGGAGAAGCTGGTTCGAAAAGCGTACCAGTCTGTACCTGTGCTCATTGTAGGGAACCTGGTGCAGACTTTCATCGACGGCATCCGCGACCTTGAAGTCAGAGCTGCTGTGAGGCTCGGGCACCACGAGACGCTTAAGGACGCCCTGACCCATGCACTGGAGGTGGAAGCCGTGCGGCAGGATCATCGTTCCCACCGCGTCAGGGAGGTTGCAGCAGCTACAGTTCAGGACCGCAATAAGGGCTACAACCCTAGGTGCTACGGCTGTGGGGAAAGGGGCCATCTTCGATCCAGCTGCCCTAAACGAACTGTAGAAAGGGAAGGTGATCGATCTCGAGAGGGTAGTGCGGATAATAGCACCGCCCAGCAGCAGCAGGGAAACGAGTAAAAGCCAGGACTGCGGGGCGGGTGCTGGCTGATGTTAAAAGAGCCCCAAGGATTTCGATCTCACAAACCCATGATGGGAACAGCCTAATCATCAAGGGCGAAGTCAACGGAACGCCGTGTAAACTGACCATAGACACTGGAGCCTCTCGCACGGTTGTCAGTTCCCAACTTATAAGTCGGTTCCTTGGGGACTCCGCATACAACCGAGAACGCATTAATTTGGTGACAGCCACCGGTCAGCGCATACCCGTCCGTGGAGAGAAGGAGATGGAGTTGAAGCTAGGCAACATGATCTACCTGCATAATGTCATCGTGGCTGATATAATGGACGACTGCATCCTGGGCCTAGACTTTATGAGGAAGAATTGTTGTGAGATCGACGTTAAGCAAGGTGTTTTGAAATGTGGACAAGAAGAACTTTTCGTGGAAGGGGCGTTACCAGGGAATGTGTACAGCCTTAAGAAGATTGTTCTTCCGCCGAGATCGGAAACGATTGTGCCGGTTAGTCTTCCTCGGAGTCCTGGGCAAGCTCATCGTTGTGTACTCGTGGAAAGGGTAGACAATGACCTTCCATGGAAAGTGGCTCGAACCTTGGTCAGAACCACCGACATCTCAGGAGTACGTGTGTTGAACCTTTGTGATCAGGAACAGATTATAGAAAAAGGCACATTGGTTGGTACTAGTGAGGAAGTGGATTGGTTGCGTCGATGCGAATATCTATCGACCGGGACCCCCAGCAAGGATGGACAAACGATAGTGACCACACTTTTAGAAGACTGTCGCAGCGTTCTTTCCCCGAATGAAATGGTCAAGGCGAAGAAGTTGTTACTCAAGTACGCCAATGTTTTCTCGTCAAACGAAGCTGACATAGGAAAGACTGGCTTAGTTCAACACAAAATAAACACAGGACAAGAATTGCCTATTCGTCAGCGGCCAAGAAGATTGCCTGTAGCACGTGAAAAGGAAGTGGAAACCATGATTGAGGGAATGGTGAAGGATGGTGTTATTGAACCTTCATCTAGTCCATGGTGTTCACCTGTGGTGCTGGTAAAGAAGAAGGACGGCAGCATGCGGTTTTGTGTTGACTACCGCCGCCTGAACAATGTTACAAAGAAGGACAGCTATCCCTTGCCAAGAATTGATGACACGCTGGACATGCTTACAGGCGTAAAGTGGTTTAGTACGCTGGATCTGAAAAGTGGCTACTGGCAGGTTGAAATTGACCCTAAGGACAAGGAGAAAACTGCATTCTCAACAGGAAAGGGTCTGTGGCAATTTAAAGTCATGCCGTTTGGATTGTGCAATGCTCCAGCAACGTTTGAAAGGTTGATGGAGCTTGTACTTACCGGGCTAATTGGAGATGCCTGTCTGGTCTATTTGGATGACATCATCATCGTAGGCCATACGTTTGAGGAACACCTTCAAAACCTGGAACGCGTGCTCATGAAGATCCAGAGTGCCAACCTCAAGTTGAGTCCAAAGAAGTGCTCACTATTCAAACGGCAAGTTAGTTTTTTGGGGTATGTAGTGTCGGAAGAAGGTATCCGCACGGATCCAGAGAAAATTGCTGCTGTCAAGGAGTGGCCGGTCCCAAAAGACAAGACACAGGTTAGAGCATTTTTGGGTTTGTGCTCTTATTATCGGCGATTTGTGAAGAACTTTGCAGATATAGCCAAACCTCTGCACAAGCTAACCGAGGAGAAGCGACAATTCTGCTGGGATGAAAGTTGCGATATTGCATTCCAGGAGCTCAAGAACCGCCTGTGCAAAACACCTATTTTGGGGTACCCTGATGCGGGCAAGGAATTCATAGTTGACACAGACGCAAGTGATATAGGACTTGGCGGTGTGTTGTCTCAACGGAATGGTGACAAAGAGATTGTGATAGCGTACTTCAGCAAGTCATTGTCAAAGCCGGAAAGGAACTACTGTGTCACAAGACGCGAATTGCTTGCTGTGGTAAAGTCCTTGCAGCATTTTAGCAAATATCTTCTAGGGCGGAAATTCCACTTACGAACTGACCATGCTGCACTGAAATGGCTATTGCAGTTCAAAAATCCGGAAGGACAAGTTGCGAGATGGATTGAACTACTGCAAGAATACGACTTTGTGATCGAACATCGCAGCGGGAAATCTCATGGAAATGCAGATGCATTGTCAAGAAGACCTTGCCCTGAAGATTGCAAGCATTGTACTAGGCAAGAGGGTAAGGAAGTGGTATCTGTGAGGATGCTCAGGACAGACCAGCTCAGCAATGAGTGGAAGGACAGCCTACAACATGCACAGCAGGAAGATTCGGATATTAAGCCGATTCTGGAATGGATGAAGGCCAGTGCTCCTAAGCCCAAGTGGAGCGACGTCTCAGCAATGAGTTCGACCACGAAAAGCTATTGGGCCCAATGGGACAGCTTGCTGATTCAGGATGGAGTCCTGTGCCGTAAATGGGAGAATGGTCGGGGAGACAGGTGTCATTTGCAAATGGTTGTTCCTAAGGCTAAAGTGCCGGATATTCTACAGCTGTACCATAGTAGTTGTTCAGGAGGCCACCTGGGAGTTAAACGAACTCTCCTGAAGATCCGAGAACGGTTTTACTGGGTCCACTGTCGTGACGATGTCGAGGACTGGTGCCGCAAATGTACAAGTTGTGCGGCTGTAAAGGGACCTCAAATTCGTAGTAGAGGCGCATTGAAATTGTACAATGTTGGTGCACCATGGGAGAGGATAGCCATTGACGTTGCGGGGCCGTTTCCAGAAACTGAAAGTGGTAACAAGTATTTCATGGTCGTGATGGATTACTTCACTAAGTGGCCAGAAGTCTTCGCCATTCCAAATCAAGAAGCTTCAACCGTTGCAGATAAACTAGTTCATGAAGTCTTCTGTCGTTTTGGAGTACCTTTAGAGATTCACAGCGATCAAGGAAGGAATTTTGAGTCTCAAATATTCCAGGAAACTTGCCGAGTTATGGGTACTCAGAAAACACGAACAACTTCTTACCACCCACAATCTGATGGAATGGTAGAAAGATTTAATCAGACATTGGAGTGGTACCTAGCAAAAGTTGTGGAAAAACGGCAACGAGACTGGGACAGGCACATACAACCGTTTTTGTTGTCATATCGAAGCGCTGTTCACGAAAGTACATCAGTGACACCAGCTTTCGTAAACTTTGGGAGAGAATTGCGGCTGCCTGCAGACCTGATCACTGGAATACCACCTGATGCCCCACGCAGTATAACCGATTATGCAAATGACTTGCGGAACAAAATGAATGACATTTATGAGCACGTCAGACAGACGGGCCAGCAAACGTCTGAGAAGATGAAAACACGGTATGACCGCAAAATGAACAACAAGGGGTTTGATGAAGGTTCACTAGTGTGGTTACACAATCCAGTTCGCAGCAAAGGGAAATCTCCTAAGCTTCAAGCTAAATGGGACGGACCGTACCGGATTGTGACAAGGATCAATGACGTAACCTACCGGATACAGAAAGGTGCCAGAGGTACTCCTAAGATTGT
This sequence comes from Parnassius mnemosyne, assembly GCA_963668995.1. NCBI lineage: Eukaryota > Metazoa > Arthropoda > Insecta > Lepidoptera > Papilionidae > Parnassius > Parnassius mnemosyne. The sequence continues at coordinate 48,347,657 of CAVLGL010000115.1, forward strand.
CCATGTGGATCGACTGGCGCGTTATTATGGGGCCAATAATGCTCGGGACGAGCATGTCTTAGGAGGGGGCAGTGTTACGCGCCACTATTAATGTCTTGTACATGGCAACACTAGTTACACTAGCGCCCCCTAGTGTCGAGTAAATGAAAGTATTGCGCGCCACTATTAATGTCTTGTACATGGCAACACTAGTTACACTAGCGCCCTCTAGTGTCGAGTAGCAGAACTAGGAGAGTCGAGATCCTTCCAGAAATTTCGGGACCGATATGTACTCGAACATTCTAGATGTCGCTACAGTAGAAGGTTCTGGAAACTATCTGAGGCCCTATATAAGGCCGGTATAGACCACGACCGGGGCAGTATTGAATTGGCGATACAAGAGAATACTTCGAAGCGAAATAACGGCGAACTGTGTTTTATTATTAGTGTGTTTTAAGGTGTAATTAGTATCCGTAATTAAAGTGTCAATTTTGGTAATTTAATCGGCAGTTTTTAATTGTCTCGAACCTCAAGCTCGTAACAATATTATTACATCTCGCTTCCTTATAGCCGCCAAGGCCGTCCACACTACGTCAAAAAGGGGTAGTGACGGAAAAATCTTACACTTTTCTATCCGCCAAATTCGTACCGTCCGATAAGGAACTTCGTTCCAAAAAAATTCCGCGATGGAGAAGATGGAGATCTGCCTTAGTTTGATTTTACCATTGTTTATTACGTAAACCTAAAAACAAAATATAAATAAAAATGTTTATTTCAATTATGTACATAAAGCTTTAAGATACAGGGTTTGGAGAACACCTTTTAATCAAAGAGATGCTTGTGTTAGGTGACTCTGCTCTTCCACTTAACATTATAGAGTGTATGTAATTGGAAAAAAAAGAATAAAAGAAAAGAAAGTAGAAATACAAAAAGGATAAGGAGCGCACTTGTGTGTGTGTGTGTGTGTGTGTGTGTGTGTGTGTGTGTGTGTGTGTGTGTGTGTGTGTGTGTGTGTGTGTGAGAGAGTTTGTGTGTGAAACGTGTATTGCATAATAAGTATAGGTCCTGCAACTGTATTGAAATTGATTTATTTTTTATAGGAACAAAGGTGACACAAAGTCTCGTGAGAGAATCATCCAGTACATACTCCAAGTTATGTAAAAAAAAAAAAACAAACTGCACACAAAGATGGCTTATAGAAAAATGTTTTTGTGACATCAATGACTTTATTAATTTATAGACTGATTTGACATTTTAAAAACAAATATTTGCTTACGGATTTATAATTACCCAATTGTTACGCTAATTTGACATTCTGATAGAATAATTATTATTTGACATGTGCAAACTAGTGTATCTCATTTAATTTACACGGAATCATAATTTACTATTATGTTATATTATGTACTATTTAAATTGTCACCTGCCATATTTCTGCAAATATATGTATAGTTTTTATGGAACCACCTCTGAAGTACATGTGTATTAACTGTACCACCCCTGAGATATAAGCTATTTAATAAAAAAAAAGAACTAACAAAATTGGCTCACTGACGAAGATTTCACGCAATATATACATTTAAAAAAAAACTGAAAAACCGAGTCGAAATGTAAACCACCCAAATGTAAACCTTTTAAGAAGTCTGCTAAAAATATACGGCAACTACTACTTACATATTATTTTTGCAAAGAAATGTAAAACTTAGTTCGAGATAATAATATTCAAAGATGGTTGTAAACTTTATGATTCCTTTTGCATTATTAAAATAAACTCCTATAATAGTGTGGATATAATATATGTTATTTAATTTAATTTCCAATGATCCCCTGGGCGTCGTAAAAGGGAAGGAAGTTAAGCAGTAGATTTGCATCGGCATCTTCCTGATAATAACTCCTCCACATTCATTCTATATTAAAAATCAAAATGTATAGTTACGTTGTCGCCTTCAGTGCAGCTCTTCCACGTTAATTATGTAATTCAATGTCGTCTCATGGTCACGTTAGTAGGTAGTGTATCGGTAATTGGTATTGTTTCCGTGCGAGTGCTCATTGTAATTTAATCAATGTTATCTCAGGTTCCCCTGCCGCTTTATTTTAACTTTGTCGTTACGTACGTCTTTAGGTAACTCTACATACTTAAGTAACTCTACGTAACTCTTCGTACACAGACGGTCTCATTCATAAAGTTAAAGTTTTAGAATAAAGGTAACAAACGAGCGCACAGTCCACTTGATGGTATGTGGATGCCGTGGCCCGTAGATATCTACATTGGATCCTCAATTAAGAATCAAAATGCAGATTCGTTGTCACCCCTGAGAACTAAAGGAAAAGGTTCTCCGGTTCTTTACACTCACCATACGAAACATAGTAACATTGAGCTGTTACTATTTCACGCTGGTAATCTGTGACCTTAATGTAGCTCTAGCAGTATGGCTCTACCACTTAAAAATGTTATATGGAAATGTCTACATTTCTTTGCTCTGTAATGGCGGCGTAAGATACGCAATGACCCCGTCCGGTGGGTGTCCTAAAGGCGGCTGTGGAAATGCCAGAAAAATGTTATAGCTGGCGATAGATGGCGGTGTATCCGTCTAAATTAACTACAGACATAAAATACCCGGACCTTCGCGCGTCACAGGTGCAAGACGTCCGTTACTGCGACTGTTAGTCCGCCTGTGATGCCTGACGATTAACAATATAGTATAAGAAGTATAAATTTCAATAGCACTCAATGATTTCTTATATTTACGCGAACACTACACATTTAAATAAAACTAATTTTACGGATTTTATCGCGTATATTAACTTATTTTACATTACCGACGTTTCAAGCACTTTACAGCAACCATGGTCACGTCCCCCCCGTGAAAGGCATGTTATTGAATTAGATTCTTAATGGGTTACATTTTTATTGAGATCCTATATTTCCTAATAAAAGCAAAAACGTTTTAAATTAAGTAACTTTTTATCCACCGAATGCCGCACGCTTACTTGGTCCTGAACAATTATGCATGCCTCGGAGAAGAGAGCGCTAAAAGCATTTTAACGTATGAAATCTCCGCCTTAATTTGCTCGGTTACTTACAAAATTTAAATAACCTGCCAAGTGCGAGTCGTACTCACGCATGAAGGTCCTGTACGATCATAATACACGGTTCTAGTAGAAGAGCCCCCTTTAATTTTTAATTTATTTGTATTATTTGTCGTTATAGAGGCAATAGAAATTCACATTCTGTGAAAATTTAAACTGTCTACCTATTACGGATCATGAGATACAGCCCGCTTACAGACGGACGGACGGACAACGGAGGCTTAGTAATAGGGTTTCGTTGGTTACCCTTCGGGTACGGAACCCTAATAAAAAGCATTTTTTTTAATAACAACTGATTATAATTGGATGCTGTGGTCCATAAACATTTACATCTATACTCGGTTGAGAATCAAAATGCAGATGCGTCACCCCTGAAGTCTCCGGTCCTCTACGCTCACCATACGAAACGCAGCAGCATTAAGCTGATACTTTACGCTGGTATTTTGTAAGAGCGTGGTCCTCCCCCGATCTAGGTGACCCATTTATGCTACAACGATCATATAGCTGCAGCGTAGCTTTATCTCATATACACCATAAATATCAATATACTTTTTCATTGGTGAGAGACGTAACCCACTCTTCAACACGCATTCTGATTAGCTCACAGAGTAGTCACATCTACGAGTCACCAGCTCCTAATTACACTCAATCTATACAAATAAATAAAATCGAAGTGTCTGTTTGTAATGTCAAAATTACAGTTTTTTTACTAAATGCATATGAAAGTAATTACGGTAACTATAAGAAACAGAAACAGAAACTTTTTTATTCAATATAGATTATAAATAATACTTATTGAAAGTCACTCTTTTGTATAATTACCACTGGTTCGAAAAAAAACCTCTGACCTGGGAAGAACCAGCAAGAAACCCGCGGGACTTTTTTTTAAATAACAGCTTACAATCATGTATGTTACACAAATTAACAACACAACAAGTTAGAAATAGCTTGGTAGCGATCACCTCATTTCCAGGGGTTATTATCATCTATAAATTCATTAATATTATAATATGCAAATAATAATACCTTTTTTATACAAACTTAGTTTAATAAAGTTTTTGAACTTCAGGTCAAATTTTGTATGTTTTCTGGAACTTTGTTGTAAAAGCGTATACATCGCCCCAAGAATGAATTACTGACTCGATGGAGTCGAGTAACTGGTACTACTAGCTTGTGTCTGTTCCTAGTATTTACAGAATGAATATCACTTATTTTTGTAAAACTACTTTTATTTTTGTGTACGTACATTACATTTCCATAAATGTATTGAGAGGCCAAAGTTAATATATTAATTTCCTTAAATTTTTGTCGCAGCGACTCTTTAGGCTTTAAATCATAAATTGCTCTTATGGCCCTCTTCTGTAAAACAAATATAATTTCAGTGTCAGCTGCGTGTCCCCATAGCAAAATACCATACGACATTATGCTATGGAAATAGCTAAAGTAAACTAGTCTAGCTGTTTCAACACTAGTTAGACTTCTAATCTTTTTTACGGCATATGCTGCAGAACTAAGTCTGCTTGCTAGTTTTGATATATGGGGGCTCCATTGATATAACTAAAATACAATTTTTAAAATTTTTGTCTGTCTGTCTGTTTGTTCCGGATAATCTCCGAAACGGCTGAACCGATTTTCACGGGACTTTCACTGGTAGATAGCTGATTTTATAAGGAGTAACTTAGGCTACATTTATTTTAGAAAAAGAATTAGGGTTCCGCGTAAAAAGGTAAAAACCCTAACACGCGGGCGAATTCGCGGGGAACAGCTAGTACGCAATATACGAACTATTTCTTGTTATGTTGTCGGCAAACGTATCTGAAGTGCGATAGTTTTCGACGTGTTAATAAAATTATGTAAATGTCAGTCACGTGGAGAAATACGCGTTTAATTGCATAAATGCATGCAAAATGTATTTGATGAAGCGTTGCTAAAAGGAGACGCGGGAATTGTATTGTATGCGTCTTACTGTGTCGTAAAAAGCGAGTATAGGATATCCCAGAAGATTTTCTTATCTTCACGCACAATCCCTGACGGGGTAGCCAGAGAGAACAGATCGCCAAGTGTCACGATCCTTACAAACCTCTTTCGCTTCTTTCAGATTCATTATCTTCTTCATGCATGCACGTCGAAGTATCCGAGTACTTTTGACCCTACCCTCTTCGAGCAATTTGCTCACATGGCCTTCGAAAGTTAGTCTCGGTCTACCTCGACACCTTTTAATATTAACTTTCGCGCTATATATTTTCTTCACCATTCGGTCTTCACTCATTCGCTCAACGTGCCCAAACCACCGAAGCACGCCCTTATCGATTTTTGTGATAAGGTCATCTTTCAAACCTGCCATATTGCGAATCTCTTCGTTTCGCTTTCAGTCGGCCATGGTTACGCCGCACATTTTACGAAGAGATCGCATCTCCACTGCATTCAACTTACTTTTATGCTTCTTCTGGCATACCCAGGTTTCGCTGCCATATAACAAAGTCGGTACCAACACTGCGTTATGTATTGCAAGGCGTGCACTCTTCGCTACGCCTTGCCTTTTGACTAACGCAGTCAGGGCACCATTGACTTTGTTCCCGGCAGCGACACGCCTGTCCACATCTAAATCACATCTTCCATCCCGGCTAAAAGCACTCCTCAAGTATACAATTTCATTTACCTGTTCTAGACATTCCTGATTTACCCATATTTCACACTTCGTTCTCTCTTCGTCCCTTTCAAATACCAGAACCTTAGTTTTATTGTCATTCAAACGGAGACCTTTAATTTCACATTCCTCTTTCATACACGTGGCTAATGCCTGCAGTTCTGCCTCTGATGGTGCAATAAGCACTGCATCATCAGCATACAGCAGACAATTTACTTTAATGTCACCCAATTTCACACCCAAACAACTATCTTTCAGCTTCTGTAAACAGCTGTCGAGATACAGTATGAACAGCCAGGAAGACATGACACAACCCTGCTTTACGCCCGTTTGGACGTTAAACATGGGTGACAGGTCATGCCCTACCCGCACACAGGCTTTACAGTCACAGTAAAGAGACTGCACAGCCCTTAGCCATTGACCATCCACACCATACCCCGGCAACAGTTCCCACATTTTCTTCCTTACAACCTTATCAAATGCTTTTTTATCAAGATTTTAAATCCTGTTTTATATAACTATTTCGTAATATAACAGATGTAAAATACTCCGAAAGACGACGGGCGCCGCGTCAAGGTGTCTCACGTTTATTTATTAAATTATGCTTTATTTTACACCAAATAAGAGTACAAAAAGGCGGACTTAATGCAACAGGGTACTTTCTACCAGTCTACCTCCAGGCTAAGCAGAGAAGATATTGTGGGTGCAAAGTGCAAACAGCTAAGTTAAAAATATCTATGTCTACATAATATTACCATAACTACATACTAAGATACACATTATAAACATAATTACGTAACGTTTCGTATTGAATAGTAAGCTGATTATAAAATCCTGGCTATTAACCCCTAGTTTTTTTTTATAGGATAAGGTGACAAACGAGCACACAGTCCACCTGATGGTAAGTGGTTGCTGTAACCCACAGACATCTACATCTATCCTCGATTACAAATCAAAATTCAGATGCGTCGTCACCCGCGAGGACTAAGATGGAATGCCTCGTTTCCAGTAAAAAGGGTATCCGGTTCTCTACACTCACTATACGAAACAGAGCAGCGTTAAGCTGCTATTTACGCCGGTTTTCTGTCAGAGCGTGGTTCTTCCCCGATTGAGCCAACCCATTCGTGCTACAACTATACTACTAATATAGCTGCAGCATGGCTCTACCACGTACCCTAGTTACGGGTTACTAGCCCATCGTAGCTATAAGACAGATTAGTAGTAAACTAAGACTTTTATGGGGTGATAATGAAAAATAAGACGAATATATTACTAACTTTCAAGTTTCAAGAAGCGCCGTGTAGTGGCGACGTATGAGAAATCTTATATCATTCCGTTACAACAAGCAGGAGGCGACAAAGGGAAATGAAACAAGATGGTCAGCAGCATCTTCCTTATGGCTCACACTACTCTCCTCGCGCTGCCGCTATGTTGCCCTCTTTGCCCACAAACTGCTCTACTCGCTCAATTAATCTTGACGCTCCGCACTGGGTAGGTCGCGTTTACAACACAATGGATATTGAAACAGAGGTAGCGTGCGCGCTATATGCATATTTAGTATAGCTAATCAATCATATATATATATAATTATCAATGTCATAAAAAGAAATATACATCGTCATCCTCGCCAACAGATATGGTGGATGACATCTATTCATTGCATTTGAACGACGCTTACGTAACGAGCGCTCGATTCGGACTGCGTTCGCGCGAGTAGTATGTGGCCAGCCACTCGCGCTCATATTATTGCCAGTCCTTTAACTCGCTCCCGAAAAACCGGCAAAACGGGGAGCGATGGGCATGACGAGTATTGTGGCCAAACTACGTCTCTACCTCCTTTACTCGCTACTTCCCACGCCGCTCGACGAGTGTGTGGCAGGGGAGGGGGGTTATAGCAAGTAACAATTAAAATAAATAAATATATATAACAAATAAATTTAATATCCTCTCATAGAAGGGATATTACTATTACAATCTATATGGAGGCCTATATTAAGCAATGAACTTTTGAAAGTCTGTGGTAAATGAATGAAAATGAAGTGAGATAGCGTTAGCCGTTTTAAAAGCGACGCGACATATAGAACGAATTAACAATTTTACAATTAAAACAACTCATATCCAATATGTCAAGGTATTAATTTATTTATGTGGTAGACCGATGCTGCGGCTATATTAGGGTCATTGGTCATCGCACAAATGGGTCGGCACGACAGGCGAATGTCCACCCTCTCACAAAATAGCAGCTTGAAACAACAGAATAATAATGCTGCTGTGTTTCGTATGAGTATAGAAAACGTAAAAAGGGTCTTCCCTTTTTTACTAGAAACGAGGAATTTCATCTTAGTCATCAGGGGTGATGCCGTTGTACTAAATTTCTTCACTACGTCGATAAAAAAGTTTCACTTCAAAAAAAAAAAACTAAAAGCTGCTATAATAGCATTTCAATAATTATAACTTTTGACAAAAAGTAATAACCGACTTCAAGTTGCTAAAAAAGAAGTTATTTATTGCTACCCTTAGGGGTGGCAATTTTTCTCCTAATTTATATGGGATTACCCTTGAATTTAATAAAAAAAAGAATCATAGATAAAAAAACATACACCCAAATTGAGAACTTCCTCCTTTTTGAAGTCGGTTAACAAAGATTACATAAAGTACCCTTCAAGAACAATCACAAATTTGTGTTGTGTTTACAAACAGCTCATATAAATTTGATTTACCGCGTGGGGCGTTTCGATTGTGTAAACGACGACATTTCCACCGACGTGGGTTAGGAGGCCTAGCAGGCAGGTGGCGACGGCACGCAGCATGTTGCTAGTGCATCACGCTCAGCTGGGGCACTACGGGTCACGTCTCGTGGGCTATTAGGTAGGCTGCTGTAGACCGATGAGTGCGCATGGTCCGCTCCCCTGGAATAGAAAGGTGTATTGTTAAACTGTAAACAATAATAATGTCCACACCGAATTTCATTCACGGCGTCCAGTCTCAACGGAGACAAACCTCTGCGCAGGACAGGATTATAGTCCGCAAGTGTATGAGAGAAAACACAGGTGCACTCTATTTCCTCACTCTCATATTCTCCTGGGACAATAAACCGACACGAACAACGGCTGTATGTGCTTTCCAAGGTACGGAGGTGAAACACGGCCAACTTCCTTACTTCGGGAAGCTACGTTTTTTTTAATAGGATTTGGTGACAAACGAGCACACAGTCCACCTGATGGTAAGTGGTTGCTGTGGCCCATAGACATCTACATCTATACTCGTTTGCGAATCAAAATGCAGATGCGTTATCACCCGTGAGGACTCAGATGGAATGCCTCTTTTCCAGTAAAAAGTCTCCGGTTCTCTACACTCACCATACGAAACACAACAGTGTTAAGCTGCTATTTAATGTATTTATTTAATGTATTTTGTGAGAGCGAGGTACTTCCCCGGTCGAGCCGACCCATTCGTGCTACAACTATACTACTAATATAGCTGCAGCATGGCTCTACCACGTATACTGATTTTTTGATGGAAAAAACTCAAATAACTGATTTTTTTTTTGGCCACCCGGGATGCAGACCTGGAACCTTATGATCAGCAGTCTCGTTTACGACCACTATACCAAAGAGACAGTTAAACTGTAAACAATACTGTTGTGACTTCCTGATTAGTATTGACTGTGAAGACATCTATTGTAATTAATATTATGCCACAAACACATGGTCATAGTACCTGGATACTAAACAGTACATGGGCTCATAAAAATAGACATTTTTTTTATTCAATGTAGTTTATAAATTATACTTATTGAAAGTAATTCTTATGTTTAATTTACCACTGGTTCGGAAAATACCTCTATCCTGGGAAGAACCAGCAAAAACCCAGAGAGACATTTAAAAAAAGAACAGTTTACATTTATATATTATATTACGCAATTAACTACACAAAACATATTAGGAATGGCTTGGAGGTGATCACCTCATACCCAGGGGTTATTATCATTCATAATCTTTAAAATTATAATAACCCTTTTTATACAATCTTTGTTTAATAAAATATTTAAACTTGATGGTCACAAATTTTGTATATTTCTTGGAATTTTGTTGTAAAAGCATAGACATTGCTCCAAGAAAGAATTACTGACTCGGTCGAGTCGAGTACCACTAGCTTGTGTCTGTTCCTTGTATTTAGAGTTAATTGCTAATTTTAAACTACTTTTTTTTTGTGTACATACATTACATTTATTAATATATTACATTTTCATATATGTATTGAGAGGCCAAAGTTTCATATAGTATGTATTAATTTCCTTAAATTTTAGTCTTAGAGACTAGGTTCTAAATTGTAGATTTTTTTTATAGGAGAGGGGGCAAACGAGCCTGCAGCTCGCCTGATGGTAAGTGACTAACGCCGCCCATGAATAACTACAACACCAGGGCAATTGCAGATGCGTTGCCGGCCTTTTAAAAAGGAGTAGGCTCTTTTCTCGAAGGTCCCTAAGTCGTATCGGTCCGGAAAAATCGCTGGGGGTAATCGATTCCACAAGGAAGTTGTGCGAGGGAGAAAACTTCTTCTAAATCGCACAGTGGTGGACTGCCAATCATTCAGATGGTGTGGATGGTATAACGAGTTTTGTCGCGATGTGCGATGGTGAAATTGAGCGACTGGAATTAGTTCAAAATATTCCTCAGAGCACTACCCGTGATAGATGCGATAAAATACGCAAAGAGATGCAACATCTCTACGCAGTGCCAGTGAGTCAAGCCGATTAGAAAGAACTCGGTCGTCCACGGTTAGAACCGCTCTGCGCTGGATGCGGTCAAGTGGAAGGAGCTGGCACTGGGGAGCCCCTGCCCAGAGATGGGAACAGTATTCCACATGAGGCCGAACCTGCGCCTTGTAAAGTTGCAATCGGTGTGCTGGCATGAAAGACTGTCCCGCTCTGCTGAGCACGCCAATGAGGCCAATTTGGCCTTCCCTTCCAAGTGACCACGAAACTGCACGTCACTCGATATGTCGACACCGAGGATACCGATACTGGCTGAGGCAACAAGGGGAGTGCCTTGAAACTGAGGAGATACGACAAAGCGGTTCTTTTTAGCGGTAAACGCGCAAACTTGTCTTCTGAGGATTGAATTGGACTACATTTAGTTGCCCCCAATCCGAGACTTTGTTCAGCAAAGACTCGACTTCAGACACAAGTTTGTTCCGGTACTCGGCGACGTTTTCCCGAGAAATATTGGCACGGCCGGTGTATAAAGCATCACCAGTGCTGTCGTCTGCATAGCAATGAATGTTACTGGTTTGCAACATATCATTGATGTGCAGAAGAAACAGCGTTGGTGATAGCACGCAGCCTTGTGGAACACCAGTGTTAATGGGCTTGTAATCGGAGCATGCACCGTCTACTACGACCTTGATGCTCCGATCTGCAAGAAAACTGGTGATCCAATTGCACAATTTCTCGGGAAGCCCATAGGAAGGCAGCTTCGAAAGAGGCGCTTTGTGCCAAACCCGATCGAAAGCCTTCGCTATGTCTAAACTAACGGCCAACGCCTTCCCTTGGACTCCACTGCCTCCGTCCATCTATGAGTTAGGTAACCCAGAAGATCACCAGCTGAGCGACCTCGACGGAAACCATACTTGCGGTCACTAATCAGCTGGTGATCCTCAAAGTACCGCATGAGCTGGCTGTTAATAATGGTTTCCATTACTTTGGAGAACAAGGAGGTCGAGGTCGTCATGGGCCAGTGAGTCGTCCACCCTGTTTTTAAGAGCGCCGGTGTTTACATCCCGGGACGTTGATGCGTCAGCCCAGGCTTGGTAGCACTCCTGCTTATAGCGTGATGCTATTTTACAGGAGCGACAAACCATGGCTGGGATCTGCCTCCGATGGGCACCACAGAGGATAGAATAAAAAGTTCCATACCCTGAAGTACCACATCAGCAACAGTATCGGCAATAACGCTGGGATCTTCCGGCGAGAAGCAAACCCGCCCCCAAGGGTAGGATGCAAAAAAAGACCGCATCCCGTCCCAATCGGCCGACCTATAGTGCCAAACACGGCGGCAAGCTGCAGATAGCAACTACGATGGGAGCGTGAGTGGCACCGTACTCCGGATCAGACAATGGTCCGAAGAGCCCAGAGGGGCATCGACGGAGACCTGATATCTGTCTGGATGAGAGGTCAGCAGAAGGTCCAACAGGGAAGGTACATGATCCTCCACATCTGGGATCCGCGTAGGCGAAGTAACCAGTTGTGTTAGACCATATGCCAAGGCAAGGTCATAGACAGATCTACCCGCATGATCGGTTAAACGAGAACCAAGCCATTCAGCGTGGTGGGCGTTAAAATCACAGAGTATCACGATTTCTGCGGATGGGATCTGTTGTAGCACGGAGTCTGCAGTCATTTGGACATGGTCGATGAGTCGGTCTGTTTCGGCATTACCGCTATGGGACCTATAGAGGCACCCGTAGACGCGGGGATGTTCGTCGCTGTCTACGCGCAGTTATAGGATGGACAGGTCCGTACCTTCAAGACTGCCGAGGCGTCGAAAACAGATGTCCTCTCTGACGTATACGCACACTCCAGCCCGGGGCACAAAGGAGTGTTCAAATTTGTACCCCGGGTAGGAGAGATATGAAGTATCAGCCGTCCACTCGCCCAGAGCAGTATTAGTCGCAAGCGGAATTTTGCACCCCCCTCCCCCCTAGAATACGCGGGGCAGCCTGAGCAACCACGCTCAGGAGTGGAGTAGGAGGGATTCTCCAGGGGTGCTGGTGCTGGTACCCTCCTGGGGTAGTTTTTTGTTTAATTCTGCTACCATGTTGATGGGGGGGCGGGGAATTGGGTCTCCGGCCACCTGCACTCACCAAGCGGAACACAGAGGTAAACCTCTACTTCACGCTGGTATTCTGTGAGGTCGTGGTACTACCCAGGTTCGAGCCGGCCCATCAATTCGACAGCAAAAGCTGCCGCGTGGCTCTACCACTGTTCGATTGCTCTTATGGCCCACTTCTGCAAAACAAATATAATTTCAGTGTCAGTCGCATGTCCCCATAGCGAAATATCGTTATGAAATGTAATAGCTAAAGGAAACAAGTCTTGGTGTTTCAACACTGGTAAGATTTCTCATCTTTTTTACAGCATATGCTGCAGGACTAAGTCTACTTGCTAATTTTAATATATGGGGGCCTTATTGAAGCTTCACATCTAGTGTGATTCCAAGAAAAATGGTGGTATCAATGAGATTCAGGGGCTAGATTTTTCTTTATTGAATAAGGGTGACAAACGAGCACATAGTCCATCCGATGGTAACTGGATGCTGTGGCACATTGACATCTACATCTATGGCCGTGCACCTGTCGGATGTTAAATAATTTAAAAATAAAAACTTTGTGCAACCGACTTCAATATAAATTATCAAGAATAACTCAAAACTATTGGTCAGACCTTAATCAAATTTATATGGGACCACATGTGAAGCACCTGCTTTCAAATGAAAAAAGGAATAATCGAAATTGGTACACCCACTAAAAAGTTATAAGGTAACACACATAAAAAAAATACAGTCGAATTAAGTACCGTCTCCTTTTTGAATTCGGTAGATAAAAAGTTCAAGTGTCTTAAAAAAGTCAAAACTAAAAGCAACTGTTGCACATGTTGCAGTGCTACTAATGCCGAGCTGATATTTCAGTACCGTTATCTATCTTATGAGCAAATTTGAAAATTTTATTTGAAATAAAAAAAAGATAAAACTAAAACGCAAAGTATAAAGTAGAACATGTACTGAGTAAGAGAATCCACTACCCCATATCATTATGTGGGTATCATAAGAGACAACAGAGGGAAACTAAACCGGGAGACAGGTAGTAGAATCTTACTGATAACAGCTTAATAAATAACTAAAAATAAAAAATTTAAAAACCCCCGAAACAAAATAAGCTGATGATCTTCAAGCGGCTGAAAATATTTTATTGATACATAGCTAAGAACACTCGATCAAGTTACTTTTTAAAGAAAAGGAACTAAATCTAAATCGGTTCATCCATTTGGAAGCTATGATGACACAGACAGATTTATAGATTTCATATATATTCATACATTCCCCTCTGTTTTCATCGGGGGTTAAAAAAAGCCACTTGCCAAGTGTGGTAAATGTAGGTGATTGATAGCATGCAGGTAGTCAATGAATGCAGAAGGCTCAGGACCGTATTTTGGGGCAATCTATTGAGGAGACCTGAAAGTCCGGCAATCTATTGAGGAGAAAACTGGACTTGTGATGGGCTGTAATTATTACAATGGTAAAACAATGAAATATCATTGAAAAATGCCTATTTTATTATTATAATGATAACGATTAACTCCATCAGTATTACTTATCTTACTATTAATGCAAAAGTAGAAAATGAAAATTCTATTTATAAAAATAGAAGTTTATGTTATATCATTTATCAGTACTATTTCTGTAACTAATGTATAAACTGAATAAATAAATTGCAATTCCATTGTTTCATAGACAAAAGATCATAACAAAAGAATAACATGCATATTAATGTGATTATATGTATATATACTATATGGACACTGGTACAAGTCAACTTTTTTTTTAACTGAATAAGGTTGACAAGTGTGTAAGCACTCCACTTGATGGTAAGTGGATTCTTTGTTGAGGATAGATATGGGCTGCAGACCATAGACATCTACATCTATCCTTTACTTAGAATCAAAATGCAAATGTGTTGTCACCCCTGAAGACTAGATGCCTTGTTACCAGTAAACAGGGTTTCCAGTTATCTACACTCACCATACAAAATACAAAGTGTAGGGCGACCCCTCCACTAGATAGAGTAACGACCTGGTAAAACATGGAGGAAGTTGATGGATGCAGTTGGCTCAGAATCGTACTTTGTGGCATTCCTCAGGGGAAGCCTATGTTCAGCAGTGGTCTTGTGAAAGGCTGTAATGATGATGTGGTCTTACCCAGTTGAGCCGATCTATTCATGCTGTAGTCATAATACAGCTGCAGCATAGTTCTACCATGTAACGAATTAAAATCCTATGTACAGAATATGGTCTACATGGTTCACACATACATTATAATAGAAGGATGCTGGACGAGGAATATGTCCATGTGTCATTGATTTTAGAAAAGAAAAAGGTGATGCACTGGCAGTGTGTATATTTACACTAACCATTGTGAGTCAAGCCATTTTATTTTTATCACTGACTATATAAAATACCCAGACTAGGGTCGAGGAGCAGTGTAAAAGGTGAGTGTTGGTTCAATATGCCAACATCAATCCACTTGCCAAGCCTACCTATTAAGGCAAATCCTCCATAGAATGGGAAAGGTCCATGTCCAGTAGTGGGCATTTATTGTATGACAAAGGCGTAGCTATTGCTATGTACAATTTTTTAAAGGCTATTAGGATTTAAAATGTAAAAAAACAGTAACAAAAATTTTAATTTTATATGATCTTATAATGAGAAATAGTAAATGAATTTATTTATTTAATAAAGATTATAGGTAAGTATTATTTATTGAAAGTAATTTTTATTGTGTAACCACTTGTACATAAAATACCTCTAACTTGGGAAACACCAGCAAGAAACCCAGCAGGACTTACTTTTTAGAAAAAATAATAGTGTACAATAATATATTTTGATGTACAATTAACTGTACAAATCATGTCATAAACAGCTGGGTAGCAAATAGTGATCACCTCATTCTTAGGGGTTATTATTATCCATAAATTCCTTGATATTATATTATTAAAACTTTTTATACAATCTTTGTTTAATAGTTTTTGAAGTTGCCACTAGTTCTAGACATTGGAAGCAAATAGAATCAGTACTTCAGAATACATTTGTAGCAGTCTTGTAGTTGAAATCTTCCAAATATTCACAAATGGTTGCAAATTAAGGTTTTACATAAGAATAGCCTGATTGTCAATGAAAAAATAAACAAAACATATTAAATTATTACCTGTTTGTAATGGAATTCCATAAATTATATTTCCTATAAGACTAATTTGATTTTTATTGCGATTGTTATTTCCATAGAATCATGAAATGGTTATATTATATGATGTAATTGCAGAAAACAGACCCACACTGGGATCAAGTTATATGAAAAAAAAAATTTTTAAGGTTTACTTTGATATGCATATCATTCACAGTCACATGGTTACAGTAGATAAAAACAAAATTAACAAGTTGATGTAAATCATTATAATTATAGAATTTACAATAAACAAAATGGTTGAAATTTCTTATCAAAATGTGAAGTCAAAATTGAGGACAATCAAGAGATAATGCTGATCAGTAGTTTTATATTTATATACAATGGTGAACATTGTTTTGAAAGTGATAACAAAGCGGTTTTCGTAATCAAAATATTTGCAATGCAGATGCAGCTCATACTAAAGTTGGTGTAAATTAAAAATTAGCATCGTAACACTTAAGCTCAATTAAACACTCGGGGCAAATTAGCCTTGGGTAACGTGCATAAACACAATAATTCTATTCCTTAATTGATATTCGTAACTCCAAAGCAACAAAACCAAACTATAAGTTCGTTATACAGAAAACAAGAAAGAAACCAAATACACTTACATATAAAATTACAGCAATGTGCGTAATTAAATATCAATGTCAGTTTTGCAACAATAACACAATACCATTAAAATTTGACAAAGAAATAATTCATATGGCGAAAATTTACTAACTACGACTGAATCTGTGAATCACACTTCAAAGATCACATCACAGCATCATACAGAAAAATTTATGTCAACTCAATTGTCAAATCAAATTGACTTGACTGTTATTATGATAACGTTCATAACTACAAAATTAAACAAAGCGTTCTTTCATTCTATAGTTATTGTATACTATTGAAGATATAATAAAGATTTAAATGTAGATAGATAAATATTTTTATGTACAGTGCAAATGAAATAATAATAATTTTAACGTATTAAATAAAATTATTCTTATATAAATTACATACAATACAAATATGGACAAGGTTTTCGAACGTATTCTTTAGCTTCAATGAGGGCTAATAATTTTCTGCTCACCAGATGTCGCTAGCACGAGCAGTAATCAAAGAGAATATTATAATCACTACGTTTAATAGGTTCCCATAGACTTAGGATATACTGGACTGGCGTGTAGACGACCTGACAGCCCGAAAACGCGTGACCAATTTTGATTTGTTATTGTGTGAGTTGGCTAGTGATGTACATTTTACTTAAAAGGGCTATCGAAAAATTTTTCTTCAGATATCGGTATAAAGACTAAAAAACTAGTTTAGTGCACAGAACTGAATAACTTTTGAGCACTAAACTATTTTATTAAAAATTAACTAAATTTTTACCATGATAGTTTTAAAATAACTAAAAATATTCAAATAACATGTTACCGGGAACAACCTGCACCAACTGTCTTTTCCATCATCCATAATCTATTACAGCCTATAAAAATCCACTGCTCAACATGGGCCTCCCTATAGATTGCCTCATATTTATATATTATGATATTTGCCATCGCTTGGCCAGCGGGTTGTCAACCACAGTTTTTTATTATTTCGAGTTGTTATCAGGAAGATGCTGCTGTCCATCGCCTCTTTCAGTTTCCCTTTGTCGCCTTTTATGACACACATGGGACGATATTGGGTAGTGGAAATTCTTTCACCGGCACCACTTGCCTTTTGTTGGACTTTAATTCAAAATGTACAAAATTGCAATAATATCTGAAGAGGCGAGGTAAGTCTACCGATGAAATGAAACAATTTTCTCCAACAATCAGATCGGAAAGTTATATTTTTGACCTTTGGAGAAAAATGCTTAATGCCATTTACAATTTCCTCGGAATTTATTTCTTTTTCAACATAATGTTAATCTAATATAAATAAATAATATAAACTTAATTAAGTATCTACCTATTTATATTTCATAAAATGTTTTACTGGTAAAATATAAAACGAGGACACGCAGTATATTATGGCTGCTTTATTTTTTATATAATTATTACCTTTAATATTTATAAAACAGAATCGGAAACAGAAACAAAAAAACAAAATCATTTAATCTATACTAATATAATAAAGTGGAAGAGTTATTTTGTTTTTTTTTTGTTTGTTAAACACGCTAATCTCTGGAACTACCAGTTCAAATATAAATTTTTTGTATATAATAGCCAGATTCATGAGGAATAGTATAGGCTATCTAGTTTATAACTATCAGCTAACCTTATATATTGATTTTTGTTAAGCAAGTCGGAAGAAAATGCGCTCTCTAACTGCTTTATCCACGTGCGCTAGCGTAACGTTTAGTATTACATAAATACGATGTTCTACAAAAATATTGGTCTTTGCTCCATCTAAAAAAAAGTCTGCGATACTTGGACTATAGAAATGTATTGTGACAGCAAATTTTCGTAATTCTTCGTTATATTTGGATGCAGACACTATTTTACCACATTTTTTAACATTAACCCTGTTAATTAAATTCTGTAGTAATTCATTGCTACATGCCATGGTGATATCACTATAGTGATCTTTCAATCCTTCAAGCATGTTTTGCAATGTAACAATTATTTTAGCCTGTCTTTTAGTTTTTGCTGCTAGCTACGTATTTTCTTTTGTTTTTCTTTCAGCTTTTGTTTTAATTTCTCGATTTTAGATAAAAGTTTTTTTTTCTTGGTGTAAATTGATCATTTGTTTCTTGTGATTTCAAAGGTGGAGGGGTTATGTCACGAGTGATATATGATAAGGCTACTCTTTCTTCTATCTGTCCCTGAAAAATA
This sequence comes from Parnassius mnemosyne, assembly GCA_963668995.1. Classification (NCBI taxonomy): domain Eukaryota; kingdom Metazoa; phylum Arthropoda; class Insecta; order Lepidoptera; family Papilionidae; genus Parnassius; species Parnassius mnemosyne. Next base: position 48,366,178 of record CAVLGL010000115.1, read on the forward strand.
TAAAGTAATAATAAATTTAATATCATTTTAGCTGCATGAATTTAAAAAATATAATGGTCATAACATAGACAAGTCAAATACGCTGGAGACATTAAAGTGCAACAAGTGTCGGAGGATACAGATGCACTCTTCTTTTTTCTCAATCGCAGTACGTTAAGAAAACGGTCACCCACACATGGACCGACCGCAGCAAGTGCATCTTTATCTTGCAGATCTATTGATCTACGCAACTGTTACTTAACTACGAGTTCCTCTTCTCTACGAGTAACGCAGTAGGTAATGAACCACACTATCAAGCCCTCGGCACACTGTCATCGAGCTTCAAGCATGAATCGGACATCAAGCGTTGCGCGTATCAAATACTATGGAATTTATACTATCCTGGTACACTAAATCGCGCGCCTCATGGCATCTAGTGGCGCTTCAGGAGCATTACTCAATAACCATACCTAACTACGCTAAAAGTTTTATCATTGTGACTTAGGAATATATTCCAAAGCTCCGCACAACCCCTTGGGGAAAATATATAATAATAGAGATAGAGTTTTATAATGTAAAAAAATCTCTATTTTTACCTTAAGTTTTTGAAGTTAAATTTTTATACCAGCGTAAAATAGCAGTTTAACACTGCTGTGTTTCGTATGGTAAGTGTAGAGAACCGGAGACCCTTTTTACTGGAAAAAAGGTATTCCATCTTAGTCGTCAAAAGAATCAAAATGCAGATGCGTTGTCACCCGACAACGCATATGTATTTTTATTCTTTATTAAGGATGTAGAATTTTCGTCTAGTTGGGATATATAAATACATAATATAAAAGTGAAGAAAAGTTATAGTAGTAGCATACCAGCGTAAAATAGCAGCATAATGCTGCTGTGTTTCATATGGTGAGTGTAGAGAACCGGAGACACTTTTTACTGGAAAAGAGGCATTTCATCTTAGTCCTCACGGGTGATAACGCATCTGCATTTTGATTCGCAAACGAGGATAGATGTAGATGTTTATTGGCCACAGCAATCACTTATCATCAGGTGGACTGCATGCTCGTTTGTCACCCCATCCTATAAAAATAAAAAAAAAGATGTCTTATTATAACAATAATATACTTACTGGTACAAATAATGTAGGAATGGCTCCTTTTAATAAAGTTGTATTTACTTTGCTTTTTCTTATATATTTCTCAATAAAATGTTTACTACAAAATAGTAGAGTTCTTCTTAGGATTCAAACCAACTAATCCCAACCATATTTTTCTAACTAAAGGATCCAGAGGGAATCTGTTTGACAAACGGCAAAATAAAATTTTGTTTTTAGAACGCAAATCGAACATTTAATTTTATTCTTCTTTTTGTTGTGCATAAAAGTCTATCGATTCTTTATACACATTAAAGATAAATATCGACATTAATTTTGATATAGTTGAGTCAATCCCTAGCGTAAATGTAAAATATTTTGTTTAAAAATTAATTTACCAAAATCATACAAATAATCAACAATGTGACTTTGTTCTTTGCAAAATATCAAAATTAATAAAGTAACTGAAAATATTACATATTTTAAACAGTATATAACATAAATTTTAAGCAAAAATAGACGTGTCTTATTATTGACGACGTCTTGCGAATTTACCTGTTAAATGTGCAACCATCAGCATTACTTCTATTGTTGATACCACAGTTACTAACGGAACATGAAACCATTTTGGAAAACTATAAATTATACAAGTCAACACTATTATAATCTGAAAACAAACAAAATATCTACAAGCTTATTTCTTGCGCACCGACTTGCGCCGACCTGTCATTCAAAATCGGTTACAGAGTCATGAGATTTGGTATCCTTTTCTATCTTGCATTTTTGCCATAAGGAATTTTCTTCTCCATTGCACACTATGTTGGGCTATACGTATATCCTAAGTCTATGGGACTTCCATAGTAATAGCACAGTATAATAATCATATAGTAATAAACATATAATATGGATTTATAGACTGTGGTAATAGTAAGGCCGGCCACATACATACGGAAACCCGTTTTGCCCGCAAAATATCGAACGGAAAGCTACCGTACGTGTGTGTCGGGTCATAGGCTTTATATGAACTTGCTGTGTTCGGAATATCGAATCGGAAATGTGAAACGGAATTCCGTATGTATGTGACCGGCCTTAATGTATGAAAGTACGCCAAGACACTCTACCAACATCAAGATATGACATTTAGTTTTGACAAACAGTGCTGGCAACATTGACGATGTACAATAGTGCCATGGCCAAATGTCTATACTCGAATAATTTTATCGATATAACCTTTATTGATATATTGTTTATCGATATTTTTACATAATAAAAGTTAGATCTCTATACTGAATTTTATGAAAAATAGATTTTTAAAGTGGGTATTGCGTAAAAACGCCGATGGGGATAAGAAACCAATGTATTTTACACACAGCAATTTATAATTATATCTCTACAATTATTAGGTAAAAATATATATAAAGAAAATATAAAATAAAAAAGCATTATTACGCTAGTAATTAATTAAGTAAAAATAAATGACGACTCTGTAGCGCAGTGGCTAAGCGTTTGGCTATGGCATTGCAGGACCGAGGCTTCGTTTTCGCGCTGAACAAGTGTTGCTATGCTGTAGAATAAGTAGTCTGCGGCTGGATGCTTGTTTTATTTTGTAACAAATACTATATACAAATCTCTAGGCTTCTTCACAGAGGTACATACTACTCGCAGAGATCGTTTACTGTTTGTCGCTTTAAAAATGAGTGCTCATTAAAGCTAATGTTTGTAGATGAATCTTTAAAAAAAAATTTTTAACCTGGTAATTACCAATAACTTTGAGTTTAGTTATATAATCAAATTCTTACCAAAATGTGACTTTAGGGGGATATTATCTTTTGCTACATGTAAATGAAACCAAATTAACATACACATAATTGAGGAAGTTTAAATTAAGTCCACTAATGAAATAATAGTTCGTTTTAGTTGGGTTTAAATGCAATGTTTGCCACAAATATGTTTTAACATGTGAATCTTGTCAATTGGTGCATGTCAGTTGTGTAGAGAAATAGGAAATACAGAACAAGATTTATACATATTTCAAGTGATTACGTCAAAGTTAGTAGGCAGAGCTGCCGCTCTTATTAGTGAAAGACCAGATATTGAAACCTGGGGAGAATTAAAATTAACTTTTGAGCAACATTTCAGTGATGTACGGTCTGAAGAGTGTATCGCGATAGAGTTGGAAACTTTAAAAATGAATAACGGTGAATCATTCTCGATTTCTGCAATAGAATACAATATATAAAGAGTACGTTAATAGCGAAAGTGAATAGAGTAGTAGATGTTAAGCTTCGTAAGAGTAAAATTACTATATATAACCATATGTCTATGAATGTTTTCTTATATAACTTGCCCGAGGATTTATTGCGCATTGTACGGTTAAAAGGATGTGACACTTTAGAAAGTGCTTTAAGCATAGTGCTTGAAGAAGTTAATTTCTTATACCAATATCAGGCGAGAAATAAAATGTTACGATTACCGAACAACGCCCAACATAAACCTCAGCCAGTGTCTCAAAATCCGTTTACTGACAAATTTTCAATGAAACCATTTTTCTCACAAAATACACAAATGCCACAACAAAGTTATAAATATTAACACACCCCAAAACACACCAAACACGGGACCTCACATTCAACAGCCTCAGCAATCTCAACCAGAACGTAATATTCAATTTCAACCAAGATTTAAATTTGGAATACCGCCAAGCAAGCAAATTAAGCTAGCAACACAGCAACTCCAACAATTTGGAATTAGAGCGCAACCCCTCAACAACCCATAGGATCATCATAATCATCATCATCATCACAGCCCTTCACAAGTCCACTGCTGAACATAGGCCTCCCCCAAGGAATGCCACAAAGCACGGTCCTGAACCACCTGCATCCATCGACTTCCTGCATATCTTACCAGGTCATCACTCCATCTAGTGGGGGGACGCCCTACACTTCGCCTGCCGGTACGAAGCTGCCACTCGAGAACCTTTTTTCCCCATCGGTTGTCGGTTCTTCGAGCTATATGGCCAGCCCATTGCCACTTCAGCTTACTAATCCGTTGGGCTATGTCGGTCACTCTGGTTCTACTGCGGATATCCTCATTTCTAAGTTTATCACGCAGAGAAACTCCGAGCATAGCCCTCTCCTTAGCTCGCTGAGCGACCTTGAGCTTCCTTATCCGGCCAGTAGTGAACGACTACGTCTCAGTTCCTGTATACCTGACGAGAAGATGTGCCGTAATTTCCGGAATTTGTCCCAGGTAAACATATTCGTCAACAACTTCGAGCTTAGTGCTCCCAACAACTACCGGCATAGGTGTGACATGGACATTAAACATGATCTTTGTTTTGTCTATGTTCATCTTAAGACCTATCCGTTGGGAAACACTATTGAGGTCATTGAGCATAGTGCTTAGGTCCTCCAGCGATTCTGCCATAAGGACTTATCATCGGCAAATCGAAGGTGAGTGATGTACTCGCCATTGATATTGATACCGTATCCTTACCAGTCCAGAAGCTTGAAAACGTCTTCCAATGCAGCGGTGTAGAGTTTCGGGGATATGACGTCACCCTGTCTTACACCTCTCTGCAATTGGATAGGTTTCGTACTCTGGTTCTGTACTCGGATAGCCATCGTAGATATACCGACTTGGCACCGCTGAAGGGACTGCAGCACCGCCCAAATTTCGACAGAATCAAAGTCTTTCTCATAGTCCCCTTGGATTCCGTTGCCCTATTCCGAATTTCCCTACTTTCAGCTCACCCTTCTCTCTTGTGCCTAGTTTTGCGTTGAAGTCTCTCATTAACAGTTAATAAACAGAATAAATCTCTTGTAGTGTGTGGAGACTTTAATATCAATCTCCTGGAAACTTCTTCCATCAGTATTAAATTTTGTTCTTTGTTCAAATCCTATAATCTTAATAATTAATTCTTTGAAGCTACACGTATTGCAGGGTGTAGTGCAACTTGTATTGATAATATTTTTACAGGTGTTGTACCAATCAACAAATCAATAATTCAAAAACTTAGTTCAAATCAATGTGGACAACTGGTTTACCTTATATGCACAAAAAACAGGTAATTGAGAAAATTGTGTTTGTTCCTATTAATGCAAAACGTCTGGAGAGATTTAGAAGTAATATGTTAAAAATCCTTCCATCCCTTTCTTATAAGAACAATGCAGACTATTTATATAGAGAACTATTTACCTTTATAAACAATGAATTTAATAAAACATTCACTTCTAAAACATTCTCCAGAAACAGTCGCAAGGCATTTAATGAGTGGGCGACAGTAGGAATTCATAAAAGCAGACGAAGGTTATATGACCTTTACCATGAAAGATCGTATAATCTTTCCGATGCTTTTAAAGAATATGTAAAAAATTATTCTAAAATGTTTAAAAGAGTTTGCTCCACAGCCAAATAATTACATATTAGTAACAAAATTAAGACGGCTAAGAATAAAATTAAAATGACGTGGAGTATAATTAACAGCGAAACCGGTAAAGAGAAACCTCGTAACTCAAACTATCAATTAAAAATTAATAATGAATTGACTAAATCAAATCAATAAGTTGCAGCGGTGTTTGAGAAATATTTCACTGATGTTCCTATCTTGACAACAGAGTCATTGAATACTTCTCCAACTGTCGCCGAGTCATTACTTAAACAGAATGTTAATACCTGTTTAAAAGAATTTAGATTTGAAAAAGTATTACCGCATAATATTGTAAAATACTTCAAAACCATTGATGTAAAGAAAACCGCAGATTTTTGGGGGATTTCCGTTACAGTGATTGCGTCCATAATAGATTTAATTGCACCTCATCTTGCTATTATTTTTAATAATAATCGATTCTGGTGTGTTTCCTGATTTAATGAAGTATAGTAAAGTAATACCTTTATTTAAATCTGGTAGAACATTGGACCCCGCTAATTATAGACCTATTTCTGTACTACCAACTCTCAGTAAAATTTTTGAAAAAATAATTTTGGATCAATTGTTAATTTTTTTTAATACAAATAAATTACTTCATAAAAATCAATTTGGTTTTTCAAGGGGTCGCTCGACGTCTGACGCCGGTGTTGAGCTCATGAAATATATTTTTAATGCCTGGGAGAATTCACAAGATGCCTTAGGTATTTTCTGTGACCTTTCCAAGGCTTTCGATTGTGTTCATCATGATACATTAATCAGGAAACTACAACATTACGGTGTAAAAAATTTGGCGCTTAAACTTATTACTTCATATTTAAGTAACAGAACTCAAAAAGTCGTCATTAATGGTAAATGTTCCTCCGGATCGGTAGTATCAATGGGCTTCCTCAGGGCTCGATTCTTGGCCCATTCCTGTTCTTAATCTATATTAATGACTTACCTTATCTTGTAGGGGACAACCACGATATAGTATTATTTGCTGACGTTACCTCCTTAATTTTCAAACTGAAACGGCAGTCAATTAAATATGACGATGTAAATAATGCTCTATCGAAACTATTACATTGGTTTAACGCCAACAATTTTCTCTTAAACGGCAGTAAGACAAAATGTATTAAATTTACAATACCTAATGTAAAACATTCGAAAACCAATGTGCTCTTAAATGGGGAGGAGTTAAGTCTTGTGGATACCACTGTTTTTCTCGGTATTACTATTGACGCGAAACTTGATTGACCATATATCTAAATTAGCAAGAAGACTTAGTTCTGCAGCATATGCTGTAAGAAAGATTAGAAGTCTCACAGATGTTGAGACAGCTAGGTTAGTGTATTTTAGTTACTTTCATAGCGTAATGTCTTATGGAATTTTGCTATGGGGTAATGCGACTGATATTGAAGCTATATTTGTTTTGCAAAAGAGAGCCGTACGGGCGATTTATAATCTAAATTGTAAAGAATCCCTTAGAGAAAAATTTAAAGAAATAAACATATTAACTTTGGCATCGCAATATATTTATGAAAATGTAATGTGTGTACATAAAAACATAAATAGCTTTAATAAGAATAAGGATGTTCATACCTTAAAACTAGGAACAAACATAAGCTTGTAATGCCACTTACTAGACTCCACAGAATTAGTAATTCATTTATAGGGCAATGTATACGCTTTTACAACAGAATCCCAGAACATGTTCAAAGTTTGTCAATAAACAAGTTTAAAAGTTTTATTAAAGAAAAACTGTACGAAAAGGGTTATTATAATATCAAGGAATGCATTAATGAAAATAACCCCTGGGAATAAGGTGATCGCCACCATGCTGGTTCTATGAAAATTCATTTAAAATTGTATAACCAAAATTATTGTTAAGTGAAATTATGTTTAAAAAAAAAGTCAAAAGTGACATACCGCAAGTTCTAAATCTTTCATAAGCCCTTCTAAAACAAAGGAATATTATGCGAACTTTAAACGTTACGAATCATTTGAAGTTATCAGTACACACACATCTAGTTTACATGATGAAGTAATAATTATACCCCTACTCCCGACTTTCAATAGTGATCAGATACATAAATTCTATGTATATGATATCGACGCTCGCTATGATGGACTTATTGGAAGCGATCTTCTTATGAAAAATCAAATATTACAGACAAATTACGCAAATATACCCATAATTTTCAACCCAACTAACGATATTAAAATATTCCCGCGTTACAAACAAAGAGTTAAAATTAATGCCTTAAATAAAAAGGAAATTTCATCCATTCATGCAAATGTTATCACAACACGAAGATAAAAATAAGGAAATTCAGGACTTAATAAGAGATATTAAAGAATTAGACGAATTGCAAAAAGGGACATTTAGACCACCACCTCCGGAATCTATGTCTATTTCAAACACAGACTCTGAGAAGGATACTGTTATAGAGGATACCGACTCAGACAAAACTCTATCAATTAAATCCGATTATTCAATACCGTACGCTTCTAATAGCACATTTACCGCCTCCGAAAAACCCTCTAGTATAGAAACCGCACATTCAGAACAAGACACTGAATCACAGGGAATTCCAATCTTACACGAAGCGATCGACACAAAACCCAATCAAATTTATTGTTCAGCTGGAACATAGACAAATTATCTGTAAAAAACTTGTCTAGGGAAAAACAAAAAATCTTAGAAAGTACACTTACCTTTAAACCGACCAGATTTAGTAAAACAATTTCTGAAAAAATACACTAGGAATAAAACTAAATACTTCATTTACTTCGAAAATGAAGAACATCGTAAACAATTCTCGGAATTAGTAATTTTCTTGTTTAAAAGGGAACTTGTACAATTTTTCGAATGCACTAAAAGAGTCGTATACGTAGATAATGAAAAAGAACAAAGAGACATAGTTCAGAAATATCACGTCGGAAAAACTTGCCATCGTGGTATCAAAGAAACCCTAGCCCATATCAAACGGTGATACTTTTGGCATAATATGGCCCAAATCATAGCCAGTGTAATAAATTCATGTGACGCATGTAAAAGTATGAAATATGTATGATCGCAATCCCATAAAACCTCTTGAAGAAATTTTCATAGATCTCTTTAAAATCGAAAGTCACTATTACTTAACAATAATTGATGCCTTTAGCTAATTAGGACAGGCCTTTGAAATAATTAATAGGTCAACGCCCGAAGTCGTCAGAGCTCTTCTTATATTTTTCTTTTTACGGTGTCCCCCACAAAATAAGTTCAGATTCTGGATCTGAGTTTAACAATGCGTTACTTAAAGAATTACTTTCCTTTTATAAAATAGAACTTCATATTGGTACCCCTAACAACCCTAACTTTATGGGATTGGTTGAAAGATTCCACTCAACCATCTTGGAAATATATAGATTAGCAAAGCATAAACACAAATATACAGACGCCCCTTCCATAATGACATACGCAATAATGGCATAGAATTATAGCATACACTCTGCCACAGGCTTAACACCTTTTGAAGTTTTATTAGAACATACATGTCGTCAGTCTGTTTGTTCTATAATTAATAGAATCAGGCGTTACTTTGCGGAAATCTGTTATATAAAAGCTTTTAGAAAAATTTACTTCGCAAATATCCGCGTTATAAAATAAAATGATGTGTCTTACCTAGTATGAATAGCACCTTCCACCCTCCCTCAATTGCGTGCACTGTCCCCGTCACCACTAATCCCAGCACTGCCACTCCCAACACCACTACACTAGGCAAGACACACCACTGACGATAATACGACACGTGTTTCGCCTCTACACGAGGCATCCTCAGGTGATATAGACTCTACGGTGGCTAACCGCTAAGTGAGCGGCGAGCCAAAACAAGTGCCTTTCATACAGTTTTGACTCGCCACTCACTTAGCTAAAACTTCAAAAATTTGATGTAGATTTTGAAAAACAGTATTTACAACAGTTAGTTAAAGAACACGCAAAGCGTACTAAATATCTCTATAAACATCTAACAGAACAAGCCATACAAAAGAAAGAAAAGATTATTGAAAAGAGAGATAGAACCCGGAGACACTATTTATGCAAAAGGTACTAATAAAAGGTGTAGTAAAGATAAACCACGTTTTCAAAAGGCCCTAGTAACCGACACTATTAGTAGAAATATTATTCCCGTAAACATTAAAGGACGTGATAGTAAAGTTCCTCTAAAGAATGTAAAACGCCCTTCACAGGCACGTCCTGCTCGTCCTGGCCCTTCAACTTCAGGAACTAAATAGCAATCTTGGAATACTGCCCGTGAAGGAAGGAACCGCCGTCATCAGTAACGATAAATGGATCATTGCCAAAATAATAGACCTCAAACCATACATAGAGGATGTAAAAGTCAATGTACTAAGGTTTTCCGAATTAAATAAGATAGTTAATAATTTAAATAAGAATTTTTCATATAACTTTGTAGATGTTAATACACAAGTAAAATATATTAAGAATTTAACTATTAATAAGCTTGAACAAATAACCCCTTCTTTTAGATCAAGACGCGGTATACTTAACCCACTAGGTTCATTAATTAAGATAGTCACTGGAAATCTCGATAATAATGATGCCGTTAGATACGATAAATTAATTACAGAAGTAAAAGTCAAACAAAATAGTAATGACAGCAGAATGACGTTGATCACAGAAATAATACAATCTCTGACAAATTCTACATTAAAGTTAAATGAAAATCTAATAAAAATTAATAAAGATATTATAACATTATCACATAACTTAAGTAGTATAGTTGAAAGACAACACTCTAATCATATTGAGACACGGATTATAAGTACATACAACCTATTGATTCATAACTTTCAGGCTATCCTTATAAAACTGAATGAGATAGAAAACGCTTTAGCTTTGAGTAAATTAGGAATCTTACATCAGTCTGTAATAGAGTCTAAAATATTGTTATTTTTCTTGAAAAAATTGGTAGATTGGCAAATCTATTATACACTCCTACATTAGAAAATTTAGTTAAAATAGAAAGAACAATAATGGTAAAGGCTTATTTAAAAGGAAATAGCATAACTTATCTTTTGGAAATACCTCTCGTCACTAAGGACACTTATATTTATTATAAGCTCTATCCCTTACCCGTACTAGTTATCCCATAACCTTACCACTGTCATTTTTCCTAAATTCCCGTATCTTTTAGTGAAAGCGTCGAAGATTAGACTACTTACTCATCCCTGTCAGGAAGCTGATGAATACAGTTACCTCTGTCCTGAGGATGACACATCCCAACTAATTAAGGACGATTGCATCACAGAACTGATGACTTATGCTGAAAATATATCCTCGTGCATCCAAGTTCCAATCGTTTTGGAAGCTGTAAGGGTGCAGCTTATACAACCTAACAGATGGATTATCTACACCAAGGAGTCTACTTTACTCTCCGAGATTTGTAATAATGAAATAACAAGGCGGAAAATTAACGGCACATTAATCTTAACGTTGGACAATAATTGTGCAGCCAAAATCCATGATAGTAACCTAACAAGTAACCCTGTGGAAATTGAAAGTATCTCACCCCCTATATTACCTATGATTAACCTACATGCAATAAACTCATCCCTCGAGATGTCATTCCCGGTGCAGCTGAACCTAGAAGGTATAGATCTTACGGACCTCAAACTTCTGTCAGTTGCATTAAGAAAAAGTGAAATTAAAAACAGTGAAAGTGAAAAGGCAATTGTGGTGATTAAAAGTGTTACCCTATGGACCATTTTATTGTAAGGACTGTTATTCATTATTGTAACCTGTGTCTTAGTTCATAAGTATCATTTAAACTTGTTTCATTTTTGTATCCGAAGTTCTCCTGTAAACGAGAACTTCGAACTTGAGGAGGAAGGTGTTACGGGTGGCGAGACACACCAAGATGTCCGCATCAGCACAATATTCTGATTGTAGACCACAGGCATGTGCTGAGTGGACAAACGGAAACTGCCGATCTCCTGTGTGGGCTCTCATGCAGTAGTTTTTAAGCATAGAATATTAAGTTAGTCTTAAGGGAGTTCTTGTAGCGATTAAACATCTTTTAATTAATAAAATTAGTAATTTTAAAACACCTGCCCCTGCATAACTTGACTAGATACATCTAAAACGGTAGTGTATGAAATATGAAGGTAGGTATGATAATATTTTGTTTATTTTATTATCGGGTACCTATATTAGTGTTATATGATCTTTCATTCTTTGTATTATTGCGATATGAAAAGTTGAACTGTTCTGTGAGCGTAAACTATTACTTTAAAATACTTTTTAATATGGACCCGCCAACCAAATCAAACGCTTGGGTTTTTTTTAATTAAATGTGATATGGGTGGACAATGTAAAACGTCTAAACAGATGGTTAAAACTATCAATTTAAAAAAATCATCTCAAGATTCATCACATAGGCACTTATTCTGAGCTAAGCAAAAGTGAAGAAAGTTCTATTACAGCAATTGCCGAAATCGTAAGTATATGTCTTCTATACAAATAAACAAAATGGAAGTGTCTGTTTGTAATGTCAAAATAACAGCTTTTTACTGAATAGATATCATAGTATATACGTAGTGTTGCCCAAAATCGGTCTTGGTCTTGCAGTCTTGGTCTTGTTCTTGCATTTTTGCAAGACCAAGACCAGGAACAAGACCGCCTCTTTTTAGCAAGACCAAAACCAAGACTGACCGTGCAAGATCTGCGCAAGAACAAGACTTAGCTTGCGAGACTCTTGCGTCTTGCAGTTAGGACTAAGTGTCGTTTCAGGGAGTATAGGAGTTCGGGTATACGCTTAGGGATTCTATGAGACGCAAAAAATATAATGAAAAAAAAAATTGGAAAATTGGACTTATGCGCATTACGAACAATACCATAAATATACATAGCGAATGAAAATATCCATTAAAAGAAAAAAGAGTGCATCCCTATTTTTGACCATCGGCACTTTCATGGTGCGCGGCGTCTTGTTGTCGGCGTCATCAAAGGTCGGATACTGACCTGTCAAAGAAATTGTGCAGCTAGCTATTCGAAAGTACAAGGTCAAGATACACGTGTCGGCGGCTACTATTGATATCGCATACAATCGTCGCCGCCGCGCCGCACGCACTACATTTGACACTGTTTGATTGCCGCCACAGAGTACATGTTTCAAAGAATAAAATAAGTTTCCGGATGCTCAGAATGGACACGAATACATTATCCTGATCTCGCAAGAAATCTTGTAATTAGATAATAGGTAGGTATCATAATAATTTATTCTAGTAAGTAATTATTATAAAATTAACTATATGGATTTATAATAATTACTTACTATTATTGTTATTATTATTACCTAAAAGATAAACATGTTCAGTAAGTTCACTGCAAATCTTGACTTTTGCAAGTGTGTGTTTTTAAAACACAAAGTGCTCGAATATGTCGTCACACATTTGATAAATATGGTTGACACCATAGCACTTTTAAAACACTTGAAATGTGTAAAAATGGATCTGGATCTTGTCTTCAACGCTTAGTTATTAAGGAGTTGGAGGGGTACCTAGGTAAACGCAGAGCCGCCTCTCGGAAGACATTTTAGACTGTTGGAGGACGCATGCGACAAAATATCTGATTTTATCGAAGATGGCCCGTGATTTTCTTTTAATACCTGCAACCTCAGTACCTGCTGAGAGATTATTTTCTAAAGCATCATTAGTAATTAGAAAACATAGAAAGAGGTTAAGTGATGAGCCAGCCAGATGGTTACTTTGTATTAATGCTTTGCCAAAAGAATAAATATAAAGTAACAGTAATGTCAAAGCTGTTGTGTACATACTGTGAAGTAATTTAATTTGCATCGTATTTTATTTTTTATTTAAATAAATTGTATATTGTATAAATCTTTTATTCCATTTCATATATAGTGAGGGTCCATCAATCTCTTTCTAGAGAGATAATGTTATTTAAAATACAGTGTAGTTATTGCCATTAATTTGTTTTTATATGTATGTTTAACCATGTTTTAGCACATGTAAGCTTATTAAATGTAAACGTTTATTAAGAAACTGACGCCCGTGGCCGTGGGACATGGTTGATAGTTCAGTTGGTTAGAGCATCGGCACGGATCGCTTAGGTCGTGAGTTCAAACCCCACCCGGTATCAGTTGATTTTTCGAATTTCTCATTAAATGTTTAGACATTTATTAAAATGGTTGGTCTTTACTATGGCTATGTTAATTCAAGCTCAATATGTACCTAATCTGTTAAGTTGTTCTAAGATCTAAAGTAGTGTTGCCCAAATGCAAGAACAAGACGAGACTTAGCAAGTCTTGGTCTTGGTCTTGCGCCAATACACCTGGTCTTGGTCTTGGTCTTGGTATTGCGCTCCGAGTCTTGGTCTTGGTCTTGGTCTTGCAGCAAGAGTCTCGTAAGTCTCGCAATGACCTATTAGCCTATTACTATTTATTAAACGTTACTTTAGATCTTAGAACAACTTAACAGAGTAGGTACATATTGAGCTTGAATTAACATAGCCATAGTAAAGACCAACCATATTAATAAATGTCTAAACATTCAATGACAAATTCGAAAAATCAACTGACACCGGGTGGGGTTTGAACCCACGACCTAAGCGATCCGTGCCGATGCTCCGACCAACTGAGTGTCCCACGGCCACGACGGTCAGTTTCTTAATAAACGTTTACATTTAATAAGCTTACATGTACTAAAACATGGTTAAACATACATATAAAAACAAATTAATGGCAATAACTACACTGTATTTTAAATAACATTATCTCTCTAGAAAGAGATGGATGGACCCTCACCATATATGAAGTGGAGTTATACAATATACCATTATTTAAATAAAAAATAAAATACGATGCAAATTAAATTACTTCACAGTACACAACAGCTTTGATATTACTCTTACTTTATATTAATTCTTTTGATAAAGCATTAATACAAAGTAACCATCTGGCTGACTCATCACTTAACCTATTTCTATGTTTCTAATTACTAATGATGCTTTAGAAAATAATCTCTCAGCACGTACTGAAGTTGCAGGTATTAAAAGAAAATCACGGGCCATCTTCGATAAAATCGGATATTTTGTCTCATGCGTCCTCCGACAGTCTAAAATGTCTTCCGAGATGACGGCTCTGGGTTTACCTAGGTACCCCTTCAACTCCTTAATAACTAAAGCCTTGAAGACAAGATCCAGATCCATTTTTACACATTTCAAGTGTTTTAAAAGTGCTATGGTGTCCATATTTATCAAATGTGTGACGACATATTCGAGCACTTTGTGTTTTAAAAACACACACTTGCAAAAGTCGAGATTTGCAGTGAACTTACTGAACATGTTTATCTTTTAGGTAATAATAATAACAATAATTCATTCATTCATTACAGCCCTTCACAAGTCCACTGCTGAACATAGGCCTCCCCCAAAGAATGCCACAAAGTACGGTCCTGAGCCACCTGCATCCATCGACTTCCTGCATGTCTTACCAGGTCGTCACTCCATCTCGTGGGGGGACGCCCTACACTTCGCCTACCGGTACGAGGCTGCCACTCGAGAACCTTTCTTCCCCATCGGTTGTCGGTTCTTCGAGCTATATGGCCGGCCCACTGCCACTTCAGCTTACTAATCCGTTGGGCTATGTCGGTTACTCTGGTTCTACTGCGGATATCCTCATTCCTAAGTTTATCACGCAGAGAAACTCCGAGCATAGCCCTCTCCATAGCTCGCTATGGAGCTAACAATAATAGTAAGTAGTTATAAATCCATATAGTTAATTTTATAATAATTAGTTACTAGAATAAATTATTATGATACCTACCTATTATCTAATTACAATATTTCTTGCGAGATCAGGATTGTGTATTTGTGTCCATTCTGAGCACCCGGAAACTTATTTTATTCTTTGAAACATGTACTCTGTGGCGGCAATCAAACAGTGTTAAATGTAGTGCGTGTGGCGCTGCGGCGACGATTGTATGCGATATCAATAGTAGCCGCCGGCACGTGTATCTTGACCTTATACTTTCAAATAGCTGCACAATTTCTTTGACAGGTCAGTATCCGACCTTTGATGACGCCGACAACAAGCCGCAGCGCACTATCAAAGTGCCGATGGTCAAAACTAGGTATGCACTCTTTTTTCTTTTAATAATAAAGTATATTTATGGTATCGTTCGTAATGCGCATAAGTCCAATTTTCCAATTTTTTTTTAATTATATTTTTTTGCGTCTCATAGAGTCCCTAAGCGTATACCCGAACTCCTATACTCCATGAAACGACACTTAGTCCTAACTGCAAGACGCAAGAGTCTCGCAAGCTTAGTCTTGTTCTTGCGCAAATCTTGCACGGTCAGTCTTGGTCTTGGTCTTGCTAAAAAGAGGCGGTCTTGTTCTTGGTCTTGGTCTTGCAAAAATGCAAGAACAAGACCAAGACTGCAAGACCAAGACCGATTTTGGGCAACAGTAATCTAAAGTAACGTTTAATAAATAGTAATAGGCTAATAGGTCATTGCGAGACTTACGAGACTCTTGCTGCAAGACCAAGACCAAGACCAAGACTGGGAGCGCAATACCAAGACCAAAACCAAGACCAGGTGTATTGGCGCAAGACCAAGACCAAGACTTGCTAAGTCTCGTCTTGTTCTTGCATTTGGGCAACACTATATATACGGTACTAACAACAACAAAAAAATTAAAAAAATCTGTCTGTCTGTCTGTTCGTCTGTCTGTCTGTCTGTCTGTCTGTTAAACCGGTTTTATACTTTTCAAAAATAATAATTTGGAAAAACTCACTGGATACCGTAATAGGCATTGTTAAAATAAATAATGATGCATGCATACTGTGCTTTTCTTTATTTATATAAAACTAGCTGTTCCCCGCGACTTCGCTCGCGTGTTAGGGTTTTTATTTTTTGCGCGGAGCCCTAATTTTTTTTCTAAAACAAAAGTAGCCTAAGTCTACTCCTTATGACATTGGCTATCTGTCAGTGAAAGTCCCGTCAAAATCGGTCCAGCCGTTTCGGAGATTAGCTGGAACAAACAGACAGACAGACAGACGGACAGACAGACAGACAGACAAAAATTTAAAAAATTGTATTTTAATTGACTATATCGTCGGCAAATCGAAGGTGAGTGATGTACTCGCCATTGATGTTAATACCGCATCATTTCCAGTCCAGTAGCTTGAAAACGTTTTCCAATGCAATGGCGAAGAGTTTCGGGGATATAACGTAACCCTGTCTTACACCTCTCTGCAGTTGGAAAGGTTTCGTACTCTGATTCTGTACTCGGATAGCCATCGTAGCCCTATTGTACAAACACTTCAGCACCTCGATATACCGACAGTTTACTTGGCACCGCTGAAGGGACTGCAGCACCGCCCAAATTTCAACGGAATCAAAGGCTTTCTCATAGTCCACATACGCAAGGCAAAGTGGCAGATTATACTCTTCTGTCTTCTGTACAATTTGCCGAAGGGTGTTTAGTTGGTCTATGGTAATAAAGCCTTGTTCGGGAGGCTGGAAGTCGTCAAATCTGCATGCGAGACGATTTGTAATGACTCTCGAAAACAGCACGTAGACGCGGCTCAGAAGAAAAATCGGTCTATAGTTCGTCAAGAGAGCGTTGATGCCTTTCTTGAAGACCGCCGTCGCACTTCTGCTCTATGCCTCCGGAGTAGTGCCACCATAGAGGACGGAATTAAAGAGCTTCTGAAGGACTTCAAATACTGGTTTTCCACCCGATTTCAAAAGCTCCGCTGTAATTCCATCCTCACCTGGGGCCCTGCCGTTTTTAAGTTACTGGAGAGCCATTCTAATCTCGCTCAGACTGACGTCAGGTATATCTTCGGAACAGTGTCGGATAAGATTCGCTCTTGGATCGTTACTCACACTTGCGTGTGGCTCCAACGATGACGTGTACAGCTGCCCATAGAACCTCTCAATATTACTCAAAATCTCAGGTGTCCCGGAAACAATGCTGCCACACTCGGTCTTCAGCTTTGACAGTTGGCTCTTTCTGGCAGACAGATCTCTGGCAAAGACTTTGGAGCCTTGGTTCCGCTTGATTGCTTCTTCAATACAAGCTGTATTGAAGTAGCGTAAGTCCCGCGTTCTGCGGCGGGTCTTGCAGAACTTAGCTCCGACCGCATGGACAGTTTCCACGAGCTTGTCATTCATATCGTTCACTTCGTTGCAATCCTTTAGGCACTAGAAACGGTTTTATAACTCGAGCTGAAAGGTTTCGGGACTTTGGAACAGAGCACAAGGGGGACGGAGCGTTGACCTCATTAGACGAGACCTCTCCAACTTAACGTTTAGGTTCAGTGTGCCTCTAACTATTCTGTGATCGCTAACAGTTTTCACCCTCGCGATCACGGAGACATCACTGAACTGTTGTCGTCTGGTCGTCATAATGAAGTCAATCTCATTTTTTGTTGAACCGTCGGGGCTCGACCAGGTCCACTTCCTGTGGGGCCGCTTCTGGAAGAAAGAGTTCATCATAAAGAGTCCCTCTTTCTCCATGAAGTCGGCCAGCTGCTTGCCCCTTGGGTTCCGTTGCCCTATTCAGAATTTCCCTACTTTCAGCTCACCGTTCTCTCTTGTGCCTAGTTTAGCATTGAAGTCTCCCATTAACACCGTATAGTGGGTTTTGGAGGAATGCATGGCTCTAGAGATATCCTCATACATTTCCTCCACCTCCTCATCGGGGTGTGCCGAGGTTGGTGCGTAAACCTGTATGACCTTCAGCGAATACCGTTTGGTGATTCTGAGTATAAGGTACGCAACCCTCGTCGACTCACTCTCAATCTTTACAATGCTGTTAACGAGAGACTTGTGGACGATAAATCCGACACCTCCTAGGGACAGATGGTCGCTCTCCCGGTGATAGAGCAAGTTGCCGGAATCGAGGATTACCGTGTCCTCCCCCTCTCTTCGGACCTCGGATAGTCCTATAATATGCCAGCGTAACTTGTCCACCTCTTCTTCCAGCTCCACGATATTCTAGTCAGTCCTCAGGGTGCGTGCGTTGTATATTGCCAGGTCGCGTCGTTTAAGGTGGCAACCGAACTTCCACCGGAGATTCTTAGCACCCCCTGCCCCGCCGTTACCATCGCCACCGTAGCCAGGAAGAGCGGGGCCGCCGGGGACTGGAGGCCGTCTCTTTGTTCCTCCCATCATGGGGGGTATTTGCCATAGTTGCCACACTTGGCAAGCGGGTTTGCTACTACAATAGATTCTTATAATTCACCACTTTCGTTATTTACAAACCTTGCTAATTTTGAACAATCATTAAATTCACAAACAGTTTCTTTCATATGTGAGGACTCTTAAAAATATTTTTTTTTACAAAATATAGTCCTTTAATAACATTTTACGGTACACTTTGATCCGTAACTCATCATGTTCAATTGGTTTGTGTTGCGGCAACTTATTATATTTCATTGGTTTTCTCACCAAGACAACACGTGCGCTTCGCGGAGTGTAGAGCGAACTTTACAAATTCATTGATAATCATCACAAGCAAAGTACCCTACTTTGATGCCCATGATTAGAAATTCATCATTTTAAATCGGTTTTTTTTTATCAAAAATTAAAAATATTACTTTAAAAATATAAAATTGAAAAATATCTATGCTATTGGTTTCTAGTTAGTTTATACCTTATAACCTATATTTCCTCGATATAAAAAATCATCCGATAAACTTATGAAATATATATATATATATATATATATATATATATATATATATATTTCTTCTTCTTCAATATATGAAAGAGATCTTAACGACAACAATTCAATTAATATTTGCACAGGATTCATTGCTAATTCCTTTGATGTTATCGGGGAAATTCAATTTAGATCAGAGGATGTTAAAAATAAACTGAAAAAGCTGGATATCACAAAGGGGGCAGGCCCTGATAATATACATCCACTACTTTTAATAAACTGTGCAGACGCGTTGACTTTTGTACTAATTTTTCTATAAAATCGATCTCTCAAAATGGGTATATTCCCCGATGAATGGAAACTAGCTAGAGTAGTACCTATATTTAAGAATGGAGCAAAAGACTTAGTAGTTAACTACCGTCCAATATCAATCTTGTCAGCAGTATCGAAAGTATTTGAGTCATTAGTTCACTCTGCAATTTATCGGCATACTCAAAAATACATTATCGAAAATCAGCATAGTTTTATGTCAAGAAGGTCAACCAACACTAACCTTTTCTTTTCACTTCTATTCACTTCTGATATAAAAGAAAAAGTTGATCAAGGCTTACAAGTTGACGTCATCTATAAAGATTTTTCAAAAGCCTTTGACAAAGTGAACCCCGCATCTTGATTCATAAATTACATTTATTTGGGATTACAGATAACCTACTGGAATGGTGTAAATCTTACCTTTTAAATCGCTTTGCCATTGTGGTAATTGATGGCGAACAATCGAGGTTATTTGAAGCATTTTCAGGAGTTGTTCTTTAATATCTTTGTCAATGACATAACTCGTGTGATTAACCACAGCGATGTATATCTTTTTGCTGACGACCTTAAAATCACGAAAATGGTATCAACAGCTTCAGATGCCCAACATCTCCAGGAAGACATTAATAATCTTCAGGAATGGTGTAACAATACTAAAATATTCCTAAATGCTGCGAAATGCTGTCACATTAAGTACAGCAGAAAACGTAATTAATTTCAGTCGAAATACACAATAGCAGCCACTAAGTTGGAAGAAGTGACTACTATTCGAGATCTTGTTGTCATAATGGATAGCAATTTGAAGTTTTCAGATTTTTTTTTTTTTTTTTTATAGGAGAGGGGGCAAACGAGCATGCGGCTCACCTGATGGTAAGTGACTACCGCCGCCCACGAACAACCGCAACACCAGGGGAATTGCAGATGCGTTGCCGGCCTTTTAAAAAGGAGTAGGCTCTTTTCTTGAAGGTCCCTAAGTCGTATCGGTCCGGAAAAATCGCTGATGGTAATCGATTCCACAAAGAAGTCGTGCGAGGAAGAAAACATCTTCTAAATCGCACGGTGGTGGACCGCCAATCATCCAGATGGTGTGGATGGTATCGGGAGTTCTGCCGCGATGTGCGTTCATGAAATTTGGCGGCTGGGATTAATCCGAACAATTCCTCAGAGCACTCCCCATGGTAGATGCGAAAGAAAATGCAAAGAGATGCAACATCTCTTCGCAGTGCCAATGAATCGAGCCGATCGGAAAGGGCTCGGTCGTCGACGATTCGAGCCGCTCTGCGCTGGATGCGGTCAAGTGGAAGGAGCTGGCACTGGGGAGCCCCTGCCCAGAGATGGGAACAGTATTCCATGTGAGGCCGAACCTGCGCCTTGTAAAGTTGCAGGCGGTGTGCCGGCATGAAATACTGTCCCGCTCTGCTGAGCACGCCAAGCTTTTTAGAGGCCAATTTGGCCTTCTCTTCCAAGTGACCACGAAACTGCACGTCACTCGATATGTCGACTCCGAGGATACCGATACTGGCTGAGGCAAGAAGGGGAGTGCCTTGAAACTGAGGAGATACGACAAAGGGGTTCTTTTTAGCGGTAAACGCAGATCATATTGACAAGATAGTGAGTGAAGCTAATAGGTCACTAGGCTTTATATTAAGAAATGACAATGACAGTTGCTGACCTTGACATTTACTATGATACCTTCACTCAATTTATGATCAAACTTAAGCATGTTGACGCACGTTAAACTGCAGTTGTACAAATCAGCTAGTTATGCATCCCGGTATTCCCGGAACTGCACCGGAGACCATCACAATTCAAGCGTAAGCGTGGGCGTAGATTGCTGAATTGCGTCTGGAAGACGGGTGGTCTTTCGTGTGAATACTGATAACTATTCTTTAGCTTAAAGATCTAGAATAAGAATTAGGATAGTCATAGTTAGGCTCTCACATGTATCGGACATGTAGCTTTAAGTTAGAATCCATCGCGGATTAATTAAGTAGTAAATAAATAATGTATCGCACATTAATAGTTTTAAGTTTTTAAATAAAGTCTTTTTAATAACGTCCTGAGTCGATTTCGAATCTTGACTGGCGTAGCCGGTAGGATTTCGCGTGTAAAACTTGCTCATATAAGAAGACTCCCAAATCAGTCGTTGTGAAGCAGCTTACGGTGCCGTCTTGCACTTGCGCGAAATCTACGAACCGAAATAAATTTGTCGAATTCGAATCAGGATATTAAGAAAGAAGACTTCCTAGCCCAGGCGGAAGGATGAGTTCGAGTGTACTGTGAGTAAACATTTTCACGTCCATCTCTGTTCCCATCTATTTTTGCTTGCTAGAATTTTAGTGTTATTTGATTTTTCCTAAATCGAACAAAATAAATTGCACAAGCATAGGCAATTTATTCTATATCATTAAGTTTAACAATTAAATATTGAAAATCAATTTTAAATTTATTTATATTTTAATATATAATATTAAAAAGTATAATAATAAAAAAAAAACTAAAACTAGAAACTTAATTATCATATAGTCCTACTCCCCGCGGTATCGTGCCAAGAACGCTGGCCGCGTTTTCTCGCTGAATGGCTATACTTAGCCTTTGAGCGAGAAAAGAACCAGCTCTCTTATCACCAGCAGCAACGACCAGCCGCGGATGGAGTTCCTTTAAAAACTTCACCGCACGTGGACTCCCCGGACCGATAGTCTCTACAGCAAATGGCACAAATATGTAGTCATCTCTCATATTTCCGCCACTTACTCAGTTCAGCTGCCTCTGATGCCGTCCCGGCTCTCAACGAGGTACCCCTGAGATGAGAGGCCGCCAGTGTATACGCAAGTAGGATCCCATTTTAAATGAATAAAATTTATAAAATTATGTTAATAAAAAAATTACATAATTAAACAAATAAAAGGATATATTAAAGAAATAAAATTAATAATTATATAAATTGTTATATTAATATTTAATAAAATGGAAAAATTACGTGTAATACCTAAGGATTTACTTTGTCTTATACCTAAGTTTGAAGGAGAGGAAGGATTATTAAATTTATTTATCAAGAAAGCTCAATACATATACAGGTCTTTCGCATACCCTAATAATGCCACACAAACTTTATATGTATTCCATGCGATAAGCAACCGATTAAGAGGTAGAGCAGCACATTTGTTAAGTGAGCGTGATGATATTAATTGTTGGAACACTCTCAAAGAAATTTTAATTCAACATTTTGGCGATCCGCGTTCGGAAGATTGCATAGCTATCGAGATAGAACAAACGAAAATTAAGTCTGGCGAATCATTTATCGATTTTTGTCATAGGATACAACATATGCGTAGTACCTTATTCGCAAAAGTCAATCTATTGTATATTATATTGTATATCTTAAAGTCAATATTACACAGCCACGCTAAAACTACTTTCGATCACGTTACTCACATGAATAAACGACGTAAAGATATAATATTCAGGATTCCTAAAGAGACATCACCGTTTGCAAAACGACAACGTCTTTTTGGGACCTTTATTATACAATAAAATTAATCAGGCTGTGAATATTTACCCTAAACCACGCTACACTTGTAAAGAAACAGTTACGAAATTCCTACATTTAAAATCTTACTCTGAAACAGAAGATCTCCTAAAAACAATGCAATAAAGAATGGAATATAAATAAAATTTTCATATTATGAAAAAATATTTGAAAAGTTCTTAACGATAATGAATTATTAATGTAGTGGTCTCGATTTCAAGTGCATATAATTAAATAACACACACACACACACACGCACGCACGCACGCACGCACGCACGCACGCACGCAAGCACGCACGCACGCACGCACGCACGCACGCACGCACTCACGCACGCACGCACGCACGCACGCACGCACGCACGCACGCACACACACACACACACACACACACACATTCTTATCTACTTTTACCTACTTTAACTAACAATAATTATGGTACTAAATAATATATGAATTAAGTCCGAGTGTGGGGGTCGGAATACTGTAACACAGGGTATCCTAGTACAGGTTCCGCTCTCTCACAATGGTCAAATGTTGCAATAAGTATTTCATAGAAATTACACAATAAACTAAGCATGTTTTATTTAATGTACCATTGTGATTGGAAATAAATGATTATTATTATTATTATTAATACAAGATGAAGGAGTAAAAGCAGCTAAAATGATAGGGTATAGTAATATGTCACTAAATGTATTCTTTTATAATTTACCTGAGGATTTAATTCGTATCGTGCGTCTTAGACAGTGTAGACCGCTTTAAGTGTCGTAACCGAAGAAGTGAACTTCATGAACCAATATAATGCTATAATAAAACGAAACAGAATACAGCATCCGAAAGTTTCAAACCCCAACAAAGTGTTAGTTTATTTTACCTAATAATAATCAATCGTATTTTAAATTTGCAAATCCACAATTTGGACCACAAAATAAATTTAAATTTGGTATCCCCACATCAGCAACAAGGTCAAAGATTTGTTGCTCAAAATAATTTTAATAATGGCACAAGATTTAATAATAATACGGAACCACAGAACTTTAAGTTTGGTATTCCAAACCAGCAATCTAAATTTAAATTTGGCATACCTCAACAACACCAGGGCTTTAAGCCACCCATGAATAATCATGCGCATCCCCCATTAGCTTTTACAAATCAACCTCAAAATAATTTTAAATTTGGTATACCCAATCAGAATTTCAAGAAACAAAATTTAAATGAAAATACCGATGTCTCTATGCGTACCGCACGTCTGCTAAGACAAAAGATGCTAGATGATTCTAGGGTTCCCCAAGATAACGAAATAATACAAATAAACTGTGACACAATTATTAAACTCCCGCACATCGAAATACCGGAAATTCAGGCTCGTTTTATGATTGACACCGGAAGCACGAGATCTTTCATAAGTCCGGCTAAGGCAGAACAATATTTCTCCGCTTTCAAATTATATGAACCTTTCGAAGTTATAAGTACGCATGCACGTAGCCAACATAACGAAGCTCAAATTCAAATTCATTTTCAAATTTGAATTTGAATTTGCTATATATATCCCGCTCTTTAAAACATTTAAAAGCTTACAAAAACATAAATTCTATATATACGACGTCGATAGTAAATACGACGGTTTGATAGGTTCGGATCTTTTAAAACAGCTTGGCGCTTCAATAGATATGAAAAACCAAGTATTGCACACACGTGACACAAATATACCTATTATATATAACCCCCCATATGAAATTACATTGGAACCAAGAACCGAAACGCGAGTCAAGGTCCCAACGGATATGCAAAATGGTAATGCGATAATAGATTATGTCGATTTTGGTCAAGGTGTTAGGATACCAAGCGCTATAGTAAAATGCGTTGATTCCTTTGCATACACGGTGAAAAAAAATTTCGTTGCCGACGCCTTATCCTGTGTTAAGGTAAACGCGCTGGGAGAAGGCCAAAAATCAATGAAGGTTAACGTGGATAAGGATGAACAACTGCAAAGACACATAGACAGCTTAATCGAAGAAATTCAAAGATTACAAAACAAGGACACAAGTCCGATGGAAATATCATCGGATACGGAGAGGACCTTATCTATCCCGTCCGCTAAGAGCAATAAATCACCATATTTTATACCATCACCAACAAGTAGTACCATTTCAGGACACGAAACATTTGATAACTCACACACCTTTACAAGACACTCAGCACATGAAATAGATACCGATGGTATTCCAACTCTAGAGGAGGCCATAGATACTAAGCCTCATCAAATATTTATTTTTAGGTGGTAAAGAGACGAAATAGCCGTTAAAAATGTATCGAGACAAAAACAAAAGATACTCGAAGTCCATATTCCCCTAAATAGACCTGATCTAGTAAAACAATTCCTAAAGGAGTACATCAAACCTAAAATAAAACAATTAATTTAATTCGAGAACGACGCACATCAAAAACAATTTTCAGAGGCTGTAATTGAGTTATTTATAAAGGGCACGAATGTTAGGAGAAGTAAAGATAAAGCGCGTTATGAAAAGGCAGAGGTCATAGGAGATATAGTTAGAAATACAGTACCAATTAAGTATCACGGTCAAAATACAAGGGTCCCAATTAAGGATATAAAACGTCCTTCACAGGTTTATTCTGTTCCTGCTGCAAGTCTTCAGGACCCAGGCCCTTCTACTTCAACTGATTGTCCGAAATTCCGGCATACTACCAATAAAGGAGGGACAAGCTCGCATTAGTAACGATAAGTGATCCTTAGTTAAGATATTGGACTTAAGCTTAATACGTGAGGATCTAGAATTTAATAATAATCGATACGATAATCTAAATACACATGTGGCACGATATTTTGGTAAAGAAATAATTAATTCTGAAATAAATAATTTAAAAACTCTAACAGATTATATTCAAAATATAACAATTGAAAAATTAAAGCAACTATTGCCATCGAAAAGGGCTAAACGCGGTATTCTAAATCCTCTTGGGTCTCTTATTAAAATTGTGACAGGTAATTTGGACAATGATGATGCCATAAGGTACGATGGTTTAATAAATGATGTAAAAGTAAATCAATGTCAGCTAAATAGAAAAATGACAGTGGTCGCCGAAATGATGAAAACCTTTATTAACAAAGTTACAAATAGTACAAAATTCAATTTCATACAGCTGGATAAAACTTTTTGGGAAATGAGAAAACAAATTAATATAACAAACTACTCTCAAACGGAACTTAAAATAGCTAACGTATATAACCTGTTTCTATATAACTTTCAAACTATATATATATATCAAACTGGATGAAATTGAAACAGCGGTGGCTTTTAGTAAACTAGGAACATTGCATCAGTCTATTATTGACACCGATGAACTCTTGTCATAAAAGTAGAAAACATTTTAAAATTAGAGCAAATTATAGATTTAAAAGTGTATGCAAAGGAAAATCAAATAACCTTTATTCTAGATATACCCCTAGTTGATTCGAATACATACGAATATTACAAAATTCTTCCTTTACATACCACTAATTCCATGAACGAAACATCCCTTATTGTACTCAAATACCCCTACCTTCTGATGAAAGAGTTGAAAGCGCTGTCACTTCTTCACCCATGTAAAGAAATTGATGACTCACTGTTCCTGTGTGAAGAGGATTATTCATCCATGTTAATTGAAGATAATTGTGTTACCAACCTAATGAGTTTTGCAGCTAACACCACCCAATGCCGGCCCCTATTGGTAGAGTTTGATGATGTAAAGATAATAAAATAGAAACCGATCGATGGATGTTCTATTCAAAAATTACAGTATTACTTACCAAAAAATGTGGAAATGAAATATCATGCTATAATTTAATTGGGAAATACATAATCTCAGACAACGATAACTGCGAAGCTAAAATTAAGGGATTCAGTCTGAAAAGGCATCATGAAAATATAGAGGGATACCAGTTAACTCCCTTACCAATAATAAATCTTCCGGAAACATCACAGCTGTTAATGAAGACATCTTCAAATCCAGCAGCAGTAAACCTGGATGACGTGGACCTGACCAATCTACAGCAGTTAAGCCACATATTAACCAGTGATAGCGTAAGCAGTGAGCAAAGTGAGTGTCATAAATGTGAAAGACATAAGTATTGGGACATTAATTTTATATGTAATTTTAGTTATAATAATTGTAATCCTTTGTAAAAAATATTTGTATCGAAATTATCGGACTCGGAAAACTTCGCCCGGTAATTTCGAATCTGAGGGGGAAGAGTTATGCATCCCCGTATTCCCGGAACTGCACCGGAGACCATCACAATTCAAGCGTGAGCGTGGGCGTAGATTGCTGAATTGCGTCTGGAAGACGGGTGGTCTTTCGTGTGAATACTGATAACTACTCTTTAGCTTAAAGATCTAGAATAAGAATTAGGATAGTCATAGTTAGGCTCTCACATGTATCGGACATGTAGCTTTAAGTTAGAATCCATCGCGGATTAATTAAGTAGTAAATAAATAATGTATCGCACATTAATAGTATTAAGTTTTTAAATAAAGTCTTTTTAATAACGTCCTGAGTCAATTTCGAATCTTGACTAGCTTTTATTTATTTTGTTTTTGTTTTTAGTTAATATAATTTTATTAAATTTATTTAACTTTTTATAACACAACGCATGCTGTGATTGCCTATGATTATAAGAGCAGTTGATCATGTAAAATTTATATTACTGTTATGTAACCAAACATTTATTGCTGTTTCTTATGTTGGCAATCCAAATAAATTAAAAAAAAATTATTGCAAACACCTTTCGACACCACGCTGCCGCTCGGTTTGGTAAAGTGACAAAGATAAACAATTTCTGATCATAATTAAGGTTTTTTTAATATATTTGTTTATTTTGGGGCTTTTTCGGTGTGAGTAAAATGCGGCGCGCATTATTTGTATTAAGTAAAACCTATTTTAAAATCTATGTCAACCAATACAATAATTATTTTCTCACCTTCAAGAACCACCTTCAAGAAACTTAGTTAATTCTTATAACAAATCACATAATAAGTTGGATCATTTCAACAGGGATTCAAAAATATATAATTAATAATAGGTCTGATAGAAAAATTTGCATATAAACACATTTTTCGCACGCAAAGGCCTTTTCAGGCCTTTTATTGCGTGGCGGTTGAAAGGCCGTGGCACACGCGTGGTGACGTAGTCGCGACCTTGTCGCTCGAAGGGTAATTTCGATATTCGATATTATAGACAGACCCTTCAATTAAAACAAATAATTATTTACATTCATACAAAAACACTCACGCCTGTCACTCACAGGGGTAGGCAGAGACTGCGGACTTCCATTTGGCACGATCCTGGTACACCTCTCTCGCCTCCATCCATCGCATCCATCCATATACCTACGCACACATGCTCGTCGGTTAAGGGTACTATTCATTTGGCCCATTTTCAATATGTCGCCAATTTGGTGGATAAAACTTCGCCTAGAGCGTCCCTTCCGGACACTGCCGTTGTGTTTTATTTATGTTTTTTTTTTTTTAAAGGGGGCATACAAGCATGCGGCTCATCTGATGGTAAGTGACTACCACCGCCCATGAACAACTGCAACACCAGAGGAATTGCAGATGCGTTGCCGGCCTTTTAAAAAGGAGTAGACTCTTTTCTTGAAGGTTCCTAAGTCGTATCGGTCCGGAAAAATCGCTGGTGGTAATCGCGAGTTTTGTCGCGATATGCGATGGTTTTCCATTTCTTGAGCGGCTGGAATTAGTTCCAAACAATACCTCAGAGTACTCCCCGTGGTAGTTGCGATAAAATACGCAGAGATGCAACATCTTATCGCAGTGCCATTGAATCGAGCCGATCGGAAAGGGCTCGGTCTGCGCTGTATTCGGTCAAGTGGAAGGAGCTGGCACTGAGGAGCCCCAGCCTAGAGATGGGAACAGTATTCCATGTGAGGTTGAACCTGCACCTTGTAAAGGTGCAGGCGTTGCATGAAATACTGTCCTGCTCTGCTGAGCACGCCAAGCTTTTTAGAGGCCAATTTGGCCTTCCCTTCCAAGTGACAACGAAACTGCATGTCACTCGATATGTCAACGCCGAAGATTCCGATACTGGCTGAGGCAATAAGGGGAGTGCCTTGAAACTGAGGAGTTACGACAAAGGGGTTCTTTGTAGCAGTAAACACGCAAACTTGTGTCTTCTGAGGATTAAACTGGACTAGATTTAGTCGCCATCAATCCGAGACTGTTCGGCAAAGACTCGACTTCAGACACAACTTTGTTCCGGTGCTCGGCGACGTTTTCACGAGAAATATTGGCACGGCCGGTGTATAGAGTATCACCAGTGTTGTCATCCGCATAGCAATGGCAACATTCATTGCTATATATCATTGATATGCAGAAGAAACAACGATGGTGATAACAGGCAGCTTTGTGGAACACCAGTGTTAATAGGCTTGTAATCGGAGCATGCATCGTCTTTCACGACCTTGATCCTCCGATCAGCCAGAAAACTGGTGATCTAATTATACAATTTCTCGGGAAGCCCATAGGAAGGAAGCTTCAAAAGAAGCACTTTGTGCCAGACTCGATCGAAGGCCTTCGCCATGTCTAAACTAACGGTCAATGCCTCCCGCTTGGACTCGATCGTCTGCGCCCATCTATGTGTTAGGTAAACAAGAAGATCAGCCGCTGAGCGATCCCCACGGAAACCTTACTG
The DNA here is from genome assembly GCA_963668995.1 of Parnassius mnemosyne. NCBI lineage: Eukaryota > Metazoa > Arthropoda > Insecta > Lepidoptera > Papilionidae > Parnassius > Parnassius mnemosyne. The sequence goes on from CAVLGL010000115.1 coordinate 48,395,914, forward strand.
ACGATCACTAATCAGCTGGTGCTCCTCAAGGTACCGCATGAGATACTGGCAGTTAATAATGGATTCCATTATTTTCGAGAACAAGGAGGTGATGGCGATAGGCCTGTAGTTGCACGGATCAGAACGGTTACATTTTTTAGGGATCGGGTGCACGAAAGCTGTCTTCCATGAATTCGGTACAATGCCTAGGGAGTAGGAGTACCGGAAAAGACGCGTTAGAATAGGTACCAACTCAACGTCCTTAGCAAAATTGGCGGGATTCCGTCAGGCCCACTCGACTTGTGTATGTCCAGGGAGAGGAGTGCTTTGTGTACTGTGCTCTGTATGAATCGCACATCAGGCATAGAGCACTCACACTGCGGGATGGTCGGCGGTGTGTTCCTCCCGTCGTCGAGAGTAGAGTTGAACGCAAAAAGGGAGCCTAAAAGGTCGGATTTCTCTTTTGCGGCGTGGGCCAGTAAGTCGTCCTGCCTGTGCAGAAATGATAGTGATAGCTTACAGAAATTCCCTTGAAACAGCTTTGGCGAGAGACCAGAATGCACGGGTTCCCGAAGGAAGGCGAACTAATTTCTCGCCAATTGTGCCAATGTGCTTATACTTTGCCTTGGCAATAATTCTTTTTAAGGACCTGGAGGCTAAGTTATACTTCTTTTTAAGCATGCTGGTGTTTACATCCCGAGCCGACGAAGCCTCAGCCCAGGGGTGACATCGCTCCTGCTTACTGCGTAATGCAGGAGCGACCAAACCAGTAATAATAATATGTATAGATAAAATTAATATTATTTTGAACGAGGTGATGATTTAAAATTTAGAGGAATGATTGTCAATCGAAATAAATTTATTCCATAAATATAGATATATATTAAAATAATTAATTTGCTTATTGCTAGAGTTTCTATAATATGTTAATGTAAAATAAAACATAAAAATTATCATTTTTAAATCTAAACTGAACATTTTATTAATGACGGAGCGTAATCCATCATAATATGACTTAATAAATTACATTTATTTCACTTAATACACTGCACCTAAATGTTCAGGCGACAAAATATCACTTCAGTTACAGAGGAAATTATGTTACAAAATAAAAATAATGTTATGCTTAATATTTAAACAATAATACACCTTCGAAATGGAGTTTATTGACATATGATTATTGTAATACATTTTATTATGAATTAAAATTAAATGCATGTTAAAATTATTCACGTTTAAAGTTACATAAAATTATTTATTGTACAATATTGACTTTAATATCACAGTAAATAGTATAAATTATTTATTATGGTACTGAACGATTTAAAAGGGCGTTCATGCTTCACTAGGGTTGAATTTCACGAATGAATAATATTTGTACATTTATCCGAATACGATGAAATTTTTGTGAGTTGTGCCCGCACCCGCGATTTTTGTCAAAACACCCATTCCTATGTTTGCCGGGTACAGTTAGGACCTATTAAAATTATTTTTAATTATTTTTTTAAACTTGTTACTGAATTTTAGTTTCAATGATGTCTTTAATATTATAGTAATGACTTAAGTGGTAACACATCTTGTCTGTATTCTGATATTGATAATTAACATATTAAATTTTTAGACCAAAAATATGGTATACCTACCACTGATTGATATGTTTATGTGCGGATCAATAATTCATCATACATACGTCTTATTTACAAGTATAACATTTACAACTGAGCAAAATATTATATTAATACGCGAATAACATACATTGTTGTACTTTTTTTTAGTAATTATCTTAAAAGAAGAGCAAAAAAACTTATAATTTGAAAGATACTGTGCCTAGGGTTGCCAACTTTTTTAACTTCATAAATAGTATTTGCGAAATATAGTAAGTCGATGTATGCAGGTGATTTAAACGCATGTTTTGTGATATTCCTTGGCGGATTAATGTTCAGTATTGGAATTGTGGAGGGCTTTAACGATGATAATGTTGTTTAAAATTATACATTAAAAAGAATATTTATGCTGTTTTGAGCCTTTATTGACAGCCTCGCGTTATATTATTAAATACAGGTAGTAGTTTCGCCTACCATTTTTTTCTTAGAAATAAAGTTTTTGAACCCTTAATATAGTAGGATAATATACTATATATTAGGCGTGACAACCCTAACTGTGATATAGATGTACAGAAAATAGAAAATCATGTATTTATGCTGCCGTTAACGTAGGCAAATAAAGTGAGCATGCACACATGATTTTCCATACAAAATGCATTAACCAATTAAATGTAATAAATTTAATTACGTTCATGGCCTTATAGTGACTGTAAATACTACGAAAAAGTTAAGTACATAAACAAATACTTAGCGTTATTTCAACTCAATCGAACGTATTTCGACCGACCACTTAATGCACAAAGTGGGTCGCGTAAAATATTTACGCCGTCATAAAAACACTGGCTGTCGGTTGTTTCGAGCTGCACCTAACCACCTAATACTGAACAAGTTTTTACGTAATGAGAGCTTTCTGTTTTTCATTATTCAAATTGTCTTCGTTTCCGTCAACCTCGGCATCTTCGGCTTTCCTGAAAAGTATATATTATGTTATTAGTATTTTTTTTTGGAGTTTATGGCCTGGTATCTAGACCTTTAGGCCAAGTCTTAAGTATTTTTATTCGGTTTAGTGTAATTTCCCCACTCCTTCATAGTATACTGCTTCAAAATATGTTGATGCGTCACATTGTGCAGTTCTTGGGAGATTTTGGCGGCAACTTGATCCAGCAGACAGCTGATAGTTGGCGATGGTATCTAAAGGTGCCTATGCAAACAAACAGCTTATCTTAAGAATCCATCACCATCAGAGCACTTGTTTCACTGTTTCCACTAATAGTTCACATGCGTAGACACTTAATACACAAAATCGCAACACTTTTACATATCAAAGTCCACTTCAAACCATTATTTAAACAATAATACAGGAGCAGCAAACCGCCGCCGGTCAATTTCCCGCCAAAACTCTTATGTTATTAGTATTGACTGTCAAGTGTTGCCAAGACCATTTATTTTGTGCCGAGACGTAGTTGCGGTCTGAAGGGTATAGGACGCCAATACAATCAAAGGCTGTGAGGCATTTAATTAAAGAGTAGGTATAAAATCACTACGTTTTACATTCCATCTTGGTCCTCAGTGGTGATATCATCTGCATATATAGATAGCATCTGTGGCTTATATATTTTGTTGTTTTTAATTTTATAATTAATAATAATAAACAAATAATAAAATATTTCGAGAATGATGTGAAGTTTGCCAACAAGCACTGAAGCAGCCGTCTGATTGTATCATTAATATTGATTCGAAACCAGCTAAGCAACGAGAGGGACTTATATATGCAGTAATTTCATTTTAGTTTAAGACTAGTAGCTAAGGGAAGCCAGTGGTTTTTGGCCAAAAATTTCAAACTACCTACACAGTTAAAATTATTTCGACCTTTGACAGCACCAATTGCAATTTTTACTGTTCATTCTCTTAGAAATGAGAGACGGCATTTTCCCAGCGGGGGATGTATTAAGCAAGGTAGGAGCCTATTTTTCGAAGTTACTGTTTTTAATTTGAAGTAATCAAAAAAACTCTAGCGGCTGGTTCAAGGTTAAGGCCGTAATACCCACTTTACACTAAACCCGAGAATCGCGCGCAAAGGCGCGAAAAGGCGCCAAAATTGTGCGAACGCATTGGAACCAATTCACAACTTCGTGCATTGTGCCTGTTGTTTTGTCAGTAGTTTTTATGGCTCGAGTTGAAAGAAGCGCATACTTGTATATACATGTAAGGCTCCAACAGTACACACCCTTCAGCTTAGTATCGGCATCATTTGATAATATTAGTTTATAGATAAAAAAAAGAACCAAGAATAATCTTGATTATATTAAAATATTTCGATATAAGATATATTCATAGTAAAATGGTCATTATATATTTTATATTTAGATGCTCATCACTCTATAAGATATCTATTGCTATCAAATAACTTCTAATAAATACCTACCTAATGAAAAATTATTTTAAGATATTTTAAAGAAAACCGTTAATGGAAGTTTCTGTATCTGGGGGCACGGCAGTGCCCCCGCCAAATCGAGCAAAAAAGCGGCACGGCCGTACCATCCTTTTCTCGAAGCAGTTCAGGCTATATTTGTAACCCTATAACTTTGTTGTAGATAAAACTAGAAGCCTGAATTTTCAGTAACCAAGTAGGCATTGTAAAAACTCAGTATATTTCAAATTTCATTAAATTTGAACCAGTAGTTAAGAATTATAACTAGTCAAAGTTTCTTAATTTTGTCACTCACTGACTGACCGATCATCCAAACTCTAAGGCACTTCTAACAGACATAGAAGCTTCAAATTTTGAATACAATTATTGTTTAGTATATCATCATTCATCATTACAGCCTTTCATAAGTCCACTGCTGAACATAGGCCTCCCCCAAGGAGTGCCACAAAGCACGGTCCTGAGCCACCTGCATCCATCGACTTCCTGCATGTCTTACCAGGTCGTCACTCCATCTAGTGGGAGTCGCCCTACACTTCGCCTACCGGTACCAGGGGCTGCCACTCGAGAACCTTTCTTCCCCATCGGTCGTCGCTTCTTCGAGCTATATGGCCGGCCCACTGCCACTTCAGCTTACTAATCCGTTGGGCTATGTCGGTTACTCTGGTTCTAATGTGGATATCCCCATTTCTAAGTTTATCACGCAGAGAAACCCCGAGCATAGCCCTCTCCTCGGTGAACGACCTTGAGCTTCCTCATACGGCCAGCAGTGAAGGACCACATCTCAGATCCGTAAGTCATCACTGGCAACACGCACTGGTTGTACAATTTAGTTTTCAGGTTTTGAGGTATGTCTGACGAGAAGATGTGTCGTAGTTTCCCGAACGCTGCCTAGCCTAGTTGAATCCGTCGATTGACCTCTCAGTCGAAGCTGGACTTACCTAGTCGGACTATTTGTCCCAGGTAAACATACTCGTCAACAACTTCGAGCTTAGTGCTCCCAACAACTACCGGCATAGGTGTGATATGGACGTTAAACATGATTTTTGTTTTGTCCATGTTCATCTTAAGACCTATCCGTTGGGAGGCACTATTGAGGTCATTGAGCATAGTGCTTAGGTTCTCCAGCGATTCTGCCATAAGGACTATATCGTCGGCAAATCGAAGGTGAGTGATGTACTCGCCATTGATGTTAATACCGCATCCTTTCCAGTCCAGTAGCTTGAAAACGTCTTCCAATGCACCGGTGAAGAGTTTCGGGGATATAATGTTACCCTGTCTTACACCTCTCTGCAGTTGGATAGGTTTCGTACTCTGATTCTGTACTCGGATAGCCATTGTAGCTCTACTGTACAAACACTTCAGCACTTCGATATACCAACAGTCAACTTGGCACCGCTGAAGGGACTGCAGCACCATCCAAATTTCGACGGAATCAAAGGCTTTCTCATAGTCCACATACGCAAGGCAAAGTGGCAGATTATACTTCTCTGTCTTCTGTACAATCTGTCGCAGGGTATGTATGTGGTCTATGGTACTAAAGCCTTTTCGGAAACCAGCTTGTTCGGGAGGCTGGAAGTCGTCAAGTATGCGTGCGAGACGATTCGTAATGACTCTCGAAAACAGCACGTAGACGCCGCTCAGAAGGGACATTGGTCTGCAGTTCTTCAAGAGAGCGTTGTCGCCTTTCTTGAAGAACAAGACCACCGCACTTCTGCTCCACGGCTCCGGAGCAGTGTTACCATGGAGGACGGAATTAAAGAGCTTCTGAAGGACTTCAAGTACCGGTTTTCCACCCGTTTTCAAAAGCTCCGCTGTAATTCCATCCTCACCTGAGGCCCTGCCGTTTTTAAGTTGCTGGAGAGCCATTCTAATCTCGCTCAGACTGACGTCCGGAATATCTTCGGAATAGTGTCGGATAAGACTCGCTCTTGGATCGTTACTCACACTTGCGTGTGGCTCCAACGATGACGTGTACAGCTGCCCATAGAACCTCTCAATCTCACTCAAAATCTCAGGTGTCCCGGAAACAATGCTGCCACATTCGGTCTTCAGCTTTGACAGTCGGCTCTTCCTGGCAGACAGATCTCTGGAAAATACTTTGGAGCCTTGGTTCCGCTCGATCGCTTTTTTAATACAAGCTGTATTGAAGTTGCGTAAGTCCCGCCGCATGCAATTGGAGATCTGTCTATTCAGTTGCCTGTATGCTGTCAAATCTGTTAAAGAAAGTAGCTTCATCTCCCGTCTAACAGCAATGAGAGTAAGAGTGTGATCGGAGAGTTTTTGTGTTCTTCTGCGGCGGGTCTTGCAGGACTTAGCTCCGACCGCATGGACAGTTTCCACGAGCTTGTCATTCATATCGTCAACTTCATTGCAGTCTTCTAGGCACTGAAAACGGTTTGTATCTTGAGCTGAAAGGTTTCGGGACTTTGGAACAGAGCACGAGGGGGACGGAGCGTTGACTTCATTAGACGAGACCTCTCCAACTTAACGTTTAGGTTCAGTGTGCCTCTAACCATTCGGTGATCGCTACCTGTTTTCAACCTCGCGATCACGGAGACATCACTGAACAGTTGTCGTCTGGTCGTCATACTGAAGTCAATCTCATTTCTTTTTTGTCGAACCGTCGGGGCTCGACCAGGTCCACTTACTGTGGGGCCACTTCTGGAAGAAAGAGTTCATCATAGAGAGTCCCTCTTTCTCCATGAAGTCGGCCAGTTGCTTGGAATCCGTCGCCCTATTCCATATTTCCCTACTTTCAGCTCACCGTTCTCTCTTGTGCCTAGTTTTGCATTAACTCCCATTAACACCGTATATTGGGTTTTGGAGGAATGCATGGCTCTAGAGATATCCTCATACATTTCCTCCACTTCCTCATCGGAATGTGCCGAGGATGGTGCGTAAACCTGTATGACCTTCAGCAAATACCGTTTGGTGATTCTGAGTATAAGGTACGCAACCTTCGTCGACACACTCTCAATCTTTACAACGTTGTTAACGAGAGACTTGTGGACTATAAATCCGACACCTCCTAGGGACAGATGGTCACCCTCCTGGTGATAGAGCAAGTTGCCAGATTCGAGGATTACCGTGTCCTCCTCCTCTCTTTGGACCTCGGATAATCCTATAATATGCCAGCGTAACTTGTCTATCTCCTCTTTCACCTCCACGATCTTCTCGTCAGTCCGCAAGGTGCGTGCGTTGTATGTTGCCAGGTCGAGTCCTTTAGGTGGCAACCGAACCTCCACCGGAGATTCTTAGCACCCCCTGCCCCGCCGTTACAATGGTCGCCACCGTATCCAGGAATAGCGGGGCCGCCGGGGACCGGGGGCCGTCTCGTTGTTGCTCTCATTATTGGGGGGTATTTGCCATAGTTGCCACGCTTGGCGAGTGGGTTGGCAACCGCAGTTTTTTTTTATTGTAATGTTGCTATTATCAGGAAGATGCTGCTGCCCATCTCCTGCCTGTTTCCCTTTGTCACCTTTTACGACACCCACGGGAAGATATGGGGTAGTGGATATTCTCAATCGCCACTACACGGCAAAATTTTGTTTTTATATAAATCTTTTTTATATAAATCTTATATAAATCTGAGACGTGGTCCTTCACTGCTGGCTGGATGAGGAAGCTCAAGGTCGCTCAGCGAGCTATGCTCGGAGTTTCTCTGCGTGATAAACTTAGGAATGAGGATATCCACAGTAGAACCAGAGTAACCGACATAGCCCAACGGATTAGTAAGCTGAAGTGGCAATGGGCCGGCCATATAGCTCGAAGAACCGACAACCGATGGGGAAGAAAAGTTCTCGAGTGGCAGCCTCGTACCGGTAGGCGAAGTGTAGGGCGTCCCCCCACGAGATGGAGTGACGACCTGGTAAGACATGCAGGAAGTCGATGGATGCAGGTGGCTCAGGACCGTGCTTTGTGGCATTCTTTGGGGGAGGCCTATGTTCAGCAGTGGACTTGTGAAGGGCTGTAATGATGATGATGATGATAAATCAAGGAAAAACTAAAATATTTTGCAAGTTTGGTCCAGTTTTCGAGATACCCCAACTGCATAAATAATTTTGTAATCCCATATAAATATATAGGCAAAGATATTTTATAGGTCCAGATACCGTCTACGCGCGTTTAAAACGCTTCCATTTCAAAGGCGCCAATATTGGCGTATTCGTTCGATCGTTCCGCCATTACGCCAGCGACGTTCGCTGTGAACATACGTCACGCACCGGTGTTTTTAATTTCGCAAAATGACTGTTTGTGCTGTGAAATCATTTAAAAATTACTCTTGGAAAAAAGATAAGGATAAGAACATCACTTTTCATAAGTAACTATACAATTTTATGGTGTATTTCTTTGTAAAAGAATACGAAAGCTAAATGTCAATACAAGTAATAATACTGCGCAATAATATGCGAGTGTTGCCTAGTCTATGAAATGTTTTTACCATTTTTTAATGTCATGATCAACCACAAAGGTTATCTGTATAGGGGTTTTAAACAGTCTAATTGTACAGATTTTACCCAACCTATAGAGTTAAACCGTTTTAAGGGTTAGGGTTGAACTACATCTGGCAGCATGAAATTGCACTTTCCTGTGCTTCTATCCTTTTTGGTCACTCAGAACCGTTATAGTAGTAACTGGTATAGTTCCACCCTCATATAGCCGATTGTAAATCGGTTTTAAAAGTTTATCTATCATTCTTGTTAATTCATACTAATATAATATTATAAATGTGAAAGTGTGTTTTTTTTTGTTTATTTGTTTTTGTCCTTCCTACACGCAGCAACGGTACGGAGCAATTTAAAAAAGTTAAACATTTTGCTATCTCTTGGCTGAAGTTTACGCTTAACCAAACTTACTTTTTTTCGTCATTTTACTCAGGATTGAAAAATAATTTAATGTCTTCGTAAAAAGCGGCAATATTTTGTGTTCTACAGTACAAAAGTGTAGTACTCTATATATATTTAGTAATAATAGATTATAAATATATGTTACATACATAAATATCTACTGTGCTTTTTTATTTATTTTAACTGTTACATAAATTATAGGTTTTATTGCATATCTTCAATATTTTAGTGCGATGTTCGTACCTATATAAAACACACATAAGCAACCATATCCCCATACACACACACACAAATGCACACGCCACGCACACACATTTTATACTCTTAGAATCAATAGGTACGTCAATAGGAATGAAATATAAAATCTCCCACATGTTTTGGGTAATCGATTCGCACTGGTATTACCGAAGTCACGCACATTAATGCAGCCATGGTGCGTAAGGTATGCGCGTCTCGTGGTACTCACGCACACATGAATCAAAGACTGTCTTCACTATGAACGTTGCGGTGTGTTAGCAACACGGTATCTGGACCTATAAAACATCTTTGTAACTTAACTTAACTTATCTTCACGCACAATCCCTGACGGGGTAGCCAGAGAGAACAGATCGCCAAGTGTCACGATCCTTACAAATCTTTGTATATATGATTACAAAGTTGCATCATCATCATCATCATTACAGCCCTTCACAAGTCCACTGCTGAACATAGGCCTCCCCCAAAGAATGCCACAAAGCACGGTCCTGAGCCACCTGCATCCATCGACTTCCTGCAAATCTTACCAGGTCGTCACTCCATCTAGTGGGGGGACGCCCTACACTTCGCCTGCCGGTACGAGGCTGCCACTCGAGAACCTTTCTTCCCCATCGGTTGTCGGTTCTTCGAGCTATATGGCCGGCCCATTGCCACTTCAGCTTACTAATCCGTTGGGCTATGTCGGTCACTCTGGTTCTACTGCGGATATCCTCATTTCTGAGTTTATCACGCAGAGAAACTCCGAGCATAGCCCTCTCCATAGCTCGCTGAGCGACCTTGAGCTTCCTCATCCGGCCAGCAGTGAAGGACCACGTCTCAGTTCCGTATGTCATCACTGGCAACACGCACTGGGTGTACAGTCTCGTTTTCAAGTTTTGAGGTATACCTGACGAGAAGATGTGCCGTAATTTCCCGAACGCTGCCCAACCGAGTTGAATCCGTCGATTGACCTCTCGGTCGAAGTTGGACTTACCTAGTCGGACTATTTGTCCCAGGTAAACATACTCGTCAACAACTTCGAGCTTAGTGTTCCCAACAACTACCGGCATAGGTGTGACATGGACATTAAACATGATCTTTGTTTTGTCCATGTTCATCTTAAGACCTATCCGTTGGGAAACACTATTGAGGTCATTGAGCATAGTGCTTAGGTCCTCCAGCGATTCTGCCATAAGGACTATATCGTCGGCAAATCGAAGGTGAGTGATGTACTCGCCATTGATGTTGATACCGTATCCTTTCCAGTCCAGAAGCTTGAAAACATCTTCCAATGCAGCGGTAAAGAGTTTCGGGGATATGACGTCACCCTGTCTTACACCTCTCTGCAATTGGATAGGTTTCGTACTCTGGTTCTGTACTCGGATAGCCATCGTAGCCCTACTGTACAAGCACTTCAACACTTCGATATACCGACAGTCAACTTGGCATCGCTGAAGGGATTGCAGCACCGCCCAAATTTCGACGGAATCAAAGGCTTTCTCATAGTCCACATACCCCAGACATAGTGGCAAATTGTACTCCTCGGACTTCTGTACAATTTGCCGAAGGGTATGTATGTGGTCTATGGTGCTAAAGCCTTTTCGGAAACCGGCTTGTTCGGGAGGCTGGAAGTCGTCAAGTCTGCGCGCGAGACGATTCGTAATGACTCTCGAAAACAGCACGTAGACGCGGCTCAGAAGGGAAATCGGTCTGTAGTTCTTCAAGAGAGCGTTGTCGCCTTTCTTGAAGAACAAGACCACCGCACTTCTGCTCCACGCCTCCGGTGTAATGCCACCATGGAGGACGGAATTAAAGAGCTTCTGAAGGACTTCAAGTACCGGTTTTCCACCCGCTTTCAGAAGCTCCGCTGTAATTTCATCCTCGCCTGGGGCCTTGCCGTTTTTAAGGTGCTGGAGAGCCATTCTAATCTCGCTCAGACTGACGTCCGGGATATCATCGGAATAATGTCGGATAAGACTCGCTCTTGGATCGTTACTCACACTTGCGTGCGGCTCCAACGATGACGTGTACAGCTGCCCATAGAACCTCTCAATCTCACTCAAAATCTCAGGTGCCCCGGAAACGATGCTGCCACATTCTGTCTTCAGCTTTGACAGTTGGCGCTTTCTGGCAGACAGATCTCTGGCAAAGACTTTGGAGCCTTGGTTCCGCTCTATCGCTTCTTCAATACGAGCTGTATTGAATTTGCGTAGGTCCCGCCGCATGCATTTGGAGATCTGTCTGTTCAGTTGCCTGTATGCTGTTAAATCTGTTGAAGAATGTAGCTTCATCTCCCGTCTAACAGCCATGAGATTAAGAGTGTGATCGGAGAGTTTTTGTGTTCTTCTGCGGCGGGCCTTGCAGAACTTAGCTCCGACCGCATGGACAGTTTCCACGAGCTTGTCATTCAAATCGTCCACTTCATTGCAGTCTTCTAGGCACTGAAAACGGTTTTGTAACTCGAGCTGAAAGGTTTCGGGACTTTGGATTAGAGCACGAGGGGGACGGAGCGTTGACTTCATTAGACGAGACCTCTCCAACTTAACGTTTAGGTTCAGTGTGCCTCTAACCATTCGGTGATCGCTGCCGGTTTTCACCCTCGCGATCACTGAGACATCACTGAACAGTTGTCGTCTGGTCGTCATAATGAAGTCAATCTCATTTTTTGTCGAACCGTCGGGGCTCGACCAGGTCCACTTCCTGTGGGGCCGCTTCTGGAAGAAAGAGTTCATCATAAAGAGTCCCTCTTTCTCCATGAAGTCGGCCAGCTGCTGGCCCCTTGGGTTCCGTTGCCCTATTCCAAATTTCCCTACTTTCAGCTCACCGTTCTCTCTTGTGCCTAGTTTTGCATTGAAGTCTCCCATTAACACCGTATATTGGGTTTTGGAGGAATGCATGGCTCTAGAGATATCCTCATACATTTCCTCCACCTCCTGATCGGGGTGTGCCGAGGTTGGTGCGTAAACCTGTATGACCTTCAGCGAATACCGTTTGGTGATTCTGAGTATAAGGTACGCAACCCTCGTCGACACACTCTCAATCTTTACAACGTTGTTAACGAGAGACTTGTGGACGATAAATCCGACACCTCCTTGGGACAGATGGTCGCCCTCCCGGTAATAGAGCAAGTTGCCGGATTCGAGGATTACCGTGTCCTCCCCCTCTCTTCGGACTTCGGATAATCCTATAATATGCCAGCGTAACTTGTCTATCTCTTCTTCCAGCTCCACAATCTTCTCGTCAGTCCTCAGGGTGCGTGCGTTGTATGTTGCCAGGTCGAGTCGTCGTAGGTGGCAACCGAACCTCCACCGGAGATTCTTAGCACCCCCTGCCCCGCCGTTACCATGGTCGCCACCGTAGCCAGGAATAGCGGGGCCGCCGGGGACTGGGGGCCGTTTATTATTGTCATTGCTCATGGGGGGTATATTGCCATAGTTGCCACGCTTGGCGAGCGGGTTGGCAACCGCAGTTTTTTTTATTGTTATTTTGGCTATTATCAGGAAGATGCTGCTGCCCATCTCCTGCCTGTTTCCCTTTGTCGCCTTTTACGACACCCACGGGAAGATATGGGGTAGTGGATATTCTTAACCGCCACTACACGGCACAAAACAAACAAAGTTGCATTTGCAGTGAATGAATCAGTGTACCTATATATGTATAATATAATGGAATAATAGGTGTAGATAGGTACCTAGATATAACTAGGTACCTATCTACATCTTCTACCGTAAAATGTTGTTCTCACAACATTTTACAGTACAGATTTTTACTTTTTTTCTACTTGGTTTACCTATTACATCCTATTTATAAAATCATTCTGAGGCAAAAATGGTCATCCGGTATACTTTCGTAAAATATAATTTAATTTAAAAGCTTTTAGAAAAAAGTAGTAAACCCTTAGCGGTTAGCCACCGTAGAGTCTTATATCACATGAGGATGCCTCGTTTAGAGACGAAACACGTGTCGTATTATCGTCAGTGGTGTGTCTTGCCTAGAGTAGTGGTGTTGGGAGTAGCGGTGCTAGGATTAGTGGTGACGGGGATAGTGCACACAATTGAGGGATGGCAGGAGGTGCTCTTCATACTAGGTAAGACACATCATTTTATTTTATAACGCGGATATTTGCGAAGTAAATTTTTCTAAAAGCTTTTATATAATAGATTTCCGCAAAGTAACGCCTGATTCTATTAATTATAATTTAATTTACAAGATAGTCGACTAAAAAAAAGCGAATGCTGTATTACCCGCATAAGGAGTGCGTCGTGACGAATCTCTCGGCCTCGTAGATGGTCTGCGGGATGGCGCGGCCCTTGGTCTCGGGCAGCAGCAGGCCGAAGCCACTCACAAGCAGCCCCAACGCGCCTAGCAGCAGCAGTGGCAGCGGCTGCCAGAATCGCTCCTGCACAACGGAATTGATCAAGATCTGATGAGTAGTTTTTGAGTTATCCTTAATAATGGGTATTTAATTAACTTCAACTACAAGGACCGTATTTTTGTGGCATTCTTTGGGGGAGGCCTATGTTCAGCAGTGGACTTGTGAAGGGCTGTAATGATGATGATGATGATGACATTGATGATGTTCTCATTTAATATATATTGTAGTTGATTGTACAATTTTTTTAATTTTACCACTTGTAAATAATAATATGAAAAAAATAATATGTATACTAGACAGGCAATTCTGAACAAAACTGTGTCACAGTTGTGGATCGCGCGGGTAGCTGACACGGTAAATAATTCACGCAGTTGTATTTTCATTTGCGAAAGTTACGGTTTTTAGGCAAATACGAAATAAAGTTATATATGAGTAGGTATTTATCTGAAATAAACTTCAAATCACGTTGACAACGTGCGCACTATAATAACAGCATTTTCTTAGTCACAAAATAAGTGTTATATTTTCTAAAATAGCGCTCGCGGTTTACGATACAAATACTACAAATATTAAATAGTACTAGTCTTCTCGGCCGCTCGCAGTCGACTAAAGAAGTTATGGAGAATTGACCGTAACTTAGAGTGCAAAGGTTTCCGGTTCAGTCGTTTACTAATACGAACGTCAAAAAGTGTGTATTTTAATAGAATGGAATAGAATAATTTTTTATTCAATATAGATGACATGTGTAATTCTTATTGAAAGTCATTTTTTACTTTACCACTGGTTCGAAAAAACCTGTGTCTTGGGAAGAACCAGCAAGAAACCCAGCGGGACTTTTTTTTTAAAAGCAAATTTTACATTAATGGTTGTACAAACTATATAAGTACAAAATTTATTTTAGAAACAACTTGGAAGCGACCACCTCATTCCCAGGGGTTATTAACATCCATGTATTAATTTATACTATAATAACCCCTTTTATACAGTTTCAACTTAACAAAACATTTAAACTTGGTAATAGAGAGAGCCTGTAAACTTTCCGGGACCTTGTTGTAATAGCGTATACATTGCCCCAAGAATGAATTACTGACTGTGGAGTCGAGAAACTGGTATCACTAGCTTGTGTTTGTTCCTAGTGTTTACAAAATGTATATCACTTTTTTTACTAAAACTACCTTTGTTTTTGTGAACATACATTAAATTTTCGTAAATATACTGAGAGGCCAAAGTTAATATATTTTTTTCTTTAAATTTATCTCTAAAAGAATCTCTCGGTTTTAGGTTGTAAATAGCTCTAATGGCCCTCTTCTGTAAAACAAAAATAGTTTCTGAATCAGCCGCATTTCCCCATAGTAAAATCCCATAAGACATTATGCTATGGAAATAACTGAAATAAACTAATCTAGCTGTCTCGACACTAGTGAGACCTCTAATCTTTTTTACAGCATAGGCTGTAGAACTTAGTCTGCTTGCTAGTTTGGATATATGGGGGCCCCACTGAAGCTTTGCGTCGAGAGTGATGCCAAGAAAAACAGTGGATTCAACTCTATTTAAAAACACATTGGTACTAAGATTTTTAACATTCATGTTGTAAATTTAATACATTTGGTTTTATTTCCGTTTAAATGTAGATTATTAACGTTAAACTAATGCACTAATTTTGATATAGCATTATTCACTTTGTCACATTTAAATGATTGTCGTTTAAGTTTAAAAATCAAGTAAGTATCATCAGCAAATAATACTATATCATGATTATCCCCTACAAGTGAAGGTAAGTCATTAATATACACTAGAAAAAGGAATGGGCCGAGAATCAAGCCCTGAGGGACACCCATTAGTACAGGTGACCCGGAAGAACTTTTACCATTGATAAATCGCGCTGTGTCTTTCACACCATAGTACTGTAGCTTCCTGATTAATGTCTCATGGTGAACACAGTCGAAGACCTTGGAAAGGTCACAAAATATTAATGTTAATTTTTAACAATTAACTTTCAGATATAGTAGTGCTACTAACATCAGAGAAAGATTATTTTTGGCTTGAATGCTTATCCTTTAAGCCCATGACGGAATGTGTTTCGTTCCACCACAGACTAATTAGTGAATTCTACTGAACGTTTTGTAATCGCATCGCAAATGTAAGCAAACAAAATAGAGGTAAATGAGTAAAATGAAACTAGAAATCTAAAAACAAGCTGCTTTGATAAAAGATAATACAAAAATGATTATGATGATCACAGACGGTAAAATTAAACCATTAATCAAAGAAAATGAAGAAATCAAATTACAAAATAACAAAATAAATTACTTAGGAAATATGTCAAAGAGGAACAATATTATAATACATGGTTTCAAGGAATCAGAAGTAAAATATAGTGAACTATTTAACAATATAAAAGAATTACTTGGAAAACTGGGCGTCAAAATCGACGAGTACGATATAAATAAGTTACACAGAATTGGAAAACAAACAAATGGAAAGATAAAGCCTGTATTGATTATTCTAACAACACATAATAAAAAGATAGAGATTCTAAGAAATAAAAAGAAAATTCCCAAACCAACATACATTACTGAAGACTTCTCCAAGGAAACTTTAGAAAAGCGTAAAGCATTACAACAAGAGCTTCAACGAGAGAGGGAAAATGGGAAAGATGTATACATTACGGGCAATAAAGTTGCAATGAAATCAAAAGGAAATGAGAAAAGAAAAAGAGGGACCTCAGTATCACCTGGACCACATAAACAACAGGTGAGTGATAGTAATTACAAGAATGCCCTAACTCCGGAACACACAGAACGGATCCATTCGCATATATAAGGTCTAGATTTCACTATCTGACTGAAACAACTAAACCAAACGTATTTACAAGACATCAGTAACCGGATTAAAAACGAAAAGGATACAACAACCATAAGGAAACAACATTACGTAAATAAATATCACCCCCAACCCAGCTGGTCACCGTGGGGTAAGAGGCCAAAACCCCCTAGGTTTAATTCCCAAAAAGGAATATATACAAGTACTAATGGTGTCGGATTTCTTATAAAAATGCTAAAGTGAATGCGTACAGTCGTTCACTGGAATCTCCGAACGAATTGCACAACTCAATATCAACTTGCCGGGATATGACACTATATCAACAATCCAAATATATACACCTACAGAGGTGGCACCATAGGCATAAAGGGCTCATTCTATGAGTACTTGAAGAAAACATTTGCAAGTGTCCACAAAACAGGTGAAAGACTACTAAATGAGGATTGTGTATTAGGTCAGCTTAGCACAGGAAAAAGAAACGATAACGGGCAAAGACTCGTAAACCTGGCATTGGCACATAACCTCAAAATCCTAAATGCCTTCTTTAAGAGAAACACAAACAAAAAGTGGAAAAGATTTTATACTCTCTAACAAACCCTTATTTTTCAAAGGCATAGATACAATTAATAAATTCAACTTTAACACTAACCACACTATGGTAAGGGGAACAATCTAAAAAAAGCCCTAGAAAAGAAGACAGTGCACCCAGAAAAGAATCCAACCAAATGAAATCCCTCTCTCCATCCCAGAAAACTTGTTGATAACGCTGAAGAATAAAACATTGACTTGTAAAAAGATCAAAAACCTAAAAGAAAAATATAATCGAATGGAATAAACAATACAAGAAATATCTACAAAACTGTACACTTCAAAGAACAATAAAGATAAAATCGAAAAGGAAGCAAGACGCCTTATAAATGTCAGAAAAACTTTGTTAGAAAACAAGAAACAAAATAGAAATCAAACAATGCAGTTAAGTAAACAGATAAATGAAAAATGAGGACACAGGAAACAAATAAGAAACAGGATTGAAAAATCGGGAGGAATAAAGAGAGCCCTAAAAGAGTGGTGTTGGGAGTAGCGGTGCTAGGATTAGTGGTGACGGGGATAGTGCACGCATTTGAGGGAGGGCGGGAGGTGCTCTTCATACTAGGTAAGACACATCATTTTATTTTATAACGTGGATATTTGCGAAGTAAATTTTTCTAAAAGCTTTTATATAATGGATTTCCGCAAAGTAACGCCTGATTCTATTAATCAAAAATCCAGACAGAAAGGAAAGGCCCAGCGTTTAAAATAAAAAAAGGAGTACGACAAGGAGGAGTATCACCAAAATTGTTTTTACCGATATTGGAACACATATTCAGGAGAATTAATTGGAATAAATTTGAAATAAAAATAAAATGGCGAAAAGTTTAATCACCAGATTCACAGACGAGCTAATTCTGCTCAATGAAAATCAAGAAGCCTCAGAAATAATGTTAACCCAATTAGAAAGAGAAAGTAAAATTGTAGGGTTGGCTATAAATCTAGATAAAACAAAAGGAATGACAAATCATATAAAACCACCTATATTTCTAAATTCTAATCAAATAGACTATGTCGACGAGTATACATATTTAGATCAAATTATTGCACCAGAGAATCAGATGCAGAAAGAAATAAATGTCAGAATAAGTAAAGCTTGGAACAGATTCTGGTCCCTCAAGGAACTTATGAAGAACCCACATATACCCCTAAAAGGCAAAACTACATTTTCAACTCATGCATACTATGTTTAACATATGGAACACAAACACGGGTTCTCGTACTCACTAAGAAGCAGAGTAGAGCACTAACAGTGTGTCAAAACAGAATGGAAAGAAGTATTCTAAACATCAAGCGACGGGACAAAATTAAACTAACAAATATAAGAAGCAAGTCAAGAGTTACAGATGTCGCATACACAGTGAAAAAACTTAAGTGGAAATAGGCAGGCCATATGATAATAAACAGGAGGGAAAAATGGATGTTACTATATGGTGCCGTAGAGATGGATAAAGACGGAAAGGATGTCAGAAATTCAGATGGGAGAATGACATCAAGCAAATACCTACAACAATATGGCAAAGTAAAGCTGCAAATAAAGAAATATGGAAAACTCTAGAGGAGGCCTAAGCCAAAGGGCAAGCTGATAATAACGTTACCGATGTCGAATATTAAATTGAATTGTTATTATAAAATATAATTTAGTATGTACCATAATTTATAAAATGTTTCAATAATAATAATTCTGCAAATGTTATTATATTTTTAGAAATAAAGGCTATTTGAATTTGAATTAGTGCGCAATATATAAGTACCGTAGAGTCCATCAAGTAGTATACACAGAAGTCTTTGTATTTAAAGACACAAGGGTACAGGTTAGTTACCGAGTAGACGATGAAGGGCGACAGCATGGTGGCGACGTAGCCGCTGACGTGCACCAGCGAGGAGCCGGACGCGCGCGCGCCCGTGGGCAGCAGCTCGGTGGACCACTGAATCGCCGTGTTGTACGCCATGTTCACCGTAAACCGCGCCGCTATCGCCAGGATCACTTGCGGCAGCCCTGGAGCAGCCGATGATGTTACATGCTAAGTCAACTTTTCCCCCTTACCGGGCCCTTTGTAGTTACGGTTAGGGTTTGCTCCCTTGGATGGTTTTTCTCAGTAGTTCAACTGAATATCCTTTTAAGAGTTGAACTATTGATATACAAAACAGTTTACCTCATACCACCGGACTATTTTAAACTATAAGATGACGATTTATTGTCATGTATTTATTAATGTAACTTTTATGGGAAGCTATTTTGTGGAATATTTTATATTGATGCAGTGCTGTGGTAGCTCGAGGGCTAAGTGCTCGCTGTAAATTGCACATTACGAGCAACTCGCGTTAGATCCCCGTCGGCACCAATGAAATTGTTAATTGCAATTTTAAGTGCTGATATATCACGTGCTCGGCGGTGAAGGGAAACATCGCGAGGAAACCTGCATGCCTGAGAAATAAAAAAAAATCGAAGAAATCATAAGTGCGGTAACACGCATTCGCGCAGCGCAGCGGACATTTTCTTGCCCCAAAACCCTCTCAGAAATGAGAAGAGTCCCTTGGCCAGCAGTGCAGATAAAAACTAGAAAATAAAAAACTGCGGTTGCCAACCAGCCTGTCGAGCGCTGCAACTATAACAAGTACAATATTCAGCAGCAGACTTTGATAGTCTATAATGATGGCGATGATAATGATAATTGACAACGTTATTTTTTACAGATATTGTTTATTACAACATCGTAATGCCGGCGCCACTGAAGTTTTACTAATACTGGGAAAGTTTGATATCACTAAAAACTACTAATATATACATTTTAATCTTGATCTTATCCTTGATATTTTATTTCAATTGGTGCGGTCACCGCACCACACTGATGCATACGAACCGAACATCAACTTCAGCCTAAATCACGCTATAGAAGTTTCTGAGCTACCCTAAAACGTTATCACAAATAATTGTCAAAAAGATACTTAAATTCGATGAAGGATACAGGGATCTTTAATCTAGATCGAGAGAATCGGTACTCTCCGAGACGGGTGCTGATTTCCGAGAAGATGTATTAAGAACATCTATTCAGACCCGCCTCCACTTTGTAGAGGACTACCCACACAAACATTCACATTGTCGTGTACCAACAACAGACAGCTCTAGAATCCTAGAATATACATTCTACCTAAAGAATGTATATTCTAAGACCATGACATAGCGCGTTAAGAGGATACCTTGAAAATGAATCGTTGTTTTGGGGGGCGTGGCTTAGCCCTTTGTCAATGAAGCTCACGGATGACTGAGGGCGTGTCCAAAATTAAGGTGATGCAATTACCTCATTATACGCAAATTATGAGATAGCTATACTGAGCACGCGCTCGGAAATACATTAAGTAAGCGCCAAACAACATTTTTTTTACAAGACTTCGTTATGGATTAAAAATGGTTTATGTGAAGTTATTATTTTATTAATAATAATATTAATTCCACGAAGTTATTCGTAAAAATATTGTAGTGGCATGGAGAAATGTTACTAATTAGAGTTAAACTAATGAGAGCCTACTTTACAATTTTTTATCGTGAAAATTACATGTTATCGCGTTTTCCTTTTATGGAATCCAAGGTCATATAGTCAAAATCATATATCATAAATTTGGTTTGTAATCTATAAAACTTTAAAGAAGTATGTAAAATAGAAAAACCACCAGTTTTATAAAAAAATGGGTGATAAATGAGCACACAGTTCACATGAAGATATATGAATACTATATGTTGCCCATAGATATTTACATTTATCCTCAGTTAAGAATCAAAATGAAGGATGCGTTACTACCCCTAGAACTAGGATGGAATGCCCCGTTTCCAGTAAAAAGGGTCTCTGTTCCTCTACTCTCACCATACGAACCACAGCAGCATTAAGCTGTAGCATGGCTATACCACGTAAAAAAGGAAGTGATCCAAGCCGAAGTTTATTTCCACTTCAGAAGAGCCTTTGAATCATGTAGACTCTGAATACAATAGTTATGTATAGTTTACATCTTACCTTTTGACACAAATGCTCCAATAAACGTGAGGGCTCCAGCAAAGGCAATAGGACCGACAGTTAATTTCCTTCTACCCCATCTGTAAATGAAAAGGCTTTGATTGTCTCTACCATTTTCTTCATCTACCCCTAAAAGACTTAATAAGAGTAATAGCTGTGGGGTAACGGTGTAAGAAAGTCCACTGCGCCATATCGTTTCGTGGGTGTCGTAAGAAGCGACAGAGAGGGTAACAACCCTGGAGATAGGCAGCAGAGTCTTTCTAATATAAACTAGTTGTCAAGCGTAGGAACTATGGAAAATATACCCCTTATGTGGCTGTGTGGTACGAATCCCGCACGGAGCAAGTTGAAGTAACATTGTGTTTGGGTAACGATTTCTTAAGGAAAAAAGAAAGAATAAAATTACCAAGGTCGGCAGGTGTTATTGGCAATCGCAGTAGTGTTGCACCTTGGGTATAACTATAAGTTAATTATTTGTTAGTATTTGTATGTACCGCCATCTATAAAAATACAGGCATATAATGTTGTGTCTCATCTTTATAATGTTAGGAGTGAGGGTAGGTATAACTAATAAGCATTAAAAGTACCCACATTTCAGGAGTTTTTAGGAAAGCAAATGGTCGTCGGAAAGGGCAGAACAACGTCTGCCTGGTCAGCTAGTATATATATATATATATCATCATCATTACAGCCCTTGACAAGTCCACTGCTGAACATAGGCCGCCCCCAAGGAATGCCACAAATATATATATATTTGTGAAATTAGAGTTCAGTGTTATTTGATGGATTAGTTACCGTGTGCAGATTTAATACGAAGAAAGGCATATTTACCGTTCTTGATACCAGAAGTCGTGGCTAAACTATAGCCATAGGCTGCGTTCCATATGCAGTTTTGTATTAAGTATTGTCAACATTAACACACCTGTCAAGTACAATCGCGAGCAAAGTGACGGACGGTATTTCCGTAGCCGAGGTGAGGGTGAACGTGATGAAGAAGTCAAGCCCCAGACCCTCGGACATGCGCACGAGGCCGTCGAATATAAGCGCGCACGCCATGTAGATCATGATCATGAAAATCATCATGTTGCGGAGCGGGGCGCTCCTGAACACGTCAATTATGGATTCGCCGGACTGCCGGGTTTGACTCGATGATACCTGAGAAAGGAAACTGGGTTTTATGATGTTCCAATAGGGTTCATACGTTTTTAACTAGGGTTCATTTTTAACTACTAATAAGAGAGCCTGTATCACTAATAACAATAATGTCCTCCAGACCGAATTTCGGTCACGTAGGCCAGTCTTAACGGAGACCACTAACGGAGATTATACTGGCCAAGTGTTTGCGCAAGAACAGGGGCACTTTCTATTCCCTCATTCTCATAGCCCGATGGGACGATTATTCGACACGACCGGAGAGAGATCAGGCGCAGGACTAACGGGAGATCAACGTAGAGAACCGGAGACCCTTTTTACTGGAAATCAGGCATACCATTTTAGTCCTCAGGGGTGACAACATATCTGCCTTTTTAATTCTTAACCGAGTATAGACGTGTGATGTATGGATGTGTGGATGTAGATTATGTGTTCGTTTATTCCATAAAAATTACAAGATGCAACCATCGAAGGCCATAACAGTAGGTATCTTTTAAGACACAGAACAAAAACAGTTCTATTTTTTTTATAGAATAGTGGCAAAAGGGCATGCGGCTAGAGTGATAGTAAGTGTAGACCGCCGCCTATGAACAAATGCAACACCGGGGGAATTACAGGTGCGTTGCCGGCCTTTTAAAAATGAGTAAGCTCATTTCCTGAAAGTCCCTGAGGAGTATTGGCACAGATTAAATAATGTTTCTGGTATCGGTCTGGTAAAATCGCCGGTAGTAAAAAACTCCACAAAGAAGTCGTGCGAGGAAGAAAACTCCTAGTAAATCGCACAGTAGTTGACCGTCAAGCATCCAGATTATGTGGATGGTAACGTGAGTTTTGTCGTGTGTGTTGGTAAAACTAGGCTGGCTGGAATTAATCCAAATAATTCCTCAGAGCACTCTCCGTGGTAAATGCGACAGAAATTGCTACATCTCTTGCAGCGCCAGTGAATCGAGCCGTTCAGAGGGAACTCGGTCGTCGACGATTCCAAACAATTCCCGTGGTAAATGCGAAAGAAAATGCGAAGGGATGCAACATCTCTTCGCAGCGCCAGTAAATCGAGCCGATCAGAAAGGTCTCGGTCGTCGACGATTCGAGTCGCTCTGCGCTGGATGCGGTAAAGTGGAACGAGCTGGCATTGGATAGTCCCGGCCCAGAGATGAGAACAGTACTCCATGTTACTATTATGAACATTAATATTGTTATTAAGAGGTTATACCGGCATCAATGGGGAGCCATGATATTGTCTTTTAGGATGGGACGAAACTCAGGGGTGACAAGTGACACCGCATCTGTAATTTGATTTTAAATCGATAATAAATGTAGATGTCCATGGGTCTCATTGACCGTGACCGACCGTATGCCCTGTTTCCGATGATGATGTAAAACCCACTGGTTTACAGCACTAACATCACAGAAAATAGGATAATATATATTTACTTTCCTATTGGGTAGGGTAGACTGTGTACACGTTGGTCTTTGTAAAAAAAGAAACTATAACATAAACTATTACATAACAAATGTTAACTTTTAAAATATCACTCACAATAAAATCGTCCATGACGTCTTGGGGGATCTTCGTTCCATTTATTTTCTCGAACCTTCTCAGAATTTTCACAGCTTGGTTTACTTTACCTCGCGATGCGAGCCATCTGAAAATGTTTAAATTAATTTTAATATACCATAATACTAATATGGTCTACTACTTATGGCTTCCGATAGGGTATGTTAAACCCATGGCCGATACCCAGATCGGTGGTGGACAGCAGCATCATAGGTCAAAGGTCCGAGACGTCTGATCCTGCATTCGTAATACGCTTGCCAAGCGTGACGATTTCGCCTGACCAACCAAATTTTAAGTCTGACTTGTCTATAACGATAGACTGTCACGATTGAAACAATAATGATACTTTAATTATATGCCCATACTTAGAAAGCATCGAGGAGAGGTGTGAAATTATTTTATTAATAACCTATAGCTGTTTCATTCGACTTCGTCCACGTGGATTTCATGGGTTTTTCTTTTACACAGAACCCCAATTCTCTTTCTAAAATAAAAGTAGCCTAAATTACTCCTTATAACATCAGCTATCTGCCAGTGAAAGTCCCATCAAAATAAGTCCAGCCATTTCGGAGATTACCCGGATCAAACAGAGAGACAGTCGGACAAATTTTTAAAAATTGTTTTTTAAAATTTTGTAGAATCAGGCATTACTTTGCAGAAATCCATTAGGTATATTAAAGTTGGAAAAATTTTACTTTGCTCATATCCGCTCAATAACTAATAATTAAGCGGATAATATAATTAAAATAAAATTTTTTCAACTTTCATTGTTTTTTTTTTTTATAAATGCCATATATATTTTTATATGCATTTAGTAAAAAGCTATTATTTTGACATTATAAACAGATACTTCAATTTAATTTATTTGTATAGATTACCTACCTCGCGCTCTCAGGCATGAAGAGTGGCAATGATAGAGAGAGGGCCATTGGTAGGGATGTGACCCATAACAAAATGCGCCAGTCAGCGATCCAGTAGGCGAGCCACGGTAGCAGCAAACAGCCTCCACCGAAGTACAGCGCGATGGGCATGTTAGCCGCCCAAGTTCTGTGCCGGGGTCCTACGTATTCCAGCACTGAAAGGATTTATTTGCGTTAGTAAAATTAGAGCGGCCCTATGCCACTTGAGGTTTTTACCATTAGCATTAGCAAACTGAATTTGAATTTAACAGGAACTGGATTTTTGTTCAAGAAGGCATTTTTGAATTTATATCGAAATATTTTAGTAATGGTGACGTGATACGTTGTGGTAATAGTTTTATTACAAGCAAAACATCAAAATATATGCAGAGAGGCAGCCCTGTGTCACATCGTGATAAACGGTGTTTGCTGGAGTTTTGCGTACTTCATATATTTTAGTTTAGGCCATGAAAAGAAAAGGGTAGATATGGTGGACCTCCAAGCATCCAGATGGTGTGGATGGTATCGGGAGTTTTGCCGCGATGTGCGTTCGTGGAATTTGACGGCTGGGATTAGTTTAAAAAATTCCTCAGAGCACTCCCCGTGGTAAATGCGAAAGAAAATGTAAAGGGATGCACATCCATCTCTTCGCAGCGCCAGTGAATCGAGCCGATCGGAAAGGACTCGGTCGTCGAAGATTCGAGCCACTCTGCGTTGGATGCGGTCAAGTGGAAGGAGCTGGCACTGGGGAGCCCCAGCCCAGAGATGGGAACAGTATTCCATGTGAGGCCGAACCTGTGTCTTCTAAAGTTGCAAACAGTGTGCCGATATGAAATACTGTCCCGCTCTGCTGAGCACGCCAAGCTTATTAGAGGCCAATTTAGAGGCTTTTTAGACACTAAAATTTTTGCAAATTTGAAACGGTCTTCTCTTCCAAGTGACCACGAAACTACACATCACTCGATATGTCAACGCCGAGGATTCCAATACTGGTGGAGGCAACAAGGGGAGTGCCTTGAAACTGAGAAGAGGAGGGGTTCTTTTTAGCGGTAAACGCGCAAACTTGTGTCTTCTGAGGATTAAACTGGACTAGATTTAGTCACCCCCAATCCGAGACTTTGTTTAGCAAAGACTTGATTTCAGACACAAGTTTGTTCCGGGACTCGCCAACGTTTTCCCGAGAAATATTGACACGGCAGGTATAGAGGCATCATTAATGCTGTCATCCGCATAGCAATGAATGTTACCGGTCTGCAACATATCATTGCTATGCAGAAGAAACAGCGTTGGTGATAGCACGCAGCCTTGTGGAACATCAGTCTTAATAGGCTTTTAATCTTAGCATGTACCGTCTACAACGACCTTCATGCCACGATCTGCAAGAAAGCTGGTGATCCAATTGCACAATTTCTTGGGAAGCCCATGGGAAGGTAGCTTCGAAAGAAGCGCTTTGTGCCAAGCCCAATCGAAGGCCTTCGCAGTGACCAATGCCTCCCCCTTGGACTCTTCTGCCTCCGCCCATCTATGAGTCAGGTAGACGAGAAGATCACCAGTTGATCGACCTCGACGAAAACCGTATTGGCAGTCACTAATCAGCTGGTGATTCTCAAGGTACCGCATAAGCTGGTATTTTGTAATGGATTCCATTATTTTAGAGAACAAGGAGGTGATGACGATAAGCCTGTAGTTAGATGGGTCTAAGCAGTTGCATTTTTTAGGGATTGGGTGGACGAAAGCCATCTTAAATGATTTCGGGACTACCCCTATAGAGTAGGAATACCGGAAAAGAGGCGTTAGAACCGGTGCTAAATCTGAAACACATGTCCTCAGCACAATTGGGGGGGATTCCGTCAGACCCACTCGACTTGTGGATGTCCTGAGAGAGGAGTGCTTTGCGAACCGAGCACTGTGTGAACCGCACATCCAGCATAGAGTACTCACACTGCGGGCTGGTCGGCGGTGTGTTCCCCGTCATTGAGAGTCGAGTTGGGCGCAAAGAAAGAGTCTAGCAGATAGGCTTTCTCCTTTGCGGCATAGGCCAGTGAGTCGTCTTACCTGTACAGAGATGGATGAGATGACTGACAGAAGTTCCCTTGAACAGCCTTGGCGAAACCAGAATGCACGGGATCCCAAAAGGAGGTGAACTAGTTTCTTGCCAATTCTGCCTATGTGCTCTGACTTTGCCCTGGCATGGACTCTTTTGAAGGACCTGGAGGCGGAATTAAACTTCTTTTTAAGGGCGCTGGTGCTTACATTCCCGGTAGCATTCCTGCTTATAGTGTGATGCTATTTTACAGGAACGACTAAACCATGGCTGAGATCTGCCTCCGACGGGCACTACAGAATAAGGAATAAAAAGTTCCATACCCTGATATACCACATAGCGACAGAATCAGCAACAACGCTGGGATCGTCCAGCTAGAAGCAAAGCCTCCCCCAAGGGTAGGATGCAAAGAAAGACCGCATTCTATCCCAATGTGCCATATAGTGCCAAACACGGCGGCAATACACTCCGGACTAGGCAATGGTCCGAGGAGCCAAGAGGGGCGTCGACGGAGACTTGATATCTGTCCGGATGAATGGTCGGCAAAAGTTTCAACAGAGAAGGTGCATGATCCTCCACATCTGGAATCCGTGTAGGCGAAGTAACCAGTTGTGTCAGACCATATGCCAAGGCAAAATCATGAACAGATCTCGCATGATCGGTTAAACCTGTACTGAGCCATTCGGCATGGTGGGCGTTAAAATCGCCGAGGATCACGATCTCTGCGGATGGCACCAGTTGTAGCAAGGAATCTGTAGCTATTGGACGTGGTCGATGAGTTGGCCTGTTTCGGCATTACCGCTATGGGACCTATAAAGGCACCCGTAGGCACGCGGATGGTCGTCTATGTCTACGTGTAGCCAAAGGATGGACAGGTCCGAACCTTCAAGACCGCCGAGGCGTTGAGAACAGATCTCTGACGTATACGCAAACTCCAGCCCAAGGCACAAAGGAGTGTTCCAATTTGTTCCCTGGGTAAGAGAGATATCAGCGAAATATCAGCCGGAGAGGACACCTGCGTCTCGGTTAGAAAGAGCAAGGCTGGCTTCGCCGTCTCTAGATGGTAGTGGACGGCGTTTAGGTTCGAGTGAAGTCCCCTGATTTTGCAGAAATTCATGGATAGCGTGGCAAGAGTCGCCTTGGACTTGTCGCTCAGCTTGCCCCGAGCAGTTATTGTCTTGAGCAGAATTTTGCCCCCCCTCCTCCCCTCCTCAGAATACGCGGGGCAGCCTGAGCACCTACGCTCAGGAGTGGAGTAGCTTGGTCGTGGATGCTCAGCGAGTGATTCTCCAGGGGTGCCGGTATCCTCCTGGGGTAGTTTTTCCTTAAATTCCGATACCATGTTGATGGGGGGGTTGGGCGGAATTGGGCCGTGGTTGTGGTACCACTCCGGCTCGAGCCGGCCCATATGTGCAACATCAAAAGCTGTCGCGTGGCTTTACCACTACTGTGTTATAGTACGGAGCATGTTATATATAATAGAGCATTTTGGAAACTTCTATAGCTCGTTTTAGGCTTCGGGAAACGAATCGCTTGTGGTTCGACGCCACACGGTGGAATATTTTATTAACTTCTACCTGCTTACTGTGTTATTGTTGTTCCATGAATGTTTTATAACGTAAAGACGTTACTAAGAAATATCCTTAAATAAATAATTTTAATATTTGAGAGTAATTTCTAACCTTTTGAAATAATGTTACATAGAAGTTAAACATCGCTAATAATATCATAAGCCCATGACCTAATCACACCATCATCACTTTAGCCTATAAGAAGCCCACTGCTAAACATAGACCTCTCCAGAGATTGCCCCATAGAGCAAATTTTTGCCATAGTAGCTACGCTTGGCAGGCGGGTCGGCAACCACAATTTTTATTATTTTTTATTATTTATTATTTTGAGCGGTTAGCAAAGACGCTGTTGCCCATCGCTTGTTTCAATTCCCTCTGTCGCCGGGATGAAATGCGGCAGTGGATTCTTTTACGTAGTTGTAACCGAATTATAAACAAAACGCATAAGAACAGTTAATAATGGTAATAATCTAACGTAAAAATCGTAATAATCGATCACAGGTGGACTCCATTATATGTGACTTATTAATTCTTACCTAGTATATACATCATCATGAAGCAGTTGTCGAAGGCCATTCCCACTAGGAACCTACAGAAGATGAAATCCATCAGGCCGGTAGTGTATATAGTGCCCAATCCGCCCACACAAGCCATCATGTTTGTTGCTGTAAACAAGCGGTCAAATTAAAAGTTTTGTGCAAACGACTTCATAAAATCATCATCAATGTAGTCGAAGTCAATTAAATACGCATTGTTCAGGATAACTCAAAAATTACTGGTCAGATCATGATCAAATTATGAGACCACATGAGAAAGCACCAGCTTTCAAATAAAAAAAGAATCATCAAAATCGGTTCGCCTAGAAAAAAGTTCTGAGGTACACAAAAAATACAATCGAATTGAGAACCTCCTCCTTTTTTGAAGTCGGTTGATAATTACTATTTAACATTACACGTGGTGTAGTAATAGCCGTTTGGTAGTGGCGTAAGACTATTCATCACCCCATTTTGTTTCTCATGTGTCCAAAGGAGCGACTATAACAAATATCAGAAAAATGTTATGGCTTTTTATTTATAGAATAAGGGTGACAAACGAGCACACAGTCCACCTGATGGTAAGTGGATGCTGTGGCCCATAGACATCTATATTTACCCTCGATTAAGAACCAAAAATGCAGATGCGTTGTCACCCGTGAGGACTAAGATGGAATGCCTTGTTTCCAGTAAAAAGTGTATCCGGTTCTCTACACTAACCATACGAAACACAGCAACATTAGGCTGTTATTTTACACTTGTATTCTGTGAGAGCCTAGTCCTACCCCTGTCGAGTCAACTTGAACACAGTTGTAGCGTGGCTCTACCACGTATGACGTACGTGGCTTATGATAGATGGCTTGTGATGGATTAAACGAGATAGTATATCTTGTTTAAGCCAAACGTAAAATAGATACGTATAATAGATCATTGGTGCGTAACATCCCGTACTGCGAATGCAAATCATATCCTCCCCATAACGCGGGAGGCGCATGTCCTGCAGTGGACTTCTACGGACTCATAAAGAAAAGAGTGAAGTGCGGTGGTAGGTAAAGTAAACTTACAGCGTCCAAAGAAACGTGCCACTGTTAAGAACAGGCCTCCCTTCATTTATGAGAGGGCAATTGAGCTACGAAGTGTGGTGGTGGGGGTAAATTTACGTAAAATTAGTTACATCTAATATAGGTCCCACTGTTAAGCAGGGGTCTTCTGTCTTTTCTAAAAGTGCAATTGAAGTGTTCAAATTTCCTTTTTAAATTCCAAGGCATTCAGGTTTCTTTTGTGATGTTTTCCTTTGACAAATACTTATATGATAAATCACTATTTACTAAATTGCAATTAGCAATCCGAAACCAGCATAATTGTAGGCTTCATCTTAGTTCCCTGATTTAATAATCTGTAGCCTTAAGCCTCACGACTCACGCCACTTCATGAAAATTATTAAAATTTTGACGAAAATAAAAGATTGTATTATTATTGTAAAGTCTTTTTTGTTTAATATTGGTTGTGCAGTTCATGGGTAGTTGCAGTAGTAACCACTAAGTAAATTATAACCATGGTTTCATAAAATAAAATATCAGTGGAAATTTTACACATAACTCTGACATGTTTCCGCATGTGTTTATGTGAAGACTAGAAGAATCAGTAACTGACAATGCGACATTCAACGTTAGTTCTTTGAGACTATGAAGGACTGTGGTATAGGGTTGGCTGTGAGTTTGATTGTTAGTTGAAATAAAGTTAAAAGCAATTCATGCCCCTCTACTGTACGCATAGATATCATACAAATATTTAATTTTATCAGATACTAGCCCCCGCCCCGTCTTCGCCTGCGTACGATATATGTGAAGTTATTTAGATTTAAGGTACTTAATCATGAAAATAAAAACAATTTTTTTAACAATTTTTTAATTTCTGTAAAACAATAACACTCCATGCCTAGCCTAGATCACTCTTGCTCTATATCTGTTCGTTAAGTTTCATTTCAATCGGTTTACCCATTTCGAAGATTAGCACGGATAGACAGACAGACAGATAAATTTTTAAAAATTGTTATTCATGTCAGCTCAATAAAAGGCACATATTTCGATATTACAGACAGACACTTCAATTTTATTCATGTATATAGATATCGGTTTTCTTTTTATGTTTTTGCTTATGCCATAATAAATTATTATTTAGGTATATTGCAATTAACATTATCCTTGTACTTGTAGCTGGTGGGATCGAACTCGTGTTGCTCGTGCATTATGAAATGTACGGCTAGCGCTTAGCCGTGAGCTACCAGGGCTTCTAACAGTCAATAATCACCATTCACATTAACATAAAATGAGAATCTATGGAAGCACTAATCACAACAATTATTATCTCTTATAAAAATCTTCGAATGAAAGATGGTCAGGGGTTATGAGAGACCTTGGGGTAGTACACGCGTTATAGTGAAAAAAGTGAGTAATTTAAATTTCTAAAAATACCATACTTTTCTGAAAGCTTGCCACATTTGTCGGACGGACAACTCGCTGAGTTATTTGTGTACATATTTGTCTGTATTCATTCAACGTAGATCTTTTAAACATGGATGACGTGCGTTTCGTTGCTACGACTTTGTCTACTTACTTAATATTTATAGACTCGAAAATATTTATTTTCATTAATATTTATTATTTTATACGTGGTAGAGCCACGCTGCAGCTATATTATGGTTGTTGACCCGTCACACACGTACAGTAGTTTTCCATTCGAAAATTTGCGGGCGAAACGGGATTCCGTATGTGTGTGGCCGGCCTTAAGTGCGACTGCGTGTCCGTTGTAACCACCTTCAAAAACAGCGACCGACAGATTGACAGAATACGAGACCTGTCAGGAATTAATCGCTATGAGTACGTATGTCGTGTCAAAGCATATTTAAAGATCTATTGGGTAGATCTGGGAATGAAAGAAAAGGGACGTCTATATTAATCTACGCTACGCCTCTGTGCATAGATCCCGCCTGGAATTGCTCTCTATCTGTTGGTAAAGTTTCATCACAATCGGTTCAGCTATTGTGAGACAAACCTTAGAGTATACATAAGTTTACTTATTTACGTGGTAGAGCCAAGCTGCAGCTATATTTATAGTATAGTTGTAGCACGAATGGGTCGGTTCGACCGGGGAAGGACCACGCTCTCGCAGAATACCAGCATAAAATAGCACCTTAATGCTGCTGTGTTTCGTATGTTGAGTGTAGAGAACCGGAGACCCTTTTTACTGGAAAAGAGGCATTCCATCATAGTCCTCAAGGCTGACAACGCATCTGCATTTTGATTCGCAAGCGAGGATAGATGTAGATGTATGTGGGCCTCAGCAGCCACTAACCATCAAGTGGACTGTGTGCTCGTTTGTCACCTTATTTGTATATAAGAAATACTCTCAGACAGACAAAAAAATGAATGACAAAAAAAGTGGTTAGTTACGTCTTTATAACATGCAAATACCCCACTAACCTTAACAGAAGCCAGTTAATTCAATATTACGGACAGACACTTCAATTTTATTTATATGATGCAGTTGAGCAAATATTACAAAAAAAGGGTCGACAATGTCTATGATTAGATAGACATTATGCAATTGATTGATTTGATGCAATGGTGCAATAGAATGCGACTTCTTGGTTGTTTTCCTCTAACTTTTTAAATACACTGGGTAATATAAATGGTGGTATACGACTCAGCATTAACTGTATTTTGTTCATCAAGTGGGGTCGTGCTGACATGACCCGTCTGGAGGAATAAACGCAACCCCCATTGTTCGCTTCTTGCCTGCTTTTTTGTTAGTTTGTTGTCGCCTTCGAACATTCTTACAAAAGATTCTTGCTTTCTTTCCGTAATGTAGCAATATATTATCCATGTTTCATTCCCTGTCACAGTTTCATACACAGCATTTGAACGTCCGTGATCATTCTTTTTTAAACCAATCAACTCCAGCTCGTTTTTGTTTTGGGGTGTCAAATCCAGCGGCAACAAAATTTACTATCTTTTAAATGTTTTTTAAATTTTTAATATGGCCCATACCAATATTAACGCCAGCCACATACATACGGAATTTTGTTTCGGGTTTCCGATTCGGAATTCCGAACGGATCGGCACACGGAATCCCGTTTTGCCCGCACAATATCGAACGGAAAACTACCGTACGTGTGGGCCGTGTCATAGATTTTTTATGAACTTGCTGCGTTCGGAATCTCGAATCGGAATATCGAAACGGAATCCCGAAACGGAATTCCATATGGATGTGGCCGGCCTTATATGCGATCTAGAGCGCAGAACTTTCAGTGTGTCCTATATAGTATATTATCTATGGTGTCCTATGTATTTGTCATAGTTGCCACGCAGCGGGTTGCCACCGTAGTTTTTTTTAGTTTTTAGTTTTAGTTTTAGTTTTTTTTCTAGTTATTGCTGCCCATCTTATGGTTTGTTTTCTTACGGCACCCACGGGTCAATATGAGTACTGGTGAATATTTTTAAACCGCCACTACACGGTAAAAAATAACTAACTTAATTATGACAATGGGCGGGCTATATAGCTCGACGAACCGACAGCCGATGGATAAGAAAGGTTCTCAAAAGGCAGCCTCGCATCGAAGTGTAGGGCGGGGCAGCCGCCCACTATATGGAGTGACGATCTGGTAAGAGATGCGGGAAGTCGATGTATGCAGGTGGCTCAGGACCGTGCTTTGTAGCGTTCTTTAGGGAAGACCTATGTTCCACAGTGGACTTGTGATGAATGATGATGATGATTATGAAAAAGAATTAAGCCAAAGTTTTACTTCAAGGAAATTAAACGCGCAACATGACACAAAGTTTCAGCAAACTCACACTTTGAAACTTCATCGCTGATTAGTCAACAGCTTATTAAATTTTTTGTTACTAGAAAGGACGCACAGACAAAAGTTGATATTATATTCCGATAGTTTTTGGTTTCAATTGCCATACATCACCGATTGTGATTAAACTTCACGAAGAAATAGATAGCAATGCCACGAGTGATCTAGGCTACATTTTGTCCGAAAAACATACAATTTTTTTTTTGAAACTGGTTTAATAAATGGTTTTTGCTAATTATTTTATAAACTTTATGAGATACTAGCTGGTCCCCGCGACTTCTCCCGCGCGTAATTTATTACGATTGGATTTCATGGGTTTTAATTTTATTTGCGCGGAACCGTAACTCTTTTTCTAAAATAAAAGTAGCCGAAGCTACTTCTTATAACATCAGCTATCTGCTAGTGAAAGTCCGGTCAAAATCGGTACAGCCGTTTCGGAGATTAGCCGGAAAATACAGACAGACAGACAAAAATTTTAAAAAACGTGTTTTTGCTATACTATAGTATATACTTTCATACGCATATAGTAAAAAGCAGTTATTTCGACATTACAAACAGACACTTCAATTTTATTTATTTATATAGATATTGATAAATAAAAGTTTCGAATAAAATTTTTGGGTTTGCAATGTTGCACAAAAAATCTATCTTCTCTCTCTCTCTTATAGTTTTGATGCAACATCGATTTTTAACATTTTTTTTTCTATAAGTTGGACTATTGCGATTTTTACTTAGTTATAAATAAAAATCTTACCAACCAAGGCAGGCACTCTACCGAACTTGTCGGCCATCCAACCGAAGATTATGCCTCCAGCCAAGGCGCCCACGAAGAACACTGTCTGCGCCAGAGGAATATATCCGGAATATTCGCAGACCCAACCGCGCTATTATACAAAATAATAAATGCTTTTATATTTATAATTTCACCTTTTAATTTTACTTTTCTAAAAACTAAAAAAAAAAGGAAAATTTTAAGACTTTATTAAATATACGTTATACGTATACCTAACGTTAAAAATAATTAAATTTAATATCAAAGAACGTAACAAAATTTTCTTTTAAGTCAATTAAAGAACATTGTACCTACACTCTTATGAGCGTAGACGGGCAATATTTTTCCATACAAATGTATTATTCCCCTATTCCCTTCCTGGATAATGCCTCTAGAGTAATCGTTTTTGTTTATAAAAATTTAGTTCTATTGAAGACTTGCTCCTGTCATTAATTTTTTTCCGAAAAATTATTACTAAAAGAAATATGACTTTACCTAAAACCTAAAAAAATACCCCGTTTTTATCTCCGTAATCAGACGACTACCAAAGAAAAGTTTTTAAGATAAAAACAAATGTTAGGAGCATTTTTTCTTTAAATTTTGATACAAAAAATAATTTAAACAGCTTAGTTATCGAGGAGAAAACAGGGGAACACGAAACGTCGATCGGTCATGGTTTTTGTAGGTAAAATCGTTCAGAGTTGCAGTTTTTCCTATCGCACTCTACGGGAAGAGACCATATATAGCGCGACGGCAATAGTTTCTTCAAATAGGTACCTATTTCTCAATTCCCGCGCAGACCGACCACATGAGTAAAGAAACCGACCTGTGGACCGACTGCGCTCTTTTAGATTTAGATGTTTTTATTTATTTAGATTTATTTAGATTTGAGACTGCTATGGGAGCTTGGCGCCCGTTCAGATTTCAAATCTTTTATCGGCGAAGTCGACAGCCCCGAACTGCCCGCACGTCGTTTGGTACCAAACTACCACCACTAACTTTGTAGACACTGAATATTGATAATTTATAGATTTAAGATACAGAGAGTATTTTGACACATTCGTAAGGATCGATCGGTAGGCAAAAACGTTATTGCCCATAAATCACATTCAATTTAGGATGATTTCAAATAAAAATCTTAGAAAGAAGCCTTATTCACTCGTATATTCAAAAAATGCAATATCGGTATATCATTATTTATATATTTGAACTTAAAGTTAAAATTTGGCTACTCTTTGAAAAATAACTCTGTATAATAAAATACCAGTTCAACTATTTATGAACCGTTTAAAGTTTTTTTAAATTTTTTGTCATTCTAAGTTGTTGAATGCATAGTTTGTAATATTAAACTGTTTTTACATGCACCTCGTATATATGAAACTGACGTTACGAGGAACGAAACGTTTCTTAAATATAGGAATCGGGCATTAATATTTTGTCATAAGTTCTTACCTCGCTAACAACTGTATGGTACGGGATATCACCCAGCTCGAACTCCCAGCCATTCCGACATGGTACAGTCTCTGTGGTGAGGTTGGGTGTGACTATTGTCTCCAAAACGCGTGTCCAGTTGGCATTGTACATCACGCACTGCTGCCACCCATCTCCAGTTTTTGGTATTGATAGATTCCGCCTATAACAATAAACAACTCCTATTTTAAATGCCTTTATACCTAGCTGGGATGCACTGAGCGGCGTCCACGATAGACGTCCATATTATGTAACGTTAACTTATATATCTAGGCTTATCCTAAGTTAAATTAAATAGAATAGAATAATTTTATTGACTACTAGCGACCTGCCTCGGCTTCGCACGATTCTATTAGATTCTACAACAGCGTCACCTACCGGCTCCAACTATGCTTATAACCTTCGCGGAAGTGCAAGCAATATGTTGACAAAGTTTTACCGCAATCTGATGAACGGTATGGCAGCGCATAAAATACGAACAAACAAATATTAAGTTTTATATAAAGCCACCTCCAGATGCTTGGCAAACAATGGCAAACAGTGAATATCAAACAACAAACACGAACGTGTGTGTAAATCAAAGGCTTTTCGACAAACGTGTTTGCGATGTATCCAAACGCTTGGATGGCGGACGGAATTACTAGTGGTTATTATTATTATTATACTCTACGCGGTGCCATCGTATATTTAGGTACTGGTGTATTTTATGTTTTATTTCGTTTAATTTCATTTTGCCTTTTATTCAAATAAAAATAGCTCAACCCCGTCGTCCGCCATGTTTGCGCATCCGGAATGTACTAGCACGTTCGCCGAGCATGTGGATACTGTGCTTGTGTTAGGTGATTGTGGCCGTTGTTTGACACGTGTTTGGTGATTCTTGGTGTTTGTGGCAAACACTAAGCATGTGGAGGCGGTTATATAGTTTAGATTACAAAATACGTCTTGAAAGTAATTTATGCTTCGAAATAAAAACCACTGTCTTGGGAACAACAACAAAAAATTCGGCGGGACGTATTTTTTAATATTAATTTATAAAATAATATACTGCACAATATAATATGAAAACATTTACAAACAACATCGTAGCGATCACCAAAATCCCAAGAGTTATTATCAATCACGTATGTAGTTTTTAATACAAAATCTAGACTCATGTAAAAGCTTATACACTGTCCCATGAAGGACCCATTGCAAATGAGTAACTCTTATTACTTACTAGCTTGTTTCTAGTATTTACAGAATGTACTTTAATTATTTCATTTTGTTTTAATGGGTTCATCCTCCTACTACGAAGGAGAATCATCGTGAACTAAATGAGCGATGAGCGTACCAGCGAGCATGACTAACATCTGTAAATTAGATGAAGTCTGCGAAACCTGTGCCTAGGGCGCGCTCTAAATTTTAAAGGGCATTTATAAACCAAAAATATTTGACTTTTTATTACATAATAATAATTTTGAATTTTAAAATTTATGGCTTCCGAAGCTTGTTTTATGACGACTAATTAGCCCATGCCGCAAAGGAGAAAACCGATTTTTTACCTTCTCTTTTTGCGTCTAAAGGTGGCCACGCACGGTCAGTTAAACTGATCAGTTTAACTGACGTACATCCAAAAACTGACCGTGATTGTGAAATCTTAAGTTGAAATTTTTAACTGACGGCAACACAAGGATTTTATTCAGGCGTGCTGTCAGTTAAACTGCTCCGTTAAACTGACTTACATCCAAAAACTGATCGTGAATGTAAAGTTTTTAACTGACGGCAACCCACGTATTTTTCTGGGCGCACCGTAATCCGCTGGTTTCAGTTCGTTTCCATTATTGGTAAGTACATACTTTCTTAGTAGCTTTTATAATATATATATATATTATAATTTTTTATAACATTATTTGTATGCTGTTTAGATTTTATATTATTTTATATATTTTTTTTACTAAAAAAAAGTTACCCCCACTAGGATTTTCTCCTGTATCGTGGAGGCAGTTTACAAACACAAATTGCACAAGGACAAACATCCAGACCCGCAACAATTATTTGTAGGCCATACAAATACTTGTTCCGTGCGGGATTCGAACCCGCGCCCCCCAGCGCAGCAATTCATTGCAAAGCCACTGCGCCACGGAGCCGTCATATATATTTAGAGAAGTTGGTTTGACAGAGGATGGAGACCAAGGTGATTGTAATGATGTCACCTTCCTTATGGTGGACTCAGAAGGTGGGTAAAGGATCTCAGTGATGCTACTACGTGGAACCATCGTGTCTGGACTCATTTTCAAATAGGTAAATGGAGACCTAGATGACTGTAATGATATCACCTTTATGTTGGTGCAATCAGAAGGTGGGTATAGGATCTCAGTGACGACACTAGATGGAAAGACCGCGTTTGAACTCATTTGATTGGGCTTATAAAGACCTAGGTGACTGTTGTGGCCTCACCTTTTTGAAGGTGCAATCCGAAGGTGGGTATAGGATCTCAGTGACGGCACTAGATAAAAGGATCGTGTTAGAACTCATTTGAAAGGGCTCATAAAGACCTAGGTGACTGTTATGACCTCACCTTTCTGATGGTGCAATCCGAAGGTGGGTATAGGATCTCTGTGGCGGCACTAGGTAGAACGATCGTGTTTGAACTCATTCGAAAGGGATCATAAAGACCTAGGTAACTGTTATGACCTCACCTTTCTGTTGGTGTAATCCGAAGGTGGGTATAGGATCTCAGTGACGGCTCTAGATAAAAGGATCGTGTTAGAACTCATTTGAAAGGGCTCATAAAGACCTAGGTGACTGTTATGACCTCACCTTTCTGATGGTGCAATCCGAAGGTGGGTATAGGATCTCAGTGGCGGCACTAGGTAGAACGATCGTGTTTGAACTCATTCGAAAGGGATCATAAAGACCTAGGTAACTGTTATGACCTCACCTTTCTGTTGGTGCAATCCGAAGGTGGATATAGGACCTCAGTGGCGGCACTAGATAGAACGGTTGTGTTTGAACTCATTTGAAAGGGCTCATAAAGACCTAGGTGACTGTTATGACCTCACCTTTCTGATGGTGCAATCCAAAGGTGGGTATAGGATCTCAGTGGCGGCACTAGGTAGAACGATCGTGTTTGAATTCATTTGAAGGGGTTTATAAAGACCTAGTTCAATGTGATTATATTAGCTCCATGATGGTGGATAAAGAAGGATCTCAGTTATGCCACTGCGAAACACCATCGTGTTTGGGCTCATTTGAAAGGGCTCAAGAAGTAACTACACAAATAATATAAATATAATTAATAGTACAAACAGTATTATTACTTGCTTTATAATAATTTCAGGCAAAAAAGCAGCAAAACTCCCAAGTAAGTACAAAATTAGAAATCGACCATATATAGAACGGAAAAAGCTTAACCAACAACAACCAGAAGACAAAAATATCTGCGTACTTCAAAAAAACCTACAAGCATCATTAACATCAATACCTATAACCTATAAATGACTAAGTTACTTGTACGCAGTATTTAGAATTCAATGATTTTTGACTGATTTATTATACGAATAGTGCACATTTAATAAAACAAACATTACAGATTGTATTTTGTTTAACTTATTTTAATTCGTGACGTTTGGGTGCTTCAACTTTATTTTAGTATGTAACGCGTCGAGAGCTCAATTAGATAAATATAGAAAGCTAGGCCATCCTAACTATTTCCGTTACTGAAAACTGATAAGCATTATCTGGTCATCATAAGACCTTCAGAATGTGCCCATGCCCACGGATTTTTTTGGGTTCACCGTAACCGGAGTGCAAGCTAGTATCAGTGGGGTGTCGCCCGCTCTACAGATAGGTAATTTAATAAACAGATAAAAATAAATAACACATTTATTAAATAAATAAAATTTACCATAATGAATAAAATTATCATAATATCTGACCCATTTCTTAAAAGTGTCTTAATACTGACCTTATCATGAATAAAAATATCTTTTGAAGTGTTAATATTAGGAAACGTTATATATATATATATATATATATATATACGGGATGGATTTCATTTCTCGATCAATGGAACCGCAGCTTTGCGCGTATAGTTGACGTGACTCCTATAAAATAAAAATATCATTTCCTATCTATTAACTAGCTGTTCCCCGCGACTTCGCCCGCGTGTAATTTATTACGATTGGATTTCATGGGTTTTAAGTTTTTTGCACGGAACCCTAATTCTTTTTCTAAATTAAAAGTAGCCTAACTTCCTCCATATATCAGTTATCTGCCACTGAAAGTCTCGTCAAAATCGGTTCAGCCGATTCGGAGATTAGCCGGAACAAACAGACAGACAGACAGACAGAAATATAGACAAAGATTTTAAAAATTGTGTTTTTGTTATAAGTACCGTATGTACTTTCATATGAATTTAGTAAAAAAAATGTTATTTTGACATTACAAATAGACACTTCACTTCATACAAAATTTATTTGTATAGATATATATTAATAGACAGGAAATGATATTAAATAAGACTTCGATATTATTGTTGCGCGCCACTATTAATGTCTTGTACATGGCAACACTAGTTACACTAGTGCCCCCTAGTGTCGAGTAAATGAAAGTATTGCGCGCCACTATTAATGTCTTGTACATGGCAACACTAGTTACACTAGCGCCCTCTAGTGTCGAGTAGCAGAACTAGGAGAGTCGAGATCCTTCCAGAAATTTCGGGACCGATATGTACTCGAACATTCTAGATGTCGCTACAGTGGAAGGTTCTGGAAACTGTCTGAGGCCTATAT
Organism: Parnassius mnemosyne; assembly: GCA_963668995.1. Taxonomy (NCBI): domain Eukaryota; kingdom Metazoa; phylum Arthropoda; class Insecta; order Lepidoptera; family Papilionidae; genus Parnassius; species Parnassius mnemosyne. The sequence goes on from CAVLGL010000115.1 coordinate 48,436,437, forward strand.
AAGGCCGGTATGGACCACGACCAGGGCAGTATTGAATTGGCGATACAAGAGAATACTTCGAAGCGAAATAACGGCGAACTGTGTTTTATTATTAGTGTGATTTTAGATTGTAATTAGTCTTGTGTAATTAAAGTGTCAATTTTGGTAATTCAATCGGCAGTTTTTAATTGTCTCGAACCTCAAGCTCGTAACAATTGGTGTCAGAAGTGGGATCAAATATGCCGATTTTACCTAAAGACGACACGGAGGGTATCCGTACCCGAAGTCAACGCCAACAGGAGACGGACCAGAGACGATTTGGTAATGCAACGCCGCAAACGTCGGAGGGCCAGTTGCTAACCACGGAGGCTGGCCCGTCAGCAGCTCCTGCATCTGCAGCACCTGACTTAGGTGCTCTGATGATGATGCTGCAGGATCAGGCTCGCCGACAGGAGGAACAGGCCCGCCGACAGGAGGAACAGGCCCGCCGACAGGAGGAACAGGCCCGCCGACAGGAGGAACAGGCCCGCCGACAGGAGGAACAGACCCGTCGGCTGGAAGAGCAGCTGCAGCGCGGTATGGAAGAACAGATGCTCCTCAGGAAGGACCTTCACGCTACCTTCGGGAAAGAGATAAAGGAGGTGAAGGATAGGGTTGCTCAACAACAACCGCCTGTCGGAAGCTGAAACCCGAATCGACCAAGTGAACAATCGGGTTGATAACGTGATGGCTGATGTGAAGAAAACGCTGGACGACCTCAAACTTGGGGATGGAATCACAGCTCCCGTGGTAGCTACAACACCTTCGCTACGTGGATTCAAAGTGCCGCCGTTCGACGGGAGTTCTTCCTGGTCGGCCTACAAAATCCAGTTCGAGGCTGTCATGAAAGCGAACGGCTGGAATAAAAGTCAGGCCATGACTGCTCTCACCCTAGGCCTACGCGACCAGGCCTTAACTGTTTTGGAAGCGCTCGGTAAGGAAGTGACTTACGAGCAGCTCCTTGAGGCATTGGAGGCGAGATATGGCGATGCTCACCTGGAACACGTCTTTCGTGCGCAGCTCAAAGATCGCATGCAACGCAGTAACGAAAACCTGCAGCAGTGGGCCCTTGAGGTGGAGAAGCTGGTTCGAAAAGCGTACCAGTCTGTACCTGTGCTCATTGTAGGGAACCTGGTGCAGACTTTCATCGACGGCATCCGCGACCTTGAAGTCAGAGCTGCTGTGAGGCTCGGGCACCACGAGAAGCTTAAGGACGCCCTGACCCATGCACTGGAGGTGGAAGCCGTGCGGCAGGATCATCGTTCCCACCGCGTCAGGGAGGTTGCAGTAGCTACAGTTCAGGACCGCAATAAGGGCTACAACCCTAGGTGCTACGGCTGTGGGGAAAGGGGCCATCTTCGATCCAGCTGCCCTAAACGAACTGTAGAAAGGGAAGGTGATCGATCTCGAGAGGGTAGTGCGGATAATAGCACCGCCCAGCAGCAGCAGGGAAACGAGTAAAAGCCAGGACTGCGGGGCGGGTGCTGGCTGATGTTAAAAGAGCCCCAAGGATTTCGATCTCACAAACCCATGATGGGAACAGCCTAATCATCAAGGGCGAAGTCAACGGAACGCCGTGTAAACTGACCATAGACACTGGAGCCTCTCGCACGGTTGTCAGTTCCCAACTTATAAGTCGGTTCCTTGGGGACTCCGCATACAACCGAAAACGCATTAATTTGGTGACAGCCACCGGTCAGCGCATACCCGTCCGTGGAGAGAAGGAGATGGAGTTGAAGCTAGGCAACATGATCTACCTGTATAATGTCATCGTGGCTGATATAATGGACGACTGCATCCTGGGCCTAGACTTTATGAGGAAGAATTGTTGTGAGATCGACGTTAAGCAAGGTGTTTTGAAATGTGGACAAGAAGAACTTTTCGTGGAAGGGGCGTTACCAGGGAATGTGTACAGCCTTAAGAAGATTGTTCTTCCGCCGAGATCGGAAACGATTGTGCCGGTTAGTCTTCCTCGGAGTCCTGGGCAAGCTCATCGTTGTGTACTCGTGGAAAGGGTAGACAATGACCTTCCATGAAAAATGGCTCGAACCTTGGTCAGAACCACCGACATCTCAGGAGTACGTGTGTTGAACCTTTGTGATCAGGAACAGATTATAGAAAAAGGCACATTGGTTGGTACTAGTGAGGAAGTGGATTGGTTGCGTCGATGCGAATATCTATCGACCGGGACCCCCAGCAAGGATGGACAAACGATAGTGACCACACTTTTAGAAGACTGTCGCAGCGTTCTTTACCCGAATGAAATGGTCAAGACGAAGAAGTTGTTACTCAAGTACGCCAATGTTTTCTCGTCAAACGAAGCTGACATAGGAAAGACTGGCTTAGTTCAACACAAAATAAACACAGGACAAGAATTGCCTATTCGTCAGCGGCCAAGAAGATTGCCTGTAGCACGTGAAAAGGAAGTGGAAACCATGATTGAGGGAATGGTGAAGGATGGTGTTATTGAACCTTCATCTAGTCCATGGTGTTCACCTGTGGTGCTGGTAAAGAAGAAGGACGGCAGCATGCGGTTTTGTGTTGACTATCGCCGCCTGAACGACGTTACAAAGAAGGACAGCTATCCCTTGCCAAGAATTGATGACACGCTGGACATGCTTACAGGCGTAAAGTGGTTTAGTACGCTAGATCTGAAAAGTGGCTACTGGCAGGTTGAAATTGACCCTAAGGACAAGGAGAAAACTGCATTCTCCACAGGAAAGGGTCTGTGGCAATTCAAAGTCATGCCGTTTGGATTGTGCAATGCTCCAGCAACGTTTGAAAGGTTGATGGAGCTTGTACTTACCGGGCTAATTGGAGATGCTTGTCTGGTCTATTTGGATGACATCATCATCGTAGGCCGTACGTTTGAGGAACACCTTCAAAACCTGGAACGCGTGCTCATGAAGATCCAGAGTGCCAACCTCAAGTTGAGTCCAAAGAAGTGCTCACTATTCAAACGGCAAGTTAGTTTTTTGGGGTATGTAGTGTCGGAAGAAGGTATCCGCACGGATCCAGAGAAAATTGCTGCTGTCAAGGAGTGGCCGGTCCCAAAAGACAAGACACAGGTTAGAGTATTTTTGGGTTTGTGCTCTTATTATCGGCGATTTGTGAAGAACTTTGCAGATATAGCCAAACCTCTGCACAAGCTAACCGAGGAGAAGCGACATTTCTGCTGGGATGAAAGTTGCGATATTGCATTCCAGGAGCTCAAGAACCGCCTGTGCAAAACACCTGTTTTGGGGTACCCTGATGCGGGCAAGGAATTCATAGTTGACACAGACGCAAGTGATATAGGACTTGGCGGTGTGTTGTCTCAACGGAATGGTGATCAAGAGATTGTGATAGCGTACTTCAGCAAGTCGTTGTCAAAGCCCGAAAGGAACTATTGTGTCACAAGACGGGAATTGCTTGCTGTGGTAAAGTCCTTGCAGCATTTTAGCAAATATCTTCTAGGGCGGAAATTCCACTTACGAACTGACCATGCTGCACTGAAATGGCTATTGCAGTTCAAAAATCCGGAAGGACAAGTTGCGAGATGGATAGAACTACTGCAGGAATACGACTTTGTGATCGAACATCGCAGCGGGAAATCTCATGGCAATGCAGATGCATTGTCAAGAAGACCTTGCCCTGAAGATTGCAAGCATTGTACTAGGCAAGAGGGTAAGGAAGTGGTATCTGTGAGAATGCTCAGGACAGACCAGCTCAGCAATGAGTGGAAGGACAGCCTACAACATGCACAGCAGGAAGATTCGGACATTAAGCCGATTCTGGAATGGATGAAGGCCAGTGCTCCTAAGCCCAAGTGGAGCGACGTCTCAGCAATGAGTTCGACCACGAAAAGCTATTGGGCCCAACTTGCTGATTCAGGATGGAGTCCTGTGCCGTAAATGGGAAAATGGTCGGGGAGACAGGTGTCATTTGCAAATGGTTGTCCCTAAGGCTAAAGTGCCGGATATTCTACAGCTGTACCATAGTGGTTGTTCAGGAGGCCACCTGGGAGTTAAACGAACTCTCCTGAAGATCCGAGAACGGTTTTACTGGGTCCACTGTCGTGACGATGTCGAGGACTGGTGCCGCAAATGTACAAGTTGTGCGGCGGTAAAGGGACCTCAAATTCGTAGTAGAGGCGCATTGAAATTGTACAATGTTGGTGCACCATGGGAGAGGATAGCCATTGACGTTGCGGGGCCGTTTCCAGAAACTGAAAGTGGTAACAAGTATTTCATGGTCGTGATGGATTACTTCACTAAGTGGCCAGAAGTGTTCGCCATTCCAAATCAAGAAGCTTCAACCGTTGCAGATAAACTAGTTCATGAAGTCTTCTGTCGTTTTGGAGTACCTTTAGAGATTCACAGCGATCAAGAAAGGAATTTTGAGTCTCAAATATTCCAGGAAACTTGCCGAGTTATGGGTACTCAGAAAACACGAACAACTTCTTACCACCCACAATCTGATGGAATGGTAGAAAGATTTAATCAGACATTGGAGAGGTACCTAGCAAAAGTTGTGGAAAAACGGCAACGAGACTGGGACAGGCACATACAACCGTTTTTGTTGTCATATCGAAGCGCTGTTCACGAAAGTACGTCAGTGACACCAGCTTTCGTATACTTTGGGAGAGAATTGCGGCTGCCTGCAGACCTGATCACCGGAATACCACCTGATGCCCCACGCAGTATAACCGATTATGCAAATGACTTGCGGAACAAAATAAATGACATTTATGAGCACGTCAGACAGACGGGCCAGCAAACGTCTGAAAAGATGAAAACACGGTATGGCCGCAAAATGAACAACAAGGGGTTTGATGAAGGTTCACTAGTGTGGTTACACAATCCAGTTCGCAGCAAAGGGAAATCTCCTAAGCTTCAAGCTAAATGGGACGGACCGTACCGGATTGTGACAAGGATCAATGACGTTACCTACCGGATACAGAAAGGTGCCAGAGGTACTCCTAAGATTGTCCATGTGGATCGACTGGCGCGTTATTATGGGGCCAATAATGCTCGGGACGAGCATGTCTTAGGAGGGGGCAGTGTTGCGCGCCACTATTAATGTCTTGTACATGGCAATACTAGTTACACTAGTGCCCCCTAGTGTCGAGTAAATGAAAGTATTGCGCGCCACTATTAATGTCTTGTACATGGCAACACTAGTTACACTAGCGCCCTCTAGTGTCGAGTAGCAGAACTAGGAGAGTCGAGATCCTTCCAGAAATTTCGGGACCGATATGTACTCGAACATTCTAGATGTCGCTACAGTGGAAGGTTCTGGAAACTGTCTGAGGCCTATATAAGGCCGGTATGGACCACGACCAGGGCAGTATTGAATTGGCGATACAAGAGAATACTTCGAAGCGAAATAACGGCGAACTGTGTTTTATTATTAGTGTGATTTTAGATTGTAATTAGTCTTGTGTAATTAAAGTGTCAATTTTGGTAATTCAATCGGCAGTTTTTAATTGTCTCGAACCTCAAGCTCGTAACATTATTAAATATCATTTAATTTATCTATATATTATATGATATTTTATAGGAGTCACGCAAACCAAACGCCCATGGCCACGCCCCACGTTTGAACTAGGACTGTTGATAAAATATCGATATATGAAAAAATCTATTTTATTATTTAGAAATAACGATATTTATTTTTAATATTTTTGGACGACATATATTGAAATATAAGTTTGATATTGAAATATATAGAATAGATATACGACAGTCGATATATTTTTTAAAATAATTAAATTTTTAGTTTTTCACGTAAATCATGTAATCTACAACACCATCGTAAACTTAAATCCTGATCCTTGATGGACCCAATCTACTATACTTTATTTACACTATATTATGGTTTTCATTTTTCTCCAGTTTATTTATTTGCTTATTATCTTAAAAAGATTTATTTGCTTATTATATCTCTGTGATATTAAAATCACTATAATCTATGAAACTTAGTACTACTTTACTTACTGTGAGTTTTGGCAGGAGCTTGACCATCGACGGATGGTTGCTCCTGTTTTATCGTTTAAATAATGGTTTGAAGTGGATTTTTATCAAAGTGATGCGATTATGTGTATTAAGTGTCTGTGCATGTGAGCTATTAGAGAAAACGACGAAATAAGTGCTTCGATGTTGGTACCTATAAGCCTCAAGTTATTTTAATCGCCTAGGCGTCTTATGATTTACTTCCGCGTTATCAGAAATAGCTGTTAAATATTTGATTCCTTCAGCTGCATCCGTAGCATCTGAGCGAATTACTTCTACAATCAATTTTTTAGTGCCCAATAATCGCAGTATTGAAACAGCTGAACATATAAAACAACGGGTATTTTTGAAAACTCTTACTGAAAAATATTGGTAAACATAATTGTCTTATTTAAATTAAACAATAATTAAAGTTACAGCTTATAGACGTCCCTATGCTGGGCACTCCATAGCTGGGCAGGCCTCTCCTAATTTCTGAGAGGGTTTTGGGGCAACGTCCGCCGCACTGCCCCAATGCGTGTTGGCGAAATCCACGTTTTTTGAAATTTTTATGTTATTTCTCAGACATGCAGGTTTCCTCACGATGTTTTCCTTCATCGCCGAGCACGTGGTAAATCAGCACTTAAAATTGCCATTAACAATTTCATTTGTGCCGGCGGGGATCGAACCCGGGTTGCTCGCGTACTGTGAAATTTACAGCGAGCGCTAACCATCTGAGCTACCACGGCTCATTAATAATTACTAAGAACTATAACCTAACATTTTCATACATTTATAATTTAATTTGTTTAATAAATATACTAAATTATAAACTGTGTAAATCATTATTAAGCAATAATCATCGATATATCGCTTATGTTTTCGATATATAAAACTCCGATATTGATAGGTATATTTATAATTATCGATATATTGAAAATCCTACATTTTAAAAATATCTACAGTCCTAGTTTGAACTGATCAGTTGGAATGATCAGTTGAACTGACCGTATGTGTGTGGAAATTGTTTTGGATTAAATCCGTTTGAAATGATCAGTTGAACTGATGTCAGTTTAACTGACCGTGTGTGGGGACCATTACACAATTCATGTCGGGGGGTACACACCGCCGACTATCTCGCGTTGTGCGTAGGATATGTGTGTAACGGTACTGTCTTTTTTGTCTGTCTGCCTGTCTCTCTGACTGTTTGTTCCGGCTAATCTCCGAAACTGCTCGACCAATTTTGACGGGACTTTCACTGGTAGATAGCTCATATTACAAGGAGTAACTTAGTCTTCTTATATTTTCGAAAAATAATTATAGTAAAATATAAAAATCAGTAAATTTATAGATACGTGTACTATAGTAGTTAATTTAATATAGCAAACTAGCAGTGTCCGGCATTCGTTGCAATCGGGCGCGCGCAAATTAACTCACCAAAGGTTTATCATAATCAAATGAATGGTATTATAGTAAAAGTAAAGTACAATTTTATATTATATTTTGTACTTCTTCTAGTTGTAACCTGTATTAAAATAAGGGATGCAAATATTGATTTAAAAACTTTTTTCGACTTTCCTTATCTAGCTGGATATTATTAGGCCGGGTCCACATTTAATCATCTTGATGTATCTTTTTTATATAGAACTAGCTGTTCCCCGCAACTTCGCCCGCGTGTAATTTAGGTTTTATTTTTGCACGTAATCCTAATTCTTTTTTCTAAACCAAAATTAGCCTAAGTTACTCCTTATAACATCAACTGTCTGCCAGTGATAGTCCCATCAAAATCGGTCCAGCCGTTTCGGAGATTAGCCGGAACATACAGGCAGACAGACAGACAGACAAAATTAAAAAAAAGTGTCTTTGTTATAAGTACCATATATATTTTCATATGCATTTAGTGAAAAGCTGTTATTTTGACGTTACACACAGACACTTTAATTTTATTTATTTGTATAGATAAGGGTGACAAACGAGCACACAGTCTACCTGATGATAAGTCGTAGATATATGGCATCTATAAAGACGTCTATATCTATCCTCGATATCACTATCCGTATTGTGTCAAAAAAGATGTTCACATTTAACCATATCGTATCGTGTCGGCGTATCGGCATAAAGTTCTTTATAAGTGGATAGAAATTTTTCTGTAAACCTCGTTTCTTTTTCAAGCCTAAAGATAGTCGTACAAATACTCAAACCGATTCACATATGATGATAGGTCATTATTAAATGAGCGCCCGGCATTTAAATATTTATCATTAGCATCCTACTACTTTGCCTAGTATCAAAATATTTCACAATCATATAAATATCGATAATGTAAAAATGAACGGTAATATAGATAATACATTTCCACAACAGTGATTTGATTATTAATTTGATAAAAGAAGGTTACTGGGTGGCGAAATGTCCTTGTTACGCACATGGTTTTTACGTACAAAGCAAGCACTTGTAACAGTTTATCTAATCTGTGACAAAATATGATATCTACAATATTAATCACAAATATATTTGGGACAAGTTTCAAAAATGTAACATCCACACTTATGATAAAAACATGTGGGGGTTCAAGTTTATGCGTATCTCAATAAAACCGGAACCACAAAGGCTACTGGTAGTTTATGCACAATAAAATAAACTGAAAACTCGTAGGCTGCGTTACGCTTACGTATCCGATACAATATAATAAAATGGGACTACGAAGGCTGCGCTACGTTTACGCATCTGATACAATGTTGGTTTATGCGCATCGAATTAACTAGCAACCCAGAGACTACGCCACGCTTACGCATGCGATACAATAATAGTATATCGATATAATCTGAAACCACGGAGGCTACGCTACTCTTACGTAACCGATTCAATACTAGTTTATGCGTATTTAAATATACTGGAACCAGGGAGGCTACGCTACGCTTACACATCCGAAACAATACCTGTTTATGCGCATTTAAATAAATTGGAACCACGGAAGCTACGCTATGCTTACGACTATACATTACGCTTATTATACAATAATAAGTCGTCTGCTAAACATAGACAAGGAACACCAAAATACACTTACTGGCCTTAATTTTGCGAATATATTATCTCTTGTATAATTGCACACCTGAAACGCGAAGCGGAATGGTTGCGCTTTTTTTTGAGAATAAGGGTGACAAATGAACACAAATACCACCTGATAGCAAGTGGATGTTGTGGCCCGTAGATATCTACATCTATCCTCGATTAAGTATCAAAATTCAGATGCGTGGTCACCTCTGAGGACTAAGATGAAATGCCTCATTTCTCGTAAAAAGGGTAAGGGTCTCGTCGTTTATCTCCAGTCTACACTCATCATACGAAAAACTGCAGTTATTTTACGCTGGTATTCTGTGAGCGCGTGGTCCTTCCCTGGTTGAGTCGACCCATTCGTACGTAGTACTACTTCTGACGTAGTGTAGACGGCCTTGGTGGCTATAAGGAAGCAAGATGTAATAATATCCATCTCCCTCGCACATTTTCTTATCTTGCCATGAAAGAAATATTATTTTATTATAAATGACGCTTCATATTAATATACGCTAGTAATCCATTTATTTGTCAATAAATAATATGATACATTTTTTTCGTCATTAATTCATTCAAGTCATTCAGTTCAATCATCAGAGTTGGTTCCTTTGAAAATCTCTGCTATACTCCTTATCAACCAACTTTAAAACAAGTAGTAAAATTAAAAATTTTGTACAACCGACTTCAAAAAATACTGCTCAGACCTTGAGAGCATTTATATGGGACCACAAGAGAAGCACCAGGTTTCAAATATAGAAAGAATCACCAAAATCGATCCACCTATAAAAAAAGTTCTGAGGTAACACACATAAAAATACAGTCGAATTGAGTAACTCCTCCTTTTTGAAGTCTATTAAAAAGTTTTTTTTTTATTTGAAAGCTGGCGCTTCTCATGTGATCCCAAATAAATTTGATCAAGATCTAACCAGTACTTTTTGAGTTATCCTTAATAATGCGTATTTAATTAACTTCGACTACATTGATGATGTTCTTCTTTTATTTATAACTAGATATTCCCCGCGACTTCACCCGCGTGTAATTTAGGGTTTTAATTATTTTGCGCGGAACCCTAATTCTTTTTCTAAAATATAAGTAGCCTAAGTTACTCCTTATAATATCAGCTATCTGCCAGTGAAAGTCCCGTCGAAATCGGTCCAACAGTTTTGGAGATTAGCCCGAACAAACAGACAGACAGACAGACGAACAGACAGACAGACAAAGATTTTAAAAATTGTGTTTGTTATAAATACTGTATATACTTTCATATGAATTTAGTAAGAAGCTGTTATTTTGACATTACAAACAGACACTTCAATTTTATTTATTTGTATAGATGAACTCGGTTGTACAAAATTTTTAATTTTACCACTTGTTTTTTATTCTAATGAAACATTTTTTATTCTAATGAAATCACAAGGGGTCACTTGACGTCTGATGCCGATGTTGAGCTTATGAAATACATTTTTAATGCCCGGGGGAATTCACAAGATGCCTTAGGTGTTTTCTATGATCTTTCCAAGGCTTTCGATTGTGTTCATCATGAGACATTTATCAGGAAACTACAACATTACGGTGTAAAAAATTTGGCGCTTAGACTTATTACTTCATACTTAAGTAACAGAACTAAAAAGTCGTGATAAATGGTAAAGGTTCCACCGGATCGGTAGTATCAATGGGCGTTCCTCAGGGCTCGATTCTTGGCCCCTTCCTGTTCCTAATCTATATTAATGACTTACCTTATCTTGTAGGGGACAATCACGATATAGTATTATTTTCTGGCAATAAGACAAAATGTATTAAATTTACAATACCTAATGTAAAACATTCGAAAACCAATGTGCTCTTAAATGGGGTGGAGTTAAGTTGTGGATACCACTGTTTTTCTTGGTATTACTATTGACGCGAAACTTCAATGGGGCCCCCATATATCTAAATTAGCAAGCATACTTAGTTGTGCAGCATATGCTGTAAGAAAGATTAGAAGTCTCACAGATGTTGAGACAGCTAGGTTAGTGTATTTTAGTTACTTTCATAGCTTAATGTCTTATAGAAATTTGCTATGGGGTAATGCGACTGATATCGAAGCTATATTTTGTTTTGCAAAAGAGAGCCGTACGGGCGATTTATAATCTCAATTGTAATGAGTCCCTCAGAGAAAATTTTAAAGAAATAAACATATAAACTTTGGCATCGCAATATATTTATGAAAATGTAATGTATGTACATAAAAACATAAATAGCTTTAATAATAATAAGGATGTTCATACCTTAAACACTAGGTACAAACATAAGCTTGTAATGCCACTTACAAGACTCCACAGAATTAGTAATTCATTTATGGGGCAATGTATACGCTTTTACAACAAAATCCCAGAACATGTTCAAAGTTTGTCAATAAACAAGTTTAAAAGTTTTATTAAAGAAAAACTGTACAAAGAAGGTTATTATAATATCAAGGAATACATGAATGAAAATAACCACTGGGAATAAGGTGATCGCAACCATGCTAGTTCTATGAAAATTTATTTTAAATTGTATAAACAAAATTATTGTTAAGTGAAATTAGGTTTAAAAAAAGTCCCGCTGGGTTTCTTGCTGGTTCTTCCCAGGACAGAGGTATTTTCCGAACCAGTGGTAAATAAAAAAATTACTTTCAATAAGTATTATGTAATAATCAATATTGAATAAAAATCATTCTATTCTATTCTATTCTTAGATTGAGTGACTATTATATATTATTTACACAAATGGGATGAAATTATTTCCTACAATTTCGTACTAAGTGCCGAATTTTCAATTCTCAAATTAAAGTTATCCATCAAATAATTTATCTTAAAAGTGAAACAACTGAACTGTGAACTTGAAATTTTTTTTTCATTTAAGCATAATTTTATCATGTTTATGTTATATTTTAATTTATAAATAACTTTTACCAGAGGATCGAAAATCGGCCCTATAGCACTTACCACTTTGGATGACACGTTTGAAATTCATTAATGAAATCTTTATTGCTCACGAGTTATTAACGAGTGTTTTTGTACGATTATATTTAAGAGGCGTATTACAAAATAACGCGAAACTACACGGTTTCCTCGTTAAAATTGTATGTTTATCGTTCGTTGCTTGAAATAACAATTACTTGGTAAAAATAATTAGTTTTCTCTTCTCAAATAAGCTCAGAGCGGATTTTAGATAACTTATTTATTTAATCAGTAATAATCATTCTCCCGATGCATGTTTAGGCAAAAATGATCGAAGACATGATTTGGGAGCTCTAATTTGTAGATTCTATGGAATATCGACTATCAAATAAAATATTTTTATTTTCCGAAAATCCTACACTTTAATAATTATAGAATACATTTTCGTTATATGCCTTTCACGCTAGGAAAAAAATATACATATTCAAAAAACGACCGAAAAAGCTTCGATACAAGCCTCTATATTATCATTTGGACGTAAAATTTATACCAAAATAATCATCAACATTTGCTTAAACTATACTATTATTTTTAATTTTTAAATCGTTACTATTATATTTTAATTAATTAAGGCTTTAAGTAGCCTGAATGACCTTGACGAAACGGCGATCGCAGAGTCTAGCAACTACGTTCTGTATAACTTATAAAAGTGCAAAGATTAATATACTGCAGAGATGACAATTATATAAGTAACATACTGCCTGTTATGCTTGCGCATCACTGAGAATTCTGTCGCGGTTACGGATCTTCAATTACATTGTGCTGTAGCTTTGTCCGGTAGGCGTCACGAGCTAGCAAGTGTTCAAGTTTCAAGTACGTAAGAGTTTTTTATTATATATGTTAAATCGTATTTATTTGTATCGTATTAATAGATCTGGGTCAAAGCGTTCGCTGTAAATTTTCCCGGGTTTGATCCCCGACAGCACGAATGAAATTTGTAATTGCAATTTTCGTCAACACGCATTGGGGAAGCACGGCGGGAATTTCCTTGCCCTAAAACCCTCTCAGAAATAAAAAAAGTGTCCTGTGCCCAGTAGAGGGACTTGTATAGCCTATTACTTTACTTTGTAGCAATATTCATATTCGTTTCAGATATAGAAGGGTACCTTATGCTGACAAAAATATCATGTGGAGGCGACGAAAACGTAAAACATCTTTGTACCTAGATAAAACGTTCGAAAGATTGTCAGTCATGTCATACGCCACATTTTCTATAGAGCGTAGAACATTGCAGATAGGGCAAAATAAAAAATAATCCAAAATATTATGGGAACTATTTATTAATAATATATACATTTATAGGTATTTATAATAAACATAATGAACAAGCTGCAAGGTTCAACTAATAATGTTTTTTGTAAACACAATCGTAAAATTCCTGTTTTAATTTTTACCAATGGTTAATTGATGAAACGTAGTCAAGATCACTTCATATAAAATATATTTAATTAAAATTGACACATGACATATTTGGCTTTCTACTTACAACTCGGCGGAAATTTGAAAAGAAGATTTTGTCTTTTCACACAAGTATTGTTTACAACTGGCGTGGTTTCGAAAAGCGTGATTAAGTGTCAGCGGTATATAATCAATTAAATACTGAACTTTTATTATATTTTATTATTTGTTTTTTTTTTGTAACGCATAAGGATAAGTTAGACTAAGTTAGATTAACTTGGATAAGTTTATAATTTTTTTAATTTTATCACAAAATTTCCGCAATAAATTATTACCTTTTCTACAGTGATTCTCTCCTCTTAGTTTCGGCGTGACTGTAGGATGTTATACTGAGTCACCGTCAGTTACTAAGCGGCCATAAATCATTATATGTATGTATAGACATACATATATACATTTTTTGATTTTAATATTTATGTTTTTTTGAATTTTGATTGGATTTTTGAAACCTGGTAAAATTATTTTTTTCCATGCCAATTGATGGGCCTGAGTATAATGCTCTTTGGCTGAAGTTATTTTTTATTTTATGCTCAATTGCAGACAAAACAATATTGATTGCGCATTTCTAAAACAAAATTTTACCTCTTCTCCTTCTAATAATAGCTCCTGAAACTAACACGGCGAAATAGATATTATTATCTATAAGACTATTTGCGGAAACAGTTTTTGTTAACAGTTATGAGTGTAACATTTTATTATATATTTTACATCTTTGCTTATAGTGCCTTGAGCAACACTTTGCCGGTTTCTGTACAGAAAATGATGCTGGCTTTACAAATATGGATGGCCACTACCATTGAATATAATACCCGCTATGTTACGCTTATTTACATAGAAACTTTAATTATCATTTGCATAAAATTCTAAATAGCACTTTTTACACAAAAAGTAAACTTTTAGATCAGTCCATCTTGTTTTTCTCTAATTAAGTGAAAAGTAAAACAAACCAATAGGTCCGTGATTTAAAATTTATTGCAACTTTTTATAGAAAAGCATGACCTTAACATAATATAGTCAATCATTTAGTCAATTATTTAGCCATGGGATAAAACTTTTAAGTGTGCCAGTCAAACATTAATGATGATATTCGGGTCATTATACTGGAAATAGTCTTTTAAATATTTTTTAGTAAAATTGACAATCTTCAGTATGATTGACCGTGTATATGACTTTTATAAGTCTATGTTATTTTTGATGAAAATTATTATTGCAGATAAAAGCCCTTTCACATTTATTTTAGTCTCGAATTAAATTAATCCAAATGAAAATAAGAACTTTGGCACGTTATAACTGATCTTTAAATGTAAAACACTGAGTTGAAATTATATAATTATTAGCAGTTTTTAATTCATTGAACTTTTTTAAGATTGTATTGGATCTCTACTGGTAAAAAAAAAAACAAATATATATATATATTATAGTTCTTGATGAAAATAAAGTATGCGCGTTACATCGTATCCCATCAAGAATTTCTAATGTAATTCTTGGTGTAAAGCTAAGATGTGATAATAACTGTAAACAATAGAATAACAAAATAATGTAAACATTTGTATATACTTGCTTTATAACCTAATAAACATTATTTGACCGTAATAAAATAAAACAAGGTAGTCCTCGGCATGAAAGTAAAAATAAATATTTTCGATTATTTTTGCAATATCTAACAGCCGGATCAGCGCGCGATTCTGATCCATCTAAAGATGCTAAATTTCAGCAAACACTGTCAAATTCAATAGGAGTGACAGAAAAAAACGGTTCTTGATATAAAAGGGTAAATAAATTATTTAACCTATAAAATAAATTCATTTTATTAAAAATCAAAATAGCCCAATAGCTTTATTAACATGAGACACATAATTGTACGAGTGCTTACAATACTTAACATTATTTTACTGAAATCTCAGAAAGTTTTTTTTAATAGAATAAGGGTGACAAACGAGCACACAGTCCACCTGATGGTAAGTGGTTGCTACGGCCCATAGACATCTACATCTATTCTCGATTACGTATCAAAATGTAGATGCGTTGTCACCCGTGAGGACTAAGATGTAATGCCTCGTTTCCAGTAAAAAGGTTCTCCGGTTCTCTACACTCACCATACGAAACACAGCAGGCTTAAACTGCTATTTTACATGGTATTCTGTGAGAGCGTGGCCCTTCCCCGGTCGAGCCGACCCATTCGTGCTACAACTATACCAACTACTAATATAACTGCAGCATGGCTCTACCACGTAAGAAAAAATTGACGTTGAAAATTTAAGTATTTTCAGAAGCAACTTTGCAATTATTTTCTATTGAGTGAACTTTTGTGGAATCGTGTTTTACAAACCGCCACCTGAAATACGTACAATTTTTTTCGATAACGACGTGAAATTACAAAACGATTCCTACGCATATCAATGTGGCTCCATTCAGCCTCTTAAAATGCACATACCTCGGGATTGAGAGATTTTAAAAGTTTTCATGCGTAGATAATGGAAGAAATAATATTATATTATTACTGTCCCGTGTGAGGAAACCTTTATACTTATATACATATTCTCATCATATTTTTATGGTTGGTTAGAAAAGTTATATCTAAAT
The DNA here is from genome assembly GCA_963668995.1 of Parnassius mnemosyne. NCBI lineage: Eukaryota > Metazoa > Arthropoda > Insecta > Lepidoptera > Papilionidae > Parnassius > Parnassius mnemosyne. The sequence goes on from CAVLGL010000115.1 coordinate 48,452,503, forward strand.
GCAATCTTTCACAGGGTAATTTTTTTTTACTATTTTTACCCAGCAAGTAGTAAAGCAACTACAATCCCATCGCTGGTTATATAGCCTAAGATGGTGAATTGCACTGACTTAACAAAAAGCTATTCACTCTTGCCTAATACTCCTAAGTAAGTATTATTTGCAACCTATTTGTGACCTATTTGTGTGTGTGTGTGTGTGTGTGTGTGTGTGTGTGTGTGTGTGTGTGTGTGTGTGTGTGTGTGTGTGTATAAAGGTTGAGTACTACTTCGCTTACCTATACGAGGTTGCCACTCGAGAACCTTTCTTCCTATTTTTTATCGGTTTTCCAAGTTATATAGCTAGCCCATTGCCATTTCACTTTAATATTCCGTTTAATGTCAGTTACTCTGGTTCAACTGCGAATATCTTCATTTCTAACTTTATCACGTAGAGAAACCCCTCTCCAATTTAAAATTTTTACATTTTTAGATGATAGTTTGTGTAACATAAAAAAAAAACCATGAACCCAAGAATGTCTTTATATAGTTATTTATACTTAGGGAAGCACCATTTTTATTATTTATTTAAATTGTTTGATTTAATTTGATAACAGTGTACCTAAATGTAAGTATCTGTATCTTTATTTCCCTCCCCAACAATATATAAAGTCATACTCATAAAAACAGCGTTTTATTGTAATACATAATTATAAAATTCAGTATCAACTAATTAATAAAAATATGCAACAATAAAATTACATAGGTATTAAAAACTATCGAAATCTAAGTAACGAGAGCATGTTCGTCGTTCCACATCTAAATTATATAAATTTGCATTTTTCAATTTCACTAACAAACGTCGCCGCGAAAATTTCTTCTTCTTTGGGCACTTTAAAAATTCATTTATTTAGAAAATAATATTTACAGTTACCAGTGTACAGATATTAACTAAATTAAGTATTTCTAGGCATAAAAATATTTATAATTGAGTATAAACTTATAAAAAACTAATATATATTTGAACGAAGTCGCTCCAACACCGACGTGCGGTCCAATTTCGACGATGTCCGAAAACGGACTGTGACAGAGCTTACATGGCGACGGAGCATGCGCGCTCGCGTAAATATATTCAATTTCAGGGAAAAATGATATATTCTCTAATAAAACGGGTAATAAAAATAAAACTTTCAATTAAAAATATTAATATTTTTAAGACCTTTTTTTTAGTGTAAGAACTATTTAAAAAGCTTGTGCCGTTTTGGAGAAATTTTGCAAAATATGACAAAGATAGGTACTCTTTGGGGATTTTTTTTCTAATAAGGGGTTGACAAAAATACAATTTTGTTAAATTAAAAACATTTACCAAATCCTCTTCTGTTACCCTGTATTTTTTCTTTGTGGATTAAATGAACAGTTATTGAGATTTTTTTACTTAAATATCCTAGATTTAGGCATTTCAACCACTGTTAAGGCCTTAAATAAAGTACTATATATTTCACTGCGCCGGCCATCTGCGTTCACTATCCCGCGAGCGCTTGTCGAGGTTGGACCTGCGTCAGTTGATTTCGCGCGCTGCGTCGTTTCGATACTACTATGGAAAGTCAACGGTGGTAGAGCCACGCGGCAGCTTTTGAACGGATCGGCCGGCTCGAACCGGGGTGGTACCACGACCTCACAGAAAACCAGCGTGAAGTAGAGGTTTACCTCTGCGTTTCGCTTGGTGAGTGCAGGTGGCCGGAGGCCCTTTTTACTGGAAATGAGGCATTCCATCTTAGTCCTCACGGGTGACAACGCATCTATATTTGGATTTGTAATAGATGATAGCTGTAGATGTCTATGGGCCGCAGCAAACACTTACCATCAGGTGGACTGTGTGCTCATTTGTCACCCTTATCCTATAAAAATAAAGAAAAGATCGTTTAATCACCATACTCACAGTATTATATTGAGAGCGAGTGAATAGATATGAAAGAAAGTATCGGTCGCGTAGCTCGCTGCCCACTCGGTGTGTAAAATACCTAAATTTGCGAAACGCCGAAATGTAAGAGGCCTCTTAATAACTAGCTGATACTCGCTCGCATCGTTGGGCGCACGATAATATTTTATTGCGGAACCTATTTTTTTTTATGGGACTATCTTATGTACTAAGGACTAAGATGGGAAAACAGCGGATCTGTGGGGGATTTCCGTTAAAGTTATTGCGTCTGTAATAGATACAATTGCGCCTCATTTAGCTATTATTTTTAATACTAGTATCGAATCTGGTGTGTTTCCTGATTTAATGAAGCATAGTAAAGTAATACCTTTATTTAATTCTGGTAGTACATTAGACCCCGCCAATTTTAGACCTATTTCTGTACTACCAACACTTAGTAAGATTTTTGAAAAAATTGTTCTTGATCAAATGTTAAATTTTTTTAATATAAATAATTTACTTCATAAAAATCAATTTGGTTTCACAAGGGGTCGCTCGACAACTGATGCCGGTGTTGAGCTGATTAAATATATCTTTAATGCATGGGAGAATTCACAGGATGCTTTGGGTATATTTTGTGACCTATCCAAGACCTTCGATTGTGTTCACCATGAAACATTAATAAGGAAACTTCAACACTACGGTGTAAGAAGTGATGCCCTTAAATTAATTATTTCATATTTAAGTAAGAGAACGCAAAAAGTTGTCATTAACAATATGAGCTCTTCCGGATCGATGGTACAAATGGGCGTGCCTCAAGGCTCAATTCTCGGCCCCTTTCTGTTTCTTGTATACATTAATGACTTACCTTACATAGTAGGGGATAACCATGATATAGTATTATTTGCAGATGACACTTCTTTAATTTTCAAATTAAGTCGACAGTTACTAAAATATGACGAAGTAAATAATGCTATATCTAAATTAGTAAATTGGTTCGATGTTAATAATTTGCATTTAAATGGCACTAAAACAAAATGTATGAAATTCGTGACTCCAAATGTCAAACAATTAAATACTAATGTAATTTTAAATGGGGAGAAACTGAGTCTTGTAGATACCACCATTTTTCTTGGAATCACACTAGACGCGAAGCTTCAATGGAGCCCCCATATATCAAAACTAGCAAGCAGACTTAGTTCTGCAGCATATGCTGTAAAAAAGATTAGAAGTCTAACCAGTGTTGAAACAGCTAGACTAGTTTACTTCAGCTACTTCCATAGCATAATGTCGTATGGTATTTTGCTATGGGGACACGCAGCTGACACTGAAATTATATTTGTTTTGCAGAAGAGGGCCATAAGAGCAATTTATGATTTAAAGCCTAAAGAGTCGCTGCGACAAAAATTTAAGGAAATTAATATATTAACTTCGGCCTCTCAATACATTTATGAAAATGTAATGTACGTACACAAAAATAAAAGTAGTATTACAAAAATAAGTGATATTCATTCTGTAAATACTAGGAACAGACACAAGCTACACAAGTACCAGTTACTCGACTCCATCGAGTCAGTAATTCATTCTTGGGGCGATGTATACGCTTTTACAACAAAATTCCAGAAAATATACAAAGTTTGACCTGTTCAAAGTTCAAAAACTTTATTAAACTAAGTTTGTATAAAAAGGGTTATTATAATATTAAGGAATTTATGGATGATAATAACCCCTGGAAATGAGGTGATCGCTACCAAGCTATTTCTAATTTGTTGTGTTGTTAATTTGTGTAACATCATGATTGTAAGCTATTATTTAAAAAAAAATCCCGCTGGGTTTCTTGCTGGTTCTTCCCAGTACAGAGGTTTTTTCCGAACCAGTGGTAATCAAACAAAAGAGTGACTTTCAATAAGTATTATTTATAATCTATATTGAATAAAAAAGTTTCTGTTCTGTTTCTGTTTCTATCGTAAAATCCGTTCTTAGTGATATTTTATTTTATTTTATAGGATAGGGTGACAAACGAGCACACAGTCCACCTGATGTTAAGTGGTTGCTGTGGCCCATAGACATCTACATCTATCGTCATTTGGGAATCAAAATGCAGATGCGTTGTCACCCGTGAGGACTAAGATGGATTGTTTTTATAAGAGAGGGGGCAAACGAGCATGCGGCTCACCTGATGGTAAGTGACTACCGCCGCCCATGAACAACTGCAACACCAGGGGTATTGCAGATGCGTTGCCAGTCTTTTAAGAAGGAGTAGGCTCTTTTCTTGAAGGTCTCTAAGTCGTATCGGTCCAGAAAAATCGCTAGTGGTAATCGATTCCACAAGGAAGTTGTGCGAGGAAGAAAACATCTTCTAAATCGCACAGTGGTGGACCGCCAATCATCCAGGTGGTTTTAGATTTAAAGTCGATATAGGTAAATGGTCGCTACAACCAAGGTTGTAATAAATGAAATCTACTGTATATATATATACAACATCAGGTGGTATATTATATATATATAATATACTTTTGGATTATCCAAAAATATTATTATAGAACATGCTTTAATTACCATTGGGTCTAATCATTTTTCGTTTTTGATGAATATTGATAAGAAAATTACTAAAACTGGGATAACTGCCGAGTTTATTCCCCATTTCTTCTTCGGGCAAAGTAATTTCGTTCTAAAACGATTGTTTTGTTGATATTTGACATTATATGTACGGCAAAAAATAACGAAGAGCATTTAAAAATAAATAGTGAAACATAAATGGCAAGGATTTTGACTGCATTGATAGTAGATCTTAACTCTAACCTGATCTCCATATCCAAGTGCTCCAGTTCTGGCACCCGGCACCAGTGCCGCTGCGGTGTTGCCATGATGAACATCTGGCTGAAATACACGAACGCGAAGAATATGCCGAATGGCAGCATCGAAACTAACATTAGCTTCTGATAGCAGCCTAACTCGCCCACGTGCGATAGAACCGACTCCAACGCGTCGCTGTCACCGGCCGCCTTCCTCCTCTTATCTTCTTTCATGTCCTGCAAAAACAGATACGTCGCTTTTTTAGACCTGTGTGTGTTGGTGGGCAAAGCTAAAACTTAGTAAGTCGGCCATGAATCTAGATGTTTCCAACTAAGTCTGTGCGAGTTTTTAAACACACATCTTAGGAAATATAATATATAAGTTTGAGAACTTCCGACAATATTCGTTTGTCGCAGTGAAGAATACCATTCGCTGGATGGTAGATCTCCTTTCCTGTTCAGGTGTCGTCCGGTAGGAATCAACCTTCTTACCTTTTTCCGCCACCAAGCAGTAGTGCGTGTGTACTGCTGTGCAAAGACTTCTATACAAACTACTAGACGTGCACTACGGTACTAATACATTGCTCACTTAGTTCCGGTCAATTCTCCATAACTTCTTTAGTCGACTGAGAGCGGACGAGAAGACTAGTTCTTTGTTTTGTAAACCGCGGACGTTATTTAGACAATTTTACACTGATTTTGTCTTTATTTGTGTGTGCACTTTGTCAACGTAATTTGAAGTTTATTTCAGATAAGTATGTAACTTTATTTCACAACTAGCTGTTCCCCGCGACTTCGCCCGCGTGTAATTTAGTTTTTTAATTTTAGCGCGGAATCCTAACTCTTTTTCTAAAACAAAAGTAGCCTAAGTTACTCCTTATAACATTAGCTGTCTGCCAGTGAAAGTCCCATCAAAATCGGTCAAGCCGTTTCGGAGATCGGCCGGAACAAACAGACAGACTGACAGACGGACAGACAGACAAAAATGTTAAAAATTGTGTTTTTGTTATAAGTACCATATATACTTTCATATGTATTTAGTGAAAAGCTGTTATTTTGACGTTACAAATAGACACTCCAATTTTATTTATTTGTATAGATTGTCTGTAATCAGTAACGGTCGCAAATGAAGATACAACTGTGTGACATAGTTTTTTTTTTTACTTAGTTTATCCGCTGTTATTTATTTTACAGCACGCTTTGTTTCTGCGTATCTTTTTTCTCCTTTTTATATCTTTCGGTGTTTTTATTTTCCAATTCTGCGGTTATTATGCTTTACGAACATTAAAAACTTATTTCCTATTACATATTTGTCACTCCACTTTATACATTCCATAATTTTACTTTTTTTTGTGTGGGTAACGTTTAACTTTGCGCAGACGCAATATCGTAACCAATTAGGTTAATCCGAAGTGCGATTATTGCTAGTTGCGTGGTTGCGTGACATAGTTAGGTATATATAGAAGTCTTTGCTGCTTTTTTCCGGTTTGAGGGGTATATATATCTGAGAGTCAATATAATTACCCGCTGTGAGGCGTTCTATACCAGTCTGAAGGTGAATCAACGAATCTGAAACTGTTTTTGTCGTTGCAGTGTCCATAGGCTGGAGAATCCATAGGTGGACAGTAAGTTCGTTTGTATTAATAGTAATGGTGTAAAAATGTTCATTACCCCATATCGTCCTGTGTGTGTCATAAGAGGTGATAGAAGGAAATGCTTTTATACGTGGTACAGCCATGCTGCAGCTATATTATTGGTATAGTTGTAGCACGAATGGGTCGGCTCGACCGGGGAAGAACCACGCTCTCACAGAATACCAGCGTAAAAAATATATATATATACCAGCGTAAAATAGCAGTTTTGCTGCTGTGTTTCGTATGGTGAGTGTAGAGAACCGGAGACCCATTTTACTTCAAATGAGGCATTCCATCTTAGTACTCTCGGGTGACAACGCATCTGCAATTTTATTTGAAGTAGATGACTATGGGCCGCTGCAACCAATTACCATCAGGTGGACTGGGTGCTCGTTTGGCACACTTATCCTATAAAAAGACAGGGGATGGGCAGCAGCGTTTTCCGAATAAAAACTAGAAAATAAAAAACTGCGGTTGCCAACTCGCTAGCTAAGCGTGGCGACTATGGCAAACGTCTTATTTTTGAGGCAATCAGTGGGGGAGGCCTATGTTCAGTATTATTTTTATATAGAATAAGAGTAACAAGCGAGCATACAGTCTACCCCATGGTGTGGATAGGCTGTAATGAATGGTTGAATTATTACTTGTAATCTATATGGATAAAAATGTTCTACTTTGTTTTGTTATTATCAGCCAATAAAATATTGTCAGCATCGTCTGCGGTGACGATGTTTTTGTCTGATAAGTATAAATGTTGAGCTGAATAGACTTCGTTACCCACCATGCTTTCTTACTTAAGTTTGGTAATGGTGTTTACAGTATATTAAAAACAGTTACGAACTTTTAGTTAATTTGTCCATCCCAAAAAAAACTAACACTAAAAGTTTTCAACAAATTACGGAAATTATGGAAAAACACTTACAACCACGGCTAGGGTCACCAGATGAAACAATTAAAAGTCCGGAGAAGAGGACTGATTTCCATTAAAAAATCCTGAGATTTTCTTACAGTTTGAGAAGAAAACCTTACTTAAAAAGGTATCTTCGCATATTAAGTATGATAAAACTGTTTAAGTACCTACTTGGATAAATAAGTTTTGATTTTAATTGTGGAATTATTACCAAAGGAAAATTATTTTTAGTTTGATTAACTTTTTATTAAAGAGATCTTTAAAATGTAAGCTGTATTATATTGAAAGTTCTAAAATCCTGAGATTTCATGAAATTTGCTAAATTCAGCCGCAATCCTGAGAAGAGTCTAAAAATCCTGAAATCTCAGGACAAATCCTGAGATATGGTAACCCTAACCACGGCCCAGTGAACTGGTAGAACGATATAAGTTCAGGCAGGATGTTTCCTAGTAGTAGTGACGAAAAAGTTTCTGAATACGTGTTTGCAACAAAGTCCCAAAAATATGCAGGAGCTATGTATTTATTAAAAAGTTTAAATTGTTTATTAATCAAAAGTTGTTGAAAAAGAGTTAAGTATACTCGATTCATACTATACTATATAATTCTCCTTAGAAATCAAGTAATCGCTATCATGCCGTTTTTAAATGATTTCATTTTAATTGTACAGTAAGTAATATATTGTAAAACTAGCTGTGCCCGCGGCGTAGCTCGGGTATACAGGTTTTACATAAAGAATTTGTCGTTTAGGTAAGAGAATATTAAACGATTTATTTCATTACTGTATCAATAAGTGGTAACAAAATAAATCATTATCATCAAAGTTCTAAGTCGTTTATGATAGAGCTTCTGTGCAAACGACGTTAGAAGTAGGCTTAGCGGGGGTATACACAAAAAGGTTACGGGGGCTACTAACGCGGGAAAAAGCAACATAGAGTTGGCCATGTGCAAAACAGTCAGTACTGAGGTACACTCCTACAACGCGTAAAGTTTGACCTTGCGCTTTATTTACGGTCATCGCATAACACACGCTCACTGGAACTGGGAACTGAACGCGCTTAAAACTGAAAGGAAAGTTACTTCTTAATAGAGGGTTTTTGGGCAGTGCTGCCAGATAAAAAAAAACTCATTCAGCTCTAGGACAACACAAAAAGCGTTAGATTTCATGAAAACAGCGCTTTAAAAAAGCCCTAGATTTCGCGCTAAATTAACTACAAACAAAGTTTGTGTTTTTTTATATAATCATAATAAAGAAAACAACATTAAGTTTTTTTTCTGGCAATATTTTTTTGATGTATCAATACTTCGCAGGACATCGACTTATAATTATGGCAATTGCTGTCAATAGTAGTTAGTACTGTACGAACAATAAAAATGTCATTAATTGTTTTAAAGTGCAATGTATTTCGCAACTTAGTTTCAGATGTCAGCATCTGATTGCGGTTGCTACACAGTTTCTTTGTGTTATAACTTCTAAGTAACTTTTAACTTAGCTGTGCTCTAAGCAACTGACTGAAACTGAATAAAGCAAAATAAATGCGTTGCCAAAACCATAAACGGAAACTTTAATAAAGGGGATTTCCCCGCTTATAGTCGTCGGTAAAAAAATCAAGTTGATCATCCTAAAGGGGAAGCCAGGAGATCCATAGCACAGGGTATCCTAGTTTGGACTCGTCTCCCATGCTCTTTGTTTTGTGGAAAAAATATGTTTGAAAAAGATAAACTGCAATGTACTATTTGTGGGAAAAAATAATAAAGGTCATTATTATTATTATCGGTAATGTGAACTAACAGTACTGCTATAAAAGAGTTAATAACCCGCTAGTCGCTAAAATATTGAAATGTGTGCTAAATACACCAAAAAGCGCTAGATTAAGCTAGGTGCTAAAATTTCGAAATGCGCGCTATACATTCCAAAAAAGCGCTAAATCTAGTTCCCAAAGCGCTAAAATGGCAGTACTGATTTTGCGTATATTATAAATACAATATCACGACATTTCGTTGCAAAATATTTATTTTTGGTCGGGTTCCGTTGTATGGCTTCGATGGATACAAATTTCTTCAGTAAGTCTCAATACGATTCATCGGCGAAAAATCTCAACACAGCAATTCAGAAAAGTTTGTAATTTGTGCAACTCCATCTATTACGTCCTTTGTGTGAGGAAACATCCTTTTTAAATCTCTTTTTGTGTTTTAAGTATAAATATATTAATTATTATGGAACGTTTTTTTTTACACACAAATCTTTTTATTACTATTTCTGAGATTTTATGGCGCTATTGAACAAATTCGAACCCACATTTCAAAATAATAATCATTACTTTCGATAGAATTAACCAATTTTAATAAAACAAAGATTAAATGTAACTCGAAGATACGCTTTATGATTTTCTTAACGATTTCTTTGAAAATAAAAGATGTTTACTTTAGACGTGATGCGTTCATATAATAACAGACAAATAGACAGACAGACAATTCTAAAAATTATAAAATGTTCTTATTTAATTATTTTCAGTTCCCCATAATGATTTTAGCCACCAAAATATATATACAATGTACAGAAAGAGACACAACATGTTATCATCATTTTTATTATATGATGTATATATTTAAAGAGAGATGGCGCTGCTAACATCAATTCTAAAAATAAAAGAGATTAATTGACGCGATTGATACATTATATAAAACGCAAGAGAACTTATAAATCAGTGCCTGCACAGTAAGCAAAAAATAAAGTTTGACCCTCGCCAAAACCAACGCAATTGTTAATAGCTCTTTTAAAATTTGATTTACCACATAGAGTACTTGGCGGTAAAGAATAAATTGAGTTTGTCAACACGCAGTAGGGCAGCGAGTAATATAATAAAGATTAGCAGTAAATATGAAAACTCATCTACAGGAAAAAACCACATTGTTACATTTTCACTACACCACCATCTATCGAAGAAATGGGTTAACTATTGTGCTTCAGATTTAGTTAATAAGGTTTAATATATTTTTGTATAATATATTTAATACGTTCTTTAATACTTTTGTTTACTGCATTTTAGATATACATAATTATATCATTATTTTACATAATTTAACTATGATTTATGATATGATATTAGTTTAAAATGCACTTGATGACTCAAACAAAGCCACCGTTGAGCAAATTCGTACCTATACTTCCCTACCCATACTTCAGAATATTTATCATAACTTTTGATGGAATGAACTGATTTTAATGAAATAAAGACTAAATGTAACCTGAAGATACACTTTATAATTTCCTTAACAATTCTTATGATATAAATTAGTACTTTATACGTGATACGTTAACAAACAAACAGACAGACAGACAGACAGACAGACAGACAGACAGACAGACAGACAGAAAATTCTAAAAATGGTAGAAATGTATTTAATTACTTATTTTTAGTACCCCTCAATCACTTTTATTACAAAAATATAAAATGTACAGACATCTGCTATTTACAGTTTTATTATATGTATAGAATAGATAACACTTTCTTTTAAATAATACCGCCAAGTTTCTTGTTGGCTTTCCCTAGGTCATAGGATTTTTCCGAAGCGGTGGTAAAAGCATAAGTGAATTAGATTAGGTATTCATGTAATCTTTATTCTAATTATTTTCTTATTTTTTCTTCTTATCGACAGAATAGAATAATTTTTAATCTATGATTGTTTGGTTGCTTGATATATTTAATTCTTAAAGGTAAAATTAAAAAAATACAGAAACGTTGAGGATCATGATGTATTTATTAAGATTAATAGAAAAAGGGTAAATAGAACTTTTCAAAAATTAATGATGTGAAAAAAAAATTATTGATATGCCAAAACATGAAATGTGAAAAAGGCCTAAGTTTGAATAAATGGCGATCGAAGTTGTCTCTTCTTCACTGATAAGAACAGCAAATAAATGTTTCTTTCTTTCTTTCTTTAAGAGTTTAAATCGGAACGTGTGCCAAAATCTTTTAATTTCAGCTTCATCTTGTTAGTTTTAAAACGGTACTCAAAGAGTATGTAATTACTACGTTTTAGTTCGTTGGTACTATCAGTTAACAACAAATAGGTTTTAAGGATATTTTTTTTTATTAACATTTCTTATGTCTTTTTTGTTCTAAGTTATATTTGACAGCTACGTGGCGCAGTGGCTTAGCAATGAGTTGCGTCACTGAGGCCAGCTGGTTCGAATCCCGCACGGAACAAGTATTTGTATGACCTACAAATAAATTTGCCGGGTCTGGATATTTGTCATGAGGTCACGTTTACAAAAAAATAAAAAAATATTTATTTTATTGCATACTGCATTCTGCAATACCTTGGCCACCTTTTTTTTTTAAAAAGTGTACAGAGTTTATATTATATAATAAACCCTGTAGTATACTGCATGTATGTAAACTGCCTTCACAATACAGTAGAAAATTCTAGTGTGTGTAACGTTTTTTTAATTAAAAAAAGTAGAAAGATTTATAAGTACACTTTATGTTATAATGAAATTTATACAAGTGTTTATGCCCAAATTTGCTCATTTTGAACGCCATCCAATTGCGTTCGAGCAGGCGCGTCACCCGATGGTATGTAGGTGAGATTACCGCCGCCAGGTGGGGCGGCGGTGTGCGGTTTGTGTGGCTCGACGCGTGGGCGAAGGAGATGAGCAGATGAGTAGGTCGCTGGCCGCGATGCGGGGATCCCGCGTATCTCGGTTATCGGGGCCGAAGTTCACGCGACCGGTAGGGTCCAGATGGTTAGATTTAGTGCGTGTTACTTCGCTCCGTGGATATGTGAATTTTGCAATATTTAACTTGTTCGGGTGATGCGGAATTGTGCACGCGCGCGCCGAGTACATATACGGTCTAGGATTCGAACCGCGCATTCCTTGTTCGAGAGCGTCTCCCGGTTGATTGTCAGGAAATCATTATAATTGTGCCGTCGCGTTAAGTGCCCTTTTTTGTGTGTTGGCTGGTTTGTTAGTTTTACGTGTCAACGAGGCGTATTTTGAATTCGCCTCGTTCGCGGCGTAGTGTTGTGATGTCGAATGAAGGAACTTAGTTGTGTTTAACGCTGAACCGTATGACTCATTAAGAGATCGCGTTAGTTCCCTATTTATAATTTTGTGATAAGTGAATCCGGGACATTGAATGTCGAATTTTGAACTACTGTCCGTACTGTGTCGGGTATCACGTGTTCGATTCTACGATGAATGTGGAATTAGGCGATTTTAAGTTAGTTAAATGTACAATGAAGCTATATAGACTGAAATAGTGACGATGAAGAAAGAAATGGTCCAGCAGTGGAGCCTGCTGGAGCGATGCAGCATTGTGGGGCAACCTGGAACACGGCCACTGCTGGTCTCCTAAGCAGGTCCAGGTCTCAGACACATACACATCACTAAACACTACTTGCCATGCACCTCACACCCAATTACGGCCTGACCGAGCCTTGGGGCGATCTAAGAGTCGGAAACAGGTAAGTACTATATCTTCCTAGCATTCTCCCATATGGTTTAGTATGATAGGAATTCTTCCATGTGGCCAATTGGGCCCGACCTGCGGCTGCTCGTGGAATCTTCTGCTCATGGGCCCCGGAAGATTCGACCTTAGCTGGAGCAGCTGTAGGCCGTAACAACAAGTAATACATTATTCGCATTTTTATGCAGTATTTATGTATCTTATCTGATAAATTGATTTCTTTTTTACTTGTATAAATTGCATTATTGAATAAATTGACAACATATTTCAGAACAAAATATACAAAATAAATTATAAAAGAAAATAATAAACTTAAAACGTCTTTGTTGTTAAACATTATCAAATAAAAATCTGTTTCCAGCAGCTATTTATACAAAGATAACAATGTAGAGATTTTAAAATACTTGTTGTTTAAATATCTTTGTTGTTTTATTATCGCTATACTCTAGTAGAATCTATTCTACAAGGTTATATAGTAATTTTCACAATAGTAATTGTGAAAATAACTTGTTCAGTTAAAGTATTAAATAAACGTGTAAAAATTGAGAGATTATTAATTGACATAGACATCGGAATGGTGGTTTTATAGTAATTCGATAGTGTAACAATTACGAAAACTGTAAACATAAGAAAACGTTTATGACCGTGTAGTTATATGATGTAGACCATATGGTCACGTGGGTGTTGTAAGAACCCTAATTCAAAAATAATTAAATATTAAAAATTTTGTATAGCCGACTTCAATATAAGTTATTAAGAATAACTCAAAAACTATTGGTCTGACCTTGATCAGATTCATATGGGACCACACGAGAAGTACCAGCTTTCAAATAAAAAAGGAATCATAGAAATCGGTTCATCCAGTAAAAAGTTATGAGGTAACACACATAAAAAACATACAGTCGAATTTTAATGATGTACTGGCACTGACCTCTATAGTCTATAGTATATCTATAGAAATAATAATTTACTTTTCCTTTTACAATAAAAGCAAGCAACTTTAATGTAATATTGAAAAAAGTAAGTCATACCTCTAATCGATTCTCGTTCATAATCATGTTTATGCACAAATAGGGTTAACACACAAAAAATGGTACGAATCACGTCCGACACTTGAAGACGATCGATTTGAATGATTACAGAATCTATGCCTTGGATATATTTACGGACTTTATATTTTGATAAAAAAAGATATTAGATGATATATCTTATCACTGTTAAGGCGCTTCAATACAGGAACATCCACGAATACGGGAAACTACAAATACAATAAAATCGCAAGCAAAGCGTGTTTTGAATTACATTAACTATTTTATTATAACACTAAGTTGGCACTACGGTTTACTACGGTACATTACGGTACTACTTGTGTCGTGTTTACTATAAGAAGATAATATTTAAATTAAGTCTATTGGCCGTAACTAGTAAAATAATAATATAATATCAGCAACTGGCTTCATTCCCCATTCGCTTTTTTCTAGCTTAATGGATCTAGACATCCATAAACTTATATTTATATTGCTGCAGAAAGCAGCAATATTGAATACTTGTAGAATAGTCCGTACGTTTCTGTCTAAAGATTAAACATTCAACCGAGTTCGTTTGGCTATCAGTCCGCGAAAAAGTTATAATACCTCGGAAACGAGAGAATGCTAAACAGAAAGTATAACAATAATAATAATAATAAGCGCGCTTACCATGCATAATCGCGAAGTGTGCAGCCTCCGTAATTACTTTCTGACGAGAGCGGATGATCCATACTATAGGGACGTTATTTCTTGTGATAAAGGACTGACCCCTCTATCCTTAGCCAACGAGCAATGGCAAGACTCAGCAGTACAGTGCATTTCCGACCGGGAGGCCGTATGGAAGGAGAAGGAGCTCCACGGGAGGTTCTACAAGGCTCTACATGAGCCTTTCGTAGACACAGTCGCCTCCCTTCACTGGCTACGTTTCGGTGACCTCTTTGGGGAAACCGAGGGTTTTGTCTGTGCGATACAGGATCAGGTTATTAAGACCAACAATTATGAGGTTACCGGCATGTGGGGTGGTCTGCCGACCGAAATTATTCCTGTGGTCGTTTCTGCGAACGGGTTAATCCCAGTCAGCCTCCCCGGTCATCTGAGGCGACTGGGACTCCGTGACGGACCGCTCCAGGCTCAAATGCAGAAGGCGGTGCTCCTCGATACCGCCCGCATCGTCTGCCGGTTTCTTTCCCTTTCCCCCTAACCCTCGGCCGTCTAGTCTCCCCTGCCGAGGGCTTCCATCTGGTTGGGTTTTTATATATTTATGTATTTTTTATGTATTTTTTATGTATTTATTTTATTTTATTCATATTTATGTATGTTTACCATTTTCATTTACAATTATATATTTATACTGCCCAACCAGATGAGAAAACTTTATAGATACCCCAAAATAATAATAATAAAGTCCTCCAAACGGAATTTCGGCCAGGGCGGACAGTATCACCGGAGACTAGTCATCTGTGCTGTGCAGGAGGATCTGTGAGGATCTTAGTGCACGACCCGAGTGTGTGCCCGAAAAAAGGTGCACTTTCTATTCCCTCACTCTCAAAGTCCTGTGTGACGGCGATCCGATACGACCGGAGAGAGATCAGACACAGGACCAATGGCTTTAAATGCTTTCTGAGGCATGGGGGTTAAACAACGCCAACTTCTTGACTTCAGGCTGTTACTAAGAACTTCTCCACAGAAAAACCCAACTACTGATTTTGGCCGAACTCGGGATTAGAATCCCAGACCAAGAGATCAATAGTCGTATACTTACGATCACTGGACCAGTAGGTAGTTAAATCTAAAATAAAACTTGTAAGTCCTTACTTACAAGGGCAATGCCAGTGACATACCTTACTGCTTAGAACGATTAAAATATTTAGGTATATTATTCTGCATAATTTTTTTTAATTTTACACGGACTAACAATTACGTCTTGAACAGTTATTTGTAGCCCAAATAAAGACTGGTTAATTGCGAGATTCATACCAGCGGCCCGCAACGTCGCAGCCAAACGTTTAACCACTGCGCTACCGGCTCGACTTAATAAAGTGCTCAATAATTAAATTGCACAGCTCTTGAGATATAATAATTTACTTTTCCTATATCAGAAAAAATAAATATTATTCTGCCACATCAAAAGCAAAATAAAGAGAACGATAAAGGGAACTGCAAAGGTGGAAATCAAACCGCCACTATGATGGCCATTTTATCCTATTGATGATTTTGGCACAAAAAAACAGGAACAACATATTTGTTACTAAATGGGCTGACTGGTCACACGTGAGTGTTCATGTGGATTACCTGAATAAAGCTATGCGAGCTCAGGAGCTTGCCATAAATTGCAGACACTCACTCGAGAAACCCGTTCGATCCCCGCCGGTAGCAATGAAATTGTTAATTGCAATTTTAAGTTCTGAATTACCACATGCTCGGTAGTAAAGGAAAAAATCTTTGAGAAATAAGGAAAAAAAGTATTTCGAAGACACGTGAAGTTCGCCAGCACTCATTGGGGCAGTGCGGCGGACACTTCCTTGCCCTAAAACCCTCTCAGAAATGAGAGGAGGCCTGTGCCCAGCAGTGGAACGTATATAGGCTGTAACTTTAATTTTTTAAGTTTATAGAGTATATTATATTCGTATTATCATCAGGTACCGCGAGCTATATTTGAAGACAAAAGCTAATGCTCAGAAAGTATACTAAACGCTACGTTGATGCCAAATTCTAACATCCCGTGAAATCTCCGTGACTAAACCTTTGTCGCGACCATGTATAATTCGACACTCGACAGCCGAATTATTCTCAACGCTAGTCGGCAGTTGTTTTGTTTTTATTTAGTGCTTTAGATCATGTCATTGTCTTGTGAAGTGTCAATGATTTCTTAACAACTTTACTCCTACTTTGTTTTAAATTGACCAACTTACTCTAAAGATCCAAGTTAAACAAAACAATTGATTTCGTATTCGACTTCATTGATACTCTATAGTACTCATAAGCTCATAACTGTCGCACACATACATAGGTACACAATAATAGTTTTGCAATTCTACTAAGGACCTCCTGGATATCCAGGAGGTCTAGAATCTATAATATACCCACCTGGGTAGGTGGATATATTATAGATTCTAGAACCTCATATGTCATGAATAAAACCATTATAGTTCTTGAGTCATTAAGGTCTGTAATGTGCCATTGTATCACTCACTCATTCGTCACTGATATGCGAAGAAATCGAAAGAAATCTGAAAATTACAAATTAACGATATTCGGTGGCGACATGTGTTGCCAAAGTTGTTGTCTAAGTTTATTTCTTAAGGCTTTAATAATTATTTATTTGGGATATTATCTGTTTTATTCTCGTCTCCTAGGGATATATTATGAAGATATATCTTGGAACTGTTATTATATTTTTTTTATAGGATAGGGTGACAAACGAGCACACAGTCCACCCGATGGTAAGTGGTTACTGTGACCCATAGACATCTACATCTATCCGCAATAAAGACTCAAGACGGCTCCGTGGCGCAGTGGCTTAGCAATCAGTTGTTGCGCTGGGGGCAGCGGGTTCGAATCCCGCACGGAACAAGTATTTGTATGGCCTACAAATAATTGTTCATGGTCTGGATGTTTGTCCTTGTGCAATTTATGTTTGTAAACTACCTCCACGACACAGGAGAAAATCCTAGTGTGGGGGTAACGTTTTTTAAAAAAAAAAAGATGCAGATGCGTTGTCATCCGTGAGGACTAAGATGGAATGCCTCTTTGCCGGTAAAAAGGGTCTCCGGTTCTCTACACTCACCATACGAAACACAGCAGTGTTAAGCTGCTATTTTACGCTGGTTTTCTGTGAGAGCGTGGTCCTTCCCCGGTCGAGCCGACCTATTCGTGCTACAACTATACTACTAATATAGCTGCAGCATGGCTCTACCACGTAAAAAATGATACTTGGTACCCGTTCAGATCACAACTTTTATTAATATTATTTATCGATGAAGCCGATAATTCCGACCGTACCTTGTACCGAATTTTCAGATTCATGTTTTTGGTAGGTTAAAATATAAAACTGACTTATGGCGCACCAAGCGCCAAGTTCATAATACGCTAGTGATCCGAAATTAAAAATATTAGACATGATTTGAAGTTCGGAACACGTCCACATTTCATTGAAGCATTGGAACGGCACTTCCCTTCTTCCCTGCTCTTTAAACCGTAGTAACACCTATTTATTTTCATTTAGACGTGCCACAACACTTCTTGAAAATGAGATTTAGGAAAATGCTTATAAAAATTGATTTTGGTATGCGTGATGCTTGATGAATGATGTAGTTTTGTAAACCAGAAGTAACCTAGAAATCACTTTCGAAATAAGCGCGTTTTTTTTAAAGATGTGTGAAGGAATATTAAGGTTTTTATATTAAGAAAATTGCTAGAGAGAATTATTACAATTAGGCATTACTCCGAGTGATTCCTTTTCACTAAATATATTAAGAAAATTATTACTACTTTGATTCTTAAATGCAGTTTTGTAGATTATAGATTAACATTTTATGCATGTTGTAACTTTAAGTAAGTAGCGCAAATATGTCTTTGAGAGATGACTACATATTTGTGCCATTTGCTGTAGAGACTATCATTCGCGTCTGCTCGTTGCTGCTGGTGATAAAAGGGCTGGGTTTTTTTCTTGCTCATAGGCTAAGTATAGCCAGTCAGCGGGGAAACGCAGCCAGCGTTCTTGGCACGACACCGCGGGGAGTAGGACTGTATGATAATTAAGTTACTAGTTTTAGTTTTTTTATTATACTTTTTAATAGTGTATATAATAAAGTATTGTATAAATAAATGAGATTACATATAAATCAGTCTATGCTTTCTGCCATTTATACCTAAATCATTATAAATACCTATTCCTTACCATTTTTTATCTCAAATGTTGGGAAAATCCGTCTATATCATCCTTTATATAGGCACTCCCCGTCAGTGTAAAGCAGGCCATACACGCTAGGGTGTACCTGACAGGTTTGTCTGTACAGTTCAATTGTACATGTAAACTTAGCTGAGTAGAGACCATACACGTAGCGGTAAACCTGTACAAACTCTCAGTTGAAACCATGGCACCGGCAACGACGCTTGATCTTGACACAGTAGCGTTAATAGGTTTATTGTTTGTTTTATTAAAGAACAGAAAATTTAAACGAAGACACCGTGAACAGTGGTGCAAAGCATAGATAATACACTATATACCAGGGAGTGCAAAGCATGGTTACTGCAAAGAAAACAGTACTCTCGTATCAAGTTATTGAAACAATTGAAATTTGATCCGAAAGATTACCGCAATTATCTACGAATGGATGAAAAAACGTATCTTAAACTGTTATCAGTGGTGACTCCCTTAATTGAGAAGCAGGATACAATATTGAGAAAAGCTATATCGCCTCATGAAAGACTGACAGTGACGTTAAGATACTTTGCAACAGGGAGAACAGACGAGTGTTTTTCCTCTCTGGCAATCACCGGACAACTGAGGTCTGCGCAGGCGACCGCCACACACGCTCAGTTTTGCTTGCACAGTTAAACCGCACAGGTATACCGTCAGGCAAAAAATATCAAAATTCATATTTTTTTCGACTTACCTGTACAGGTGTGGAAACCTGCACAGTTGTGCGACATACACGCTCAGGTTTACCTGTATAGTTAACTGTAACTGTAAACCTGTCAGGTACACCCTAGCGTGTATGGCCTGCTTAAGTCTTTATAGAAATCTTGAGTTACATCTCTTGAATTTGCTATGAATTAATATAATCTATCATAGCCTTTTTAAAAAGGGGATGACAGAACTGGCCAGTGGTCATGTATCGTCTTTTTCACTTTTTTACACCTCCATAAAGACTTAATTTAAGATAGTCCTAAACATTAAGAAGTGTTTTTTTTTAATGGTTAGGTATTTCCTTGGTATTTAGTTATGTCACTATTGAACCATTAGCATTTAGCTTGCTTTACCGAGTTTGTTTTCGCGCAACTCAATTAGATTTAGAGTAGGTTTATACGAAACGAACTCTATAGTATTTTAGAAAAGTTCGTTGGGTATGTTACGATTGCCTAAGGTCAGCGCTTTCGGCTTACGGCGATCAATAGTTTTTCCACGAAAGAAAATTACAAGACGGGTAGAATTGGACATTCCTTCGACAAAGAATATTTGTTTTGAAAATTTCTTTAAAACGGAATAGTTTTATTATTGTGTTAAGTAATAAGCTATTTAAAAAGTCGTGTTTACGCGTGTATATTTTGTAAAGTTCCCTTTCAGCAATCAAAACTAAAATCATTAAAAATAAAAATAAACATGTGTTCAGTTTCACACGCGGTAGAAGTATACATACAATAAACACCTTATACTTAGGTTAGGTTATTGTATACATTGTATTTGAAGATGTATATACAAGTATATACACCTTCAAATAAAATGTATAAAATAAAACATATAAAACAAAAACATTTCACAGCAAATGATTTATTAACTTCCTTCTGCGTAGCATTGAAAGGAAGTTAATGGTTTTAGCTGGCAGTCTGTTAGTCTGTATGCCGACACGATAACTTCCGTTCCACGGGACCGATTGACTTTAAATTTGGTATGTGGATACCTTGAGGTAGTAGCTCGGTCGAGTTTGAATTTGGGTCCTGTAGGTCAAAGGGCACCAGAGATATGGCATTCACGCAGAAGGAAGTTGTTTTCCTTGAATTTACATTCAACTCGTTTATTTTAATAATTTTAAACCAGAAGTTCGGCATAAAATATAAGATAAAAGTTAAATTTTATAGCAAACTAGCTTTTAGCCCGCGCCTTCGTCCGCGTAGAAGAAAATGGTTCTAATAGGAATTTTAATTGGTGTTTTACGTTATTAATTGTGTTATAACATATGAAATATTATGTTAAAATGTTTGAATACTTCTAAAATATAACAATCTTTATTATAGTGTAGGGATTTAAAGGTTATATAGACATAAAAATAAAATAAAGTTTTGATATATTTTACGAATTTGATCTGGTGAAAGTAACGCGGGGGTATTATCTTTTTACAACGAAATAGAAATACTAACCTACCGCAGTATTTCTTTGTTTTTCCTTTGGGTGCTAGAATCACCAGGTTACTCTGTGCGCTTACTCTGGGGCATACCATTGGCATACAACTGACCGTGGGAGAAGCAAATTTCTCTCAAGTCTACTCCCGCTACTTAAAGTTGGTAAAAAGGCACCCAGCACCAGTGGTGGGAATAGTGGTGCTGGGATTAGTGGTGACGGTGATAGTGTACGCAATTGAGGGCGGGCGGGAGGTGCTCTTCAAACTAGGTACGACACATCATTTTATTTTATCGAGCGGATGTACGCGAAGTAATTTTTTACCAACTTTAATATAATGGACTTCCGCAAAGTAACGCCTAATTCTATTAATTACTCCCGCTACTTTAAGAGTTATGGCGAAGCAGACTTTGATAGGAAAATACACTCTCATGAGTTCAAATGGCTAATTTAATGGTGTTAGTGGATCCCTAGGAATAAATACAGACTCTCCTCGAGAATAACCTGTCAGCATAGTTGCCTTGATTAAATTGCTGTTTTCACTTGCAATCTGGTGCCATTGCATAATTTTGGTGCATTTGGATTGGCGCGCCAACTCTCAATTTTAATATGTGAGTGGGGAAACCGGGCTTCAGTGTATTCAAGAACTCGACCGGATAATGAATGGCATATCATTGGTGTTTATCACTGAGTCGACGGATTTATATTGGTATTCGTCCCCTTCGAATGATCTCAAAAGTATTTCAATGATGACTGAGGCTTATTCGTTTTTTGGTGTTAGGATGGAATGCTCGCTTAACCATTCTGCAGGTTTATCGTGAATATTATTAATGTTTGGGTAAATTTTAGCTATAAGCTCTTCTACACTGGAAACAATTGTACCTAACTGTAGTGTTACCCAAATGCAAGAACAAGACGAGACTTAGCCAGTCTTGGCCTTGGACTTGGTCTTGCAGCAAGAATCTCGCAAGTCTCGTAAATACCTATAAGCCTATTGCTATGTATTAAACGTTACTTTAGATCTTAGAACAACTTAACAGAATAGGTACATTTTGAGCTTGAATTAACATACCCATAGGAAAGACCAACCAAATAATAATTGTCTAAACATTTAATGAGAAATTCGAAAAATCAACTAACACCGGATGGGGTTTGAACCCTCGACCTAAGCCATCCGTGTCGATGCCCTAACCAACAGAGCTATCTTCCGTGTCAGGAGTCAGTCTGTTTCTTAATAAACGTTTACATTTAATAAGTTTACATATGGATAAAACATATAAAAACAAATTAATGACATTAATTTGACAGTATTTTAAAGAAAATTATTTGTCTAGAAAGAGATAGATAGACTCTCACCTTATATGAAATGGAATAAATAGGTACTCTGTAATAATAGGTACTCCTCCAATTCGGAAATAACTAAGCCTTGAAGACAAGATCCAGATACAGATGACGTCGAAGGACATGCATACAGTTTCTCAAAGTCTATTACGTCTTCATCTTCATCATATTCAGATACTTTCTTTTCATTTCTTGGTGATTCTAGAGATTTATTCACTGAGTATAGACTTTTATATTCTTTATAAAGCTCATTAAATTTGTGCTGGCTTTCTGTTTTAATTTGCTTCCCCCATAATGTCATGTCAAAAGTCTGAGCTAAATCCAGTTGCTCTTCTTATAATGTTTAAGCGTTTTGTCTCAAGCTGCTTGGAAACCAAGAATGAGCCTTTCATCCACTTCGAATCTGAAGATTCTGATTCTGAATGATTCAATTTTATCGAGAAAGAGATTGAATGATACAATGACTAGCGGTAATGTAACATATTTTTCTCCACCATATTTCGTTGATAAAAGTTTAAAGTTTATTTGAAACTTATGTATTTTTTCGAGTATTTACATTCATTATCTGTGATTTGAAAATCATTCAATTCGGTGACAGAAGCGCACAATATATTTATGTCAATTCTCACTTTTAAACCAAATCCAATCATAGCATGTATGGAAATCCGTCTCGTTGGACAGTCGAGTATGGAATTCAGATTTAATGACACGCCAGCTGCTTCACAAGCAGACTGAAACTTCCTCTTCAATATCTCACTTTTTTATTTTACTGAAAATACTGCGTAATTTTATTATAGCTGTACGTGAGTTAGCAATATTTGGCGCATATTATTTATCTTCCTCAGTTTCGTCTTCATAGCCTTTATACTGATGTTCTTGTCCGTTATTATCAGTTTCACTGTGTAATGTTATTAAGGTCTTCAATAAATCTTGTACACCAAGGTTTAAATGTGAGCAAATCACCGGAAATGTTGATTTTCTGAATCAAATTGTGGCAGCTGTTTGTCTAGTTCATACATAAATTTGATATCTGTAGTTGCGTTGACGACCGTGATACCCTGTATTTTATCAATTATGTCATATGAATAAACATTCGTGTAAAATCGTTGCAATATCTTCCCCAGTATGTCGACCGCGTGATGGTATAAAATCAAGGACTACAGATAGATACTTCCATTCGTTGTCTATATAATGAATAGTGATCCCGTAGTAACTCCAGCAATTGACGTCCATTAATCAATGGTAAATAACATTTTAGATGGAAATTGTTGTATTCGTTTCTTAAGATTGAATTGAAGCTCTTCAAATCGCTTTTTAACCTTCCTTCTAAGTGTGGACCTATTAGGAAATACCACATTTGGGCAAATCGATCGAAAATATACTTGTGTAGCTTCGTCATCGAAAAATGAGAAGAGAAGATATTTTTTCACCATCAAATCAACTGTAGCTGTCATGATGTTGTCACTGCTATTTTCAGACTGAAATATAACAGTAAATCATGTGTCTCACCGATTATAAAGACATATAAAAATATGGGTAAATCATGAAGATGGTAACACTCTGGGTTATTCACGTGAACCATACAAAATATAAGGCACTTCCGCATATGGAAGTGTTTTAGCAAAATCATCTGTTTAACATAAATAAAAAAAATGCTCACTGTATCGTTTTTGGTGGGCTGTTAACTTTATCTGCGAGGTGGTCGGAATTAAAATAGACTCGTTGACCATTTTCATGGTGGACAGCTAAATGTATGACTGCGGCAAACCTTTCATGTATGGAAAACCCTAAAATCCTCCAAACTGCCTCCGAACTACTCAAATAACGCCTCACTCTCATATAATTTGGCTTCGCCCTTTTTGTTTTCTAGCACGAAAGCCGCCTGATCACTGCCCTTATTAGTGTACTTACAAATGTACTTTAACGATTTAACATAATTGCAAAATTCTACATTAATATGTGCCTTAAGTGTCAGTGGCTGAACCTTATTATAGGGAACCACCCACCTATTGTCTACTTCAATGTCTTTTAATTTAGGTGTAAAGCCACCGTTAGCCGGAGATTGTCTTCTGTACTGTGGGTAACCATCATCACCTGTCTGTGTATCTTTCAAAAATTGTCTGGGACATGTCTTCCTACATTTATTATCTTTCATGCAGGGAGAATTATTGTTAAGGTTCCCACATGGACAGTGTATACTCGTAATATTGTTTTTAATTATATCGTATAAAATAGGATCTGCATTTGGATTTGGTATCTCAGCATATATAAGTTCATCCACCATGCCAAGCGAAATGCGGTTAACTGTCCACAACAATTTGTGACCCCGTTTCTGCCATTCGGTAGAGAACATGAAACGACGTACCTCTCCAAATATTTTTCCTTTGGTTAGAAGTGCCATTATTTTCTTAACTTTGTGGTGAAAAACCCTGGCTATTATGTCGTGTCTATCATATTTTTTTTTGCCCAGGCAAAAGCATCTCCGTGATTTCATTACATCGAGGATTGCAAGTAAATATTATAAAGAGATCGGGACAACCGTAGTGGCGCACATACGTCATGGCGTCTTGTATCCGCTCATGCTATAGCGTGGCCCCCCAGTAAAAGAAGAAGGCAGCACCACCTTTGGACCTAGCTGATCAGCATCAACTTCCTGTCTTCCTATCGCATCTTGCAAGTGTCCGTTCTAAGATGAGCCTGATTGTTCCTAATATAACTCAACCTTTCCGTCTCGATTTTCGCAACCATGTCAACTTAAAACTGGTTAAACAGCGAACGAAAATATAGCAGATAATTATCTTCTGCATTCCTAATTATTATACCGTGAGAATAAAAACTTGCAGCAGGTACCATTTTTTAAGCGGCTGTTTGGTCTTAAGATCGCACTGGGAGAAATGAAGTAGCCATCCTCGCCGTAGCAAAACAAAAGTGGGTACTGTAATGCATCGTATGAGCGATGGATTTTACTAATTCGATGCAATGTGTTATCATGACTCTCGATTACAATATCTCGCTAATAAAATTGCTGTATATACATAATTTTATTATATACAATATTAAAAACTATAATAATAATAAGAAGAAACTAAAACTAGATACTTAGTTATCATATAGTCCTACTCCCCGCGGTATCGTGCCAAGAACGCTGGCTGCGTTTCTTCGCTGAATGGCTATACTTAGCCTTTGAGCGAGAAAAGAACTAGCCCTCTTATCATCAGCAGCAACGACCAGCCGCGGATGGAGTTCCTTTAGGAACTTCACCGCACGTGGACCCTACGGACCGATAGTCTCTACAGCAAATGGCATAAATATGTAGTCATCTCTCAGAGACTCATATTTGCGCCACTTACTCAGTTCAGCTGCCTCTGATGCCGCCCCGGCTCTAAACGAGGTAACTCTGTTCAACAATAACAAAAGCAACTTAGGTAGGTAGGTTGATTATACCGTCCCCTGTGGCCATTTGTAGGCTTTCTTTCAGCATTTGTAACTACTTTAAATATATATGGCGTAGCAGATACTTTGTCCAGGGCTAGCTTGAACTCTCTTACGTATACATTATGAGTATGTAGTATTCGTTGTAATTGCCTTACCAAGCCAGGTCTTACATAAAGAAAGTTATTGTATCTCAATTGAACTTCTCTATCGTCCTCACCAACAAAATATATCTGTAAGAACTGTGGTTCATTCTGGGGTGACGGAAGCCAACTTTCAACCAAATGATACACCTGTGGGCCTAGACAAGTGGCAATCGCTCCGTGTCTAATCCATTTTGAAAATCGATTTCGTCTTAGCTTCATCGAACGTAAAGTGGTAGACCTAGTGACATCGGCAAACCTAACGCTAAGTCGAAGCGTTCTTTCGATAAAAAACAACTTCTTGACTATGGTCTCGAAATGAAACGTCAAATTCAATTCAAGCGCGCTAAATATAAACAAACTGTTCTTGATAACTTGTTAACGTAACCTTTTGATGGGTTGGTACAGAATTTGGCATACAGGTTGCCATTTCGATACACTTCAAATATAATTTGACCGGCTGCAACTAACTCGCAGAAACCGCCATATGTAGAGTATTGTAACATATCTAATGTATACTCTGCTTTTGTCCCATGATTTTTGCCATGACGGTCATGAGACATAACAGCAAATTAATCCCAATTGTTCGTCACATGACGCACAGTTTCTGTACAAATATCCATTGTGCGTTCTTGTGTGTCGTACAACAAATGAGCAAGTAAGTTTAATTAATTTCCTATTGATGTCAACCAACTCTGCTCCTATTTTTAAAATTAGACACAGACAAATTTATAAATAAAAGAAAATTGCGTAAAACACACTAAATTTAACTTCTAGGACAAACTACTACCTACTTAAATATCTATATTAAAACAAAAAGAAAATTATATTACTATACACAACAAATCAAACACAGATATTTTTTACAATTAAAACTAAAAACCTATATTATTATACACTAACAAATCAAACTCAAAGAATCTTAAATTTTCTGCTCACCAGATGTCGCTAGTTGACACTGAGGTAAAGTTTTTTGTTACATAATGTAATTTAATTGAGAAGTAGATTTTTAATAAAAGTTTATCAGTTTCTAGAGTATTATCACAACATAAAACAATCCGTCAGTGGTTTGCTCTTTAATTTTTGCACAATTTTAACTTTTTTTTATATTTTCTACTTTTATGAATATCTCTGGTTTGGTTAATTTATTTTTAATCTTATTAATATAAAATATAGCTAATAGTACAGAAAGAGACAATAACGTTTACATTTTCCGAACAAATTAACTTCCGCGTTATGAAATATGTCAAATATTATACCTCACATTCTAGTGGCGCCGCCCTGGTAGCAGAAAAAGTCGTGGATATCATTATTATAACAACAGATGAAAAAAATAAATTAAATTAACTACACTCAAAATATTCTAATGAAATAAAACCAAACAAATTATATAGCAAACGCAAATATTCGCCAAGTAGGTAATCTAAGAAATTTTCAAGGAATTTTCGAAGGAAAATCAAGCTTTTCATTCAAATAATCCAAAAACAAATAAAATTGAAATTTCGAATTTTAATTCGATTTAAATATTATTTATATTTGACATTCCAATTTTAAAGAGTACTCGTATTGCATCGCATCAAACTTGTACGCGAGTTCAACGTTTTGAGTTTTCAAACAAGTGTCAAAATAAAATGTAATTTTAATCAAAAGCACTAAGGAGTATCCATATCAAATTCGATGCAAATCACCACCAAAATAACTTTCTACCCCTTTTTAACACCGTTAGGCTATGAGTTTCAATGAAATACGAAAAATGTCTTCCATCAATTCTGTTAAAAACTTTGAAGTAGATTGGTCCAAGGAATCACGTTGTCCCATACAAATTTTTCAACCGTTTTTCACTCTAGAATTTCGGGAAATTCTTTCTTCTTTCTTTTCCTTTCTGAACACACCCCATCTAAGTTTCAGGTCTCTACGATCAGCGGTATAGGCTGTGCGTTGATCCGTCAGTTAGTCATTCAGGACTAAGCATTTTATATGTATAGATAAATGTTACAATCCTTATTTTTAGACATGTAGAGGCAAAATTTTTGTGTATTAATTAAATCAAAATAATATTTTCTTTCCAATAAAATTGCTTTGCAATAGCGCCGTCTATTGAAGTCAATCAATTTTTGTTCGATAAAATGATTTTACCTATACAATGAATTCTATAGCTAAAATCACTTTATCGGACATAGAAACAAAAGTTGATTGACTCTCAAGGTGGTCCATAAAATAGACTAAATTAACATAATATGTAAATCGGTAAGATATGAAATCGTGGATTGTTAATAATGGTTTGGATATGATATATTTATTAAATATAATTAATTTTATATATTTGATAATAAATTTGTAATTTATTAATTTCTTATTTTAACATTTAAACGTTATATTAGCCATTTTAAAGCACCGTAGACAGTGGAGGCCGAAATAATAGGAAACAACAAACAAACTTTATACTGAACTAGCTGTTCCCCGCGGTACAAAGAGAACTGTCCTGCCGCGGTATCAAACGCGTATATCACGCTCTGAGCCTTTTATAATAACGGTAATATTAACGAGCGAGAGTTCAAGTATTCGAAATTACAGAACTGATATAAATCTATGATCAAAACAATAAGGTAAGCGATAAGTTTTCCAATTTAGGTTTTTTTAGTTAATTGCATAGAATATCCTTATTTTATAGAGATTTTGATAGTTTATCATATACGATTTGTATCTTAGTGTATCATATCTTGCCGAATTACCGACCGATTGTGAATAGATAACACATTTTATACTTATATTTGGACTTAGGGTTATAACTTACATAAATACGCATTATATATTTTGGAGCTATCAAAATCTAAAAATAAAATATGTTTACTCGATTTCGACGACAGCAAACCTCTTTTCCCTTACGGTCTCACAATCGATAATGAGAAAATAAATTTAAGCTTTTTACAGTCTCGGCTAATTATCAATTTACTTTTTATTAATGAAGTTCTGATTTGAAAGAAATGAAACGAAAAAGCAATACTAAAAAGAGACAAATATATATAAATAAAATGAAATGGTTCGCAGTTGTGCGTGCATCACGGAAAAACTATTAGATAGATTTGCAGCATGTGTTATTTGGACGCCATAGAATAGGACGCAAATTAAAATAATTCAAAACTACGCGCGAATGACGCCTAGCCACCCGATGATAACCCACAGAGTGAAACTAAAACAGGGAATGGGCAGCAGCATCTTCTGGGTCAGTTGCCAACCTGCCTGCCAAGCGTGGCAAACATGGCTAATATTTAAGGCCCCCTTATGAAGCAATCTATGTGGAAGACCAAAGTTCAGCCGTGGGATTGTAGATATAAGCTATAATGGATGAATGAATAATGAACATGATGAAAAGGGGGAAAATCGCAATTTCGCCATCGTCGACTGAACATTTATCCCTGTTTTTTGTGTGGCAATGACTAGAAAGTCTCGAACAGAAAATAACACATCAAACGGCTTGGCTTTCCATTTACTCCCATCGAGTTGGCGGTTGATACGTATTTTTACAGAAAAGTTACACTATTATAAGCACACACACAAAGTTACAATATGCGGAAGCGCGTAATTTTTGAGAAAAAAGTTATTGAAAATCAATTATTCTTGCATTGTTTATATCTAATTCTACCATAAAATAGACGCCATTTTGTAATGTCATTGTCGTCAGTAGGGATGTCGATTCTTTCCGAAAAAGGTCGATTTTTAAATCGATTCAAATCGTAAGCTGATGTATCGATTCATAAAAAAATCGATTTCTAATATATCTATTTTTTATGTTTGCATTTATAATGTAAATATAATTCCATTTTATGAAAAACAAGAAAGATACCATAATAAATGATCTCTTATTGAAATTTGTTTTATTTCAACAGTACCAATTAGGGCAGATAACAAATAAAATATGTTAGGTTCAACTTTGTCAAAGAACCGAATTGATTGACCCCGACTCCACCTGGTACGAGTCTGTCCTACCCCTAGAGTGGTTTTATAGAGCCGGAGGCGCGTAGGGGGAGCAGCCTCCGCCTGCTGTAACAAACTCCGCAGCTTCGGCTTGTTGGTCGCCTTCGGCGACCAGCCTCAGCCGCTCCGGCTCGTCCGATGCCTGCGAATTGTTACGCTAAGGCGTAGAGGCTGCTCTTCCCGCAGCGCCGGAGACGTAGCAGTTTCAAAATAGATACAGAAATCCTTCTGAATCAGTCCCCCTATATTTTATAATGAAGGAGACTTTTTTCGCATAAAATGGATTTATATTTACATTATAAATGCAAACATGAAAAAAATATAGATATTTTAGAAATCGATTTTTTGGGAATCGATACATCAGCTTACAATTCGAATCTATTTAAAAAATCGATATTTTTCGGAAAGAATCGACATCCCTACTGACAATGACAATAAAAAATGGCGTCAGTTTTATTGTAGGATTAGACATAAACAACGTAAGAATAATTGATTTTCAATAACTTTTTTTTCAAAAATTACGCGCTTCCGCATATTGTAACTTTGTGTGTGTGCTTATAATAGTGTAACTTTTCTGTAAAAATACGTATCAACCCCCAACTCGATGGGAGTAAATGGAAAGTCGTACCCATCAAACTTTATACCTATTCACATCATGGCTATGTAATGCCAATACAATAGATAAAAGCGGCGGATTTTCCAGGCATTTGAAATAGAAAATGATAAGGAATAAATCATAATGATGTAATCTAATTTAACTAAAAAAAAAGTCTAAATATACTGATAATATTTTCATCCAAAATTTACTAACTGGTCTAAATAAATATTCGTAATGTATTTAGCAAAAATTATATTAAACGTGGTAGAGTGATGCTGCAGCTATATTAATTGTATAGTTGTTGCCCGAATGGGAATACCAGCGTAAAATAGCAGCTTAATGCAACTGTGTTTCGTATGGTGAGTGTAGAGAACCGGAGACCCTTTTTACTGGCAAAGAGTTTTCGTTTCTCAACATCTTAGTCCGCATCTGCATTTTTATTCGCAAACGAGGATAGTTTAGATGTAGATGTCTATGGATCACAGCAAACACTTACCATCAGGTGGACTTTGTGCTCGCTTGTCACCCTTATTCTATAAAAAAAGGAATCACTGGGTGTTTGCTACCTATTTTTAATTACTTATATAATCCAAATTATTTAACTTTCCTTATATCGACTTCTATACCCCACACAGTTCTCTCAAGTAGTTTTCTTACCATTAAGAACCTTAATTTTTCTGCACACATCTTTCAGAAAAATCACTTTAACTCTGAAATGACTTCATGTAGGTTAGTTTTGGCAAAGAGAATATAAACACTGAGTTTTGGTTTTTAAAACTACGCCCATTTTTTTATTAAATTGACATAATATGGTGCTCACTTGTTTCAAAAAAAGGATGTAGAAATGGAAAACGTTGCTGCAATGGAAGTCGATATTAAATGGGAAGAACTCAACGTTACCACTTTTACGGGTTGTATAGTGATGTCATCTATACAAATTGATGTTGCTAGTAATCATCAAATTTTTAGCCGTAGAAAGGAAGTGGTTTACAATTCGAGTGTATGTTTTTGTTTGTATGTACCTATATCTTCGTCAATTGTGAACTGATTTTGATTATTCTTTCATCGTGAAAATGTTGAATGTTACAAACAATGTCCTTATTTCAGAATAATAAGTCCTTATGGATAGGTAGATAGACGAAAGTTTTGTATTTACACTACTTACTCATTATTTTTTCTTGAACCTGAAAGTCGCTATTACACCTTTTTCATATTACACTTTTTATGCACACAGCTTGAAAAGTCAACTTTACAAAATATAAACCTCATTAGTGTTTGTTGAGTGTTTGCAAAGAGTATAAAATATAATGTTTGTCGGGAAGCGAATGTTCTTTGACGTTTAGTCATATATGTAAATATTATAAGTAATTCAGGATTGAAGAGAAGTTCAAATGAGTTTTTTTTTCTTTAGAATTTTTAAACGTCATTAATATAGCAATATAATCATATTTTAAGAGTATACTAAAATAATACGGACGAGACTTTTTAAAAGACTTATAGAATACCAGCGTAACATAGTAGCTTATGCTGCTGTGTTTCCAAAGAATACTCGTAACGAGAACCAGACCGGAGAGGAGACCATTTTTATTTGTGAAGTGTCATTCCACTCTACACCTCTGGAATAACAACGCTTTTGATTCTCAATAAAGGATCTGCCGCTCATCATACACTTTACCTCTAGGTCTGGAGGACATTATATCGCTTAGTTATATAAAATATATTTTAAAATATTTTTTAAGTAATCTTTCATTTTCGTTTGTTTTTATTATACCTATGCAATAAGTTACAAAATTGACTGTTTTTGTTTTTCCAAACGTCACATCACGTGGAACATCATGGTTTTTCCTCTCTTGCAAGCCTAATCATCCAAAGGTTGTCTGGAAGAAATCGTTAGCGATAAGATTTGTTAACACATTTTGTTTTCTTTTTATTTTTTATGTTTAGGAGCCCAATTAGTGAATTAGCTACTCATGAAAGGATGCCCCGCCAACTAGCGAAAAATGCCAGAGTGGCCCCATCGTGCTGGTTAGCGACCTGGCGAGAGGACCCGATGGCGATTTCTGGGGGGTTTCGGACGTCCCCGCAGTCTCCAGATCAAGTTCCCATGGGCATCTGATAGTATCGTTTGGTTGCTAATGCAACGCCTCGTTCAGCTGCCATTCTCCATCCTTATTCACTCTCAACACTTAATATCTACATTAAAAAAAAAGTAGTGCTAAACAGTGGTTGCATGTGCTTTCACTAAAAGCGCTCTCACTAATATTCGAGCCCATCACCATCTTGAGACTGAGAAGCCGCACCTACTGTTCTAGATGGAGACGCAAATTAGATGTCCATTGAATGCGGCGTACCTTGACTATCCTGGATTCTCCCTGGAGCACAAAGCCATCCACTTGCCGGAATCTGTGTGTACGCAATGACATCTGCTTCCAGTGTCTCTGTCACCTTGAAGACCCCACTTTCGACAATCTGGGCGATGGTAGATACAGATATTGATAAAATTCTTTATGCTTGTGTCTATTGATCGCACAGCAGTGACCAGGAGACAACACGATTATTTGATCGCCTTAGTGAAGCTGCTGACGTGGCCCTAAATGGGTATCCTACTGCACAGTTGGTCTTTCTGGGGGACTTTAACGCTTATCGCCAAGACTGGCTGTTCCCATACCAGAAGAGAGAGCTTTGATGCAGGTCTTTCTCAGCTGGTAAAAGAAGCCTATGTAGACGGTCACACAGCCAATTACTTGGACCTTCTGCTGACTACCGAATCAGACAGGTATGAAGTACAGGTTACTTCCCCTTTGCGCACATCTGACCACTGTCTGGTAAAATCTATATCGTCATATTCTCCATCTGATTACGAGTCTCAAGGTGTTCGACGAATGCGACGGTATAAGTCAGCTGATTGGGATGAGATGCGATCATGCGACACTTTTTTTCATCTTACCCTTGGCGGGAGGTCTGTTTCTCTTCTGCGGATCTGTCAAACTGCGCGGTTGCGATAACGGATGTGTTGCGACAAGCTATGGAGTATTTTACTATAAGATGTTTTTAAAGTATAGATACTCGCTCAAAAATGGCAATAGGAAAGTCAGGTAATTGCCCGACTTGCATTCAGTCGGGCACTCTCTCGCGTCAACACCTTCGCTACACCGCGTAAATCTTCTAGTTATTCGTTGTAAAAATGCCTTCCTGTGTTTTTTTAGGTGGTGCACAAATTACACGGCAACTGTTAGAGACAAGAAAAACGTCTCATTAATATTTTGAATATAAATGTTTTGTTCATAATTGGTTTTATTATTTCAACACTAACCGCTAGTGTAAACTTTGACGCTAGCTAGTGTGTTCATTTTCATATCGGTTTGTCACGCGCTCGCGCCAATGAGCGCTCAGCAGCAATCAATACGCAACTAATGACGTATATTCATCTTTTTCTAACGATGGGTATGCCGTATCATTTATCTCTTTTTGTTGGCGCAACGTGTCATAATAAATAACTGTACGTAGATATAGTACTACCTGCGCTACTTTAAAATACAATAATATTAGTGTGTAACATGTCTATCTTTTTTAATACGTCTTTGGTATTTTATCCCCTTCTCTGAGGCTCCCACCGGTAGCAAAGCTCGCCCATGGTTTAACGTTGAATGCGCCCAAGCTGAAAAGCGCATGTATTTAGCGTACCTATCCTGGGTTGACGCTCGAAACCGCAAAGCTCCGGATATTAGCTCCAAGAAGAGAACTTTCAACCAGGCCGCCAACTCCTACAAAAAAGCATTACGGAAAGCTAGTCTCGATCGCGTTAAACATATTGGCGTAAAACTCTCTGCCAGACCATACGGCATTAGAACACTTTGGTCTCTCGCCAAAGCCAAAGGTCGAGACAAACATCTGTCGGCCTAAACTGCCTCCGCTGGTAACACCGAATGGCACACTGGCGCATACGTCTAAAGAGAAAGCGAACTTGTTCGCGTTTCTCTTTGCCTACAATTCACGTCTGGGCAGTGGCAAACACATTCCACCTAAATTACTTCACTGCGGGACCTCTATGTCGGAGGTTCGTATAACAAATAAGGACGTTCTTAAAACATTGCGATGTCTAGACGTGAATAAAGTTCTAAAGGCTTGTGCACCTGAGTTGTCTCCTGTGCTGACACGATTGTTCCGCCTCTCATTTAGTACTGGAATAGTGCCAAAATCCTGAAAGCTGGTCAACGTGCAGCCTGTTCCAAAAAAAGGCAGCCGCGCCGACCCTGCCAATTATCGGCCAATCTCAATTACCTCCATACTCTGCAAGATTATGGAGCGTATATTGAATGCCCGCTTAATGGCACACCTAGAAGAGAATGACCTCCTTAGTGACCGGCAATATGGGTTTCGCCGAAATCGGTCAGCTGGGGACCTTCTAGCGTATACCACACACGTATGGGGCGAGGCACTCGAGAACAGAGGGGAAGCACTTGCTCTTTCCCTTGATGTCTCGAAGACCTTTAATAGAGTTTAGCACACTAGCCTCTTGAGTAAGCTTCCAGCGTACGGCTTATCCCCTGGTCTGATTGAATGGGTAAAGGACTATCTGAGTAAATGGTCTCTCCGGATCGTCTTCAACGCCTGATCATCCGATCCTATGGCGACTAACGCCAGTATCCCTCAGGGGTC
This sequence comes from Parnassius mnemosyne, assembly GCA_963668995.1. Classification (NCBI taxonomy): domain Eukaryota; kingdom Metazoa; phylum Arthropoda; class Insecta; order Lepidoptera; family Papilionidae; genus Parnassius; species Parnassius mnemosyne. The sequence continues at coordinate 48,487,442 of CAVLGL010000115.1, forward strand.
CGTTCTCTCCGCAAGTCTCTTCCTGCTACGTATGCCCGGTATCTATGGGTATGCAGATGATAGCACAGTTGTGGAGAAATACCAACCAAGTCCTCGGGCCAGTCGGGATCAAATCCAGTCCGAAAGAGAAACTATGGTAGAGCGTGTGAATCTCACACTACAGGCAGTCTGCGAATGGGGCGGTGCCAATCTTGTGAAATTCAAAGCCTCCAAAACACAAGCGCGTCTCTTCACTGCAAAAAGGAGCTAGCTCACCTTGGCTCCTTCTTTCCGAACTTTCACTGGAATATACCGACCGCCTTCAGTTGTTAGGGTTTGAGATATCCTCAAATCTGAACTTCAGCCGGTTCATTGAGTTCAAGGCCAAAGCAGCTGCAAGGAAGCTGGGAGTCCTTGCAAAGTTGCGGCGTTACTTCATGCCGGGACAGCTGCTTACTTTATATAAAGCGCAAGTCTGGTTGTGCATGTGCACTAAACTTTATTACTATTTTATTTGTTTTCGTAGCGTTCAGGACACACCACTGCTTGGTGATCGGGACAAATACATTTATTGCAAGTCTTGCACCACTATTTTGTCGACCGATTTCGGGCTCTCAAGCAGAGTGCACATCAACCAACTCGTTCTATCTTTGAAGTCAAATCATGTTCAGACTCTTGTGGTTCTTGAACTGTGCTGCCCAAAAGTGCTTCTATCCTGAATTTAAATTGTAGTAGAAGTGTTTCAATTGATGCACGGCGAATCAAAAGCGGTTTTATCAAAATGAAGGACAATTTTTGCAAAAAGTTACGCCTGACATTTTCTTCGGCAGAGGTGTTCATTTGGTTGAATACCAGAGCGTTGATACCAACAATGTTTATCAAATCAAAAATTATGACTAGCGGCCATCGACGGCAATTACGCTGAACACCAACTGCTTGCATATTTTGTCTAGAATGTCTACACCAAATGTGGTGTAGACATTATGAGTAGAGATATACTACGAGAGAGAGTAGATTGAGTACGATTATAAAAAGTAATAATGCATTGTAGACAGAAAGTTGATTACTAGGGCCTGCAAGTCTGGTTCTGGCTGAACTTCATCATCTTCACTCTCAATCACTTTTTCATCTTCAGTATCGAGCTCATGGAGCCACCTTTCCACTTGTAAATAATTCATGATTTAATCCAATATATAAATCTGTAAAAATACTAAAATAAGAAAAAATATACATTTTACAAATTGTAGCCAATATATAAATAATAATAATTTAATATGCATACACATAAATACATTATTAATAAGTAAAGAATATTATAATAGCGTTATAAATCGATAATACACCAAAAGTTACATACCTGAATTTGGTACACTAATACCCGCGCGGACTACTTTAGTAGGCCCACGCTTTTGGCGCCAAATTGCTTGTGCATACGTACGTGCTGGATTCGCGCAGGGTACTGAGGTTGTGACAAATTTACCAGACGAGGCTTACCTGGAATCACTAGCTTCTAGCTCTCTAAACTAAAAAGTTATTGCAAAAAGAGTTACCCTGGTCTACTATAGTAGGCCGCGCGTGTACTCTAGTGTTAAATATTCTAAATCGTACGTGCTATTGTGTTTGACTACAAAGACTTCTTATGTAAATATGTACGGGGATATATTATAACAATTGGGCAGCGCTTGACATGTCAATCAAACTGACACCATATTGAAACCATGTTTAGTTTTTGATGAAGTCATGCAAACCTTTTAATACAGAGTCAAAGCCCTCTGGCCTTTTATTTTGCAGAAAATGTGAGTAGGATTTATTTATTTTTATTTAAAACTAGCTGCTCCCAGCGACTTCGCCCGCGTGTAATTTAGGGTTTTAATTATATTGCTCAGAACCCTAATTCTTTTTCTCAAATATAAGTAGCCTAAGTTACTCTTTAGAACATCAGCTATCTGTCAGTGAAGTCCCGTTGACATCAGTCCAGCCGTTTAGCCAGATTAGCCGGAACAAACAGACAGACAGACAGACAAAAATTTTAAAAATTGTGTTTTTGTTATAAGTACCGTATCTATACTTTCATATGCTTTTAGTAAAAAGCTGTTATTTTAACATTACAAACAGACACTTCAATTTTATTTATTTGTATGTATAGATGTATAGATATAGACTAGCGACCTGCCCCGGCTTTGCCTGGATAGGTTCCATTATAGAAGCTTTATTAAGATTTAAGATAATCAACAAAGACAATATTTCATTTAAAAAAAATATTATCAATTTTTTAATTAAAAAAAACCATCCAGGTTTTCCGATTAAATATAAATTCTTCCTGGCATTGCTCTCTATCTGTTCGTAAAGTTTCATAATAATCGATTTAGCTATTCATTATCCCGGACAGACAGACGGCTCGTCAACCGCATTCGGCTGCACTGCACCTAGTTGACTTAACATAGGTTTTTTTTTATAAAATAAAGTGACAAATGAGTACACAGTCTTTGTCGTGGTAGAACCATGCTGCAGCTATATTAGTAGTATAGTTGTAGCACAAATGGGTCGGCTCGACCGGGGAAGGCGTGGTCCTTCACAGAATACCAGATTAAAATTGCAGCTTAAAACTGCTGTGTTTCGTATGGTGAGTGCAGAGAACCGGAGACCCTCTTTACTTTAAAGGAGGCATTCCTTCTTAGTCCTCACGGGTGACAACGTATTTGCGTTTTGATTCGTAATCGACCACTTACCGTCAGGTGGACTGTGTGCTCGTTTATCACCCTTATCGTATAAAAAAAACAGTCCACATGATGGTAAGTGGACGCTGTGGCCCAAAGACATCTACATCCATACGTGATTAAGTATCAAAATGCAGATGCGTTGTCAGCCGTGAGGACTAAGATGGAATGCCTCGTTTTCAGTAAAATGGGTCTCCGGTTCTCTACACTCACCATACGAAACACAGCAGCATTAAGCTGCTATCTTACGCATTATTTTGGTTCGGCTTTTAGCCGTAATACATACATAGTCCGGTACGTCGGCGGCCCGCGTATACATTTTTTTTTATAGGATTAGGATGACAAACGAGCGCACAGTCCACCTGATGGTAAGTGGCTGCTGTGGCCCATAGACACCTACATTTATCCTCGATTACGAATCAAAATGCAGGTGCGTTTTCACCCGTGAGGCCTAAGATGGAATGCCTCGTTTCCAGTAAAAAAGGCCTCCGGTTCTCTACACCGACCATACGAAACACAGCAGCATTAACCTGCTGTTTTACGCTGGTATTCTGTGAGACAAATACAACAATTGCTCAAAGTACTTAATATGACATTACATTTACACATTTAATTAGCAATTGAGATAATAATTTATTGTGCTAAACTGGTTCGAACAAATAAAAAAAAAATCGCGATTGAGAAGACACTTGTGCCTAACATTGAGACGGTTACGTCATAGTGATTAAAGCAGGTTCGGAGTTATGAACCATTCGTTAGTCAGTAGAAAGCACCGCGTGTAGATCAAAGACGTTACTTTAAAAACATCTTAAGTGTAGATAAACTTTGAATTTGTAGAATTCGTAACACTAGCAAGGCGGCAAGGGTCTTTTGACCCGTATTTGAACTTGCAGCGCATTGGGTTATGTATATATTACTTCAATGTTGCAGCGCTGGTTATTTTGTCACTGTTTGTTTATACAGTTTTGTACTACGTGACTTTTAATAAATTACGATTGTTTTATAAACAAAAGTATTTACATTGTAATAAGTTTATACAAATATGAATAAAAATAAAATTCACATACAATGACGAATATATGAGAGTAGCTGAATGCATTGCTGTTGTGAGTATGATAATTATATTTACTTTAATTTTATTGCCTGATCTGGTTTCACATACATAAATATTTTAGTTTAAACGTACGTTCATTACGCGTTCTCATTGAGTTATTTTCGTTATTTTCATTATTTTTGTTGATATTTCGTGAAAATATCTCAGCGTATCAGTGATGCAGAAATATTGACATAATTTTTTGACATTGTACGAATGCATCGTTGCCAGAAGATCAATCGGATAGTGAAGGTGAAGGTGTCTCATTACCATCAGAAATTGAAGATAGCGATTCGTATATTCCTGCATCTCCTAAGTCAAGTTCTAGTGATTTTTCAGACATAGCGTTGACAATGACATACCGGCAACGAACTGTACGTGGCCGGTGGCGTTCGAAAGTGGTAGAACCATGTTGTATCAACGTGGTAGAGCCATGGTGTAACTATATTGTGATTGCAGCACGGATGGTTCGGCTCGACCGGGGTAGGATCACGCTCTCACAGAATACCACCGTAAAATAACAGCTTAACGCTGCTGTGTTTCGTATGGTGAGTGTAGAGAACTGGAGACCCATTTTACGTGAAAAGAGGCATTCCATCTCAGTCCTCAGGGGTGGCGGCGCATCTGCATTTTGATTCTTAATTGAGGATAAATGTAGATGTCTATGGGCCACAGAATCCACTTACCATCAGGTGGACTATGTGCTCGTTTGTCACCCTTATTCTATGAAAAATAAAATATCGTTTTATGGAAATACCTCCCAAAATAATATGATGTCACCAGGTGGAATATTTTGGAAATCAATATTTGAAAATGGCTCAGAGGTGGCAGGTCGCTGAGGAAGGCATAATGTTGTGACAGAACAGCCAGGACCTACCAGCTATGCACGAAGGCAGATTGGAGAGAAATTCATGACAGCCTGGATACTTTTGATAGATGATACAATTTTACGACACATAAAAAATTGTACTAAGGCCGAAGCAAATCGTCGGCTTGGTAATTCACGATATATTTCCCTAGAAGAACTTGAAAAATTCATTTCCATTCTGTATGTTAGAAGTTGTTTTGTAGCGAGAAATATATATCTGTAAATGATTTAAGGAGTAAAATATGGGACATTCCATATTTTTCTAAAACTATGCCTAGGGATAGATTTAAAGAAATCATAAAATATTTACGATTCGATGTGAGATCAGAACGCTCTACGAGAATTATAACAGATAAATTTGCGTTGATTTCTCAAGTACGGAATAGCTTTATTGACAACTGCATTTCGTGCTACAAACCGGGAGAAAATGTAACAATAGATGAACAGTTGTTTGCTACAAAAGTTCGATGCCCTTTTATCCAGTATATGGCTAATTAACCTGATAAATTTTGAATAAAATTTTGGCTCTGTGTTGATGTCAAATCGGAGTACTTGTTGAATGCTTACCCATATCTTGGGAAAGATGAAACTCTACCGCAAAGTCGTGGACAATACGTCGTCATGCATCTTATGGAACCATTTTTGAATAAAGGTAGATATTATGTGACTACATACCTTTTCCACATCTGTGTCTCTCACACAGAACTTGCTTTCAAAACGTACAACTTTGGCTGGTACAGTAAATAAAGGGAGAAGTGACATTGTAGGTTAAAAAATCTAACATACATTTTTTACCTACAATAGAAAAATAACTAAATTAAACATATTTAAATCCTATATGACACCAAAGCATTAAACACAGAAAATGACCAATGCTTATTGACTGTTTCACAAACAAAGAGAAGTTAGAATGTTTTGTTATTGAGAACATTAGATGATAGTGATCATATACACAGTGGCGATGTCAAGAAAAAAACCTGAAATGTTATGTTTTACAATTCAACTAAATATGGTGTTGACGTGGTCGATCAAATGGCGAGAAGATACAGCACAAAGGCACCTTCTAGAAGATGGCCGGTACAAGTATTTTATAATATTTTAGATTTATCTGCAATAAATATCTGAGTGTTGTACCAAAAAATAAACAACAAGATTATACGTAGAAGAGAATTTATTCTGCAATTGGCGGTTGAAGTGACTAGCATTTTAGAAAAATCCACTCGTGAAACCTCACTGCAACGTTCTATCGCCTCAGAAATGACAGTAGCTGAGTTGAGAAAGAGGCGTAATTGCTATCAAACTCATTGGAAAAATAAAACTAATAAAGTGTGCAACTTGTGCAAAAAACCACGACGACACTAAATCCGTGTATAGATTCCATAATGAAATCACTTAAAACGTATAGGTATTATATTATAATGAAAAGGCTTATTATATTTTCTGCCGACTTCCAAAAAGGAGCCGGTACTCAATTCGACTGTATGTTTTTTTTTTCGTTTTTTTTTATGTGTGTTACCTCAGAACTTTTTTCTGGGTGAACCGATTTCGATGATTCTTTTTTTATTTGAAAGCTGGTACTTCTCGTGTGGTCCCATATGAATTTGATCAAGGTCAGACCAATAGTTTTTAAGTTATTCTTAAATAACTTATATTGAAGTCGGCTGTACAAAATTTTTAATTTTAAATTATTTTGTTATGTTGAAAATACATTTTACAAATTCGTCTTTTTTATCTTACGAAAAAGGATAAACAAAATGCAACCCATAGATTAATGATAAGTCAACCATAGGAAACACAGCAGCGTTAAGCTCCTATTTTACACTGGTATTATGTGAGAGCGTGGTCCGTCCTCGGTCGAGCTGACCCATTCGTGCTACAACTATACCAGTAATATAGCTGCAGTATAGGTCTATCACGTATAAATTGAAAATTTCGAAGATGATCCCATAATAAAAAATATTCATGTTGACGGGCAGAACCATTCCCTAAGTTATTAAGTACTATTTTGTTACACCTTTAGTTAGTATATAAGACTGGGGAAAAAGTTTCTTCGTATATTGTATACAAATTCAAGACGCTTTTGTTTTAAAGTTTTATTATATGGGTCCATTCTGTTCGAAATTTGTTACCATCTTGTAGGTAGTGACATAATAAAAAATAAACGTTGCTGTAGAAATCTTGGGATTATGATTTAAAAAAATGCGACAAGTAGTTTTATTTGATATATTCAATACCAGAGATTTGAAGGAACATGGATTTAGACATCCCATTTATAATGGAAAAAAGAATTATGAACTTAAATATTAAAACCTCCAGAAAGCTTTCTTTTAAAGAACACAAGCAACAAAAGAAAATAATGACTAAAACTTTTAAACCAGTTTTAAGTACTCAAGCAAATACTGGATTTTTAGGAATGTTAGTGTGTATTGAAAGTCTCAAACAGATAACTAATCTTGTGATCTGGCGTTATCATGATGAAAGACCACTCCTTTTCTGATTATCAATGCCTCATTATTTATTGGTAGTAGAGATCCGAATCAATGGTTTTATCCGGCGGTAAAAACTCATGATAAACTTTCAATACCACCATACACACAGCATCATTTTATTTTGTGTTAATCCAGGTTTCGCTTTAGTCTGTAAACAAAACACATATCAATACAGAAAAAAATCACGTTTCTTGTATGGTCTTCATACGAGAAACCGGATTTTTTTGGGTCCTTTAATATTTAACTTGTTTTATTTTTATTTTATGTTGTTATAGCAGCAATATAAATACACATTCTGTGAAAATTCTACATATTACGGTTCATAAGATACAGCCTAGTGACAGACAGACGGACGGGACGATAGCGGAGACTTGGGTCCCGTTGATACTCATTGGGTACGGAACCCTAATAAATGGCAATTATGTCATTTAAGCAATACTGCAGAAATAAACATTAAATAATATAGAATTAGGTTATATTATAATAAGTTTAATATAATAAAAAAATATATAAAATATATATAATAAGTTTAATATAATAAAAAAATATATACAATAAATTCACGTATAAAAATCTCAGCCACGGGAAACTTTATTTTTGCATTCGCGGTAACACTGAATAGCGTCATTGATATTTTGTGACTTATTTATGGCTCGTGTTATTTTATGTTAAAATTTCGAAATTGTATGATACTTAATGATAGTATGTGATTCCAGTG